>JANAVB010012999.1:1350949-1490949 GCA_029216955.1 Iris pallida | reverse complement strand
AACTAAAAGAATTTGAAAATAATCAATAGATAGTTTACCAACATGAAATCCAAAAAAGACATCCAAAAATATAGTATTACATGAAATCCAAGAAAGACATCCAAAAACTTTTGGAAGAGAATTAAAAAGAAAAAAAATTCAGTCAAAAACCATAGGGATAAGATAATTGCAAATAATAGATATCAAAGTAGAAAGATACCAATTGAGATATTGAAATAGACAAACTTGATATCAATTGAAATATACAAACTTGAAACATTGATCAATGAAACTATGATAGTCATAATTGTCCACAGATAAATAGTGAAACAAAATAAATGAATGATCAATGTAAAATAGAAGCAATTGATATAAAAAGATCTCATTATTTGCAAATCTATTTGCTTATCAAAAATTCATGCATTTGAACTCAATTACCTTGTCATGCTATATGAATACCCTTTAGAATAAACATGAGGGTAAAGGAGAAAAATGTTTGAGAAGGAAAAATTCAGTCGACTTGAATGCTCCCCCTCAAACTATTACCAATAGATGAAATCATGAATTTTGGGTAAGTCCTCAACAAGGAATCCAAATTAAACATACAAGAAAGCCAAATCAAAGAAAACACAATAGTCATCAAGATAAAATACGAAAGTAAATATTAACGAGATAACCCATATAAAAGAGAGATAATATGATGAAAACAATTGCATATACTCTCATAAACCTTTCACAAAATATCAGTATCCTAATAATAAAAAAATGGTTCAATGATGAACTACGTATACGACATATTAAAGGGTATAAATGAATTGAACCAATTTATTTGCTCCCCCTTAAAATATGCGTATCTAGTTCCAAAGTACTTATAGCAAAAAATGATAACTTCAAGATCTAGGGGTAAATCAACTATTGATTTCTCCCCCTTGCTCAATGCTATAAAGTCTATAAAATGATAACTTATAAAAAAAATGATATAAGGCTATAAAAATATCATAGAACGAAAAATATCATCTTTAGAAGAGATATCCAATTAATAGTCACTAAAGATGAACGATCAAAATAATATTTTAATTAAGCATATTTAATCAAAAGATGACATACATTAGCCTATATAGAAGAATCTCATATTGAAATGTGATAGATCAATGCATGTTATCTTTTGAGAAGAAGATCATCATGAAAAGAAATAAGGTCCATTAAAAACAATCATGATGAGAATCACAATATAGCTCAAAAGATAAAAATGAATAAAGTCAATTAAATCAATCATGATGAAAGTCAAAATATAGCTCAAAAATAAAAGATAAAGCTCAAATATCATGTCCATGATTATCTAATTAAGAAATGATCAACCAATTTATTGCTTTGCAAGGACTATGTATGTTTTACCATATATGTACCCATCAGCGGGTAATAATCCAACCTTGCTAATACTAAATGAGAAACCAATGAAGTTCAAATAGCAAGAGCATATGTGATAATCCATGAGTAGTCAAAGTAGAGTAATAAATTAACTTGATAACTACATAATTAGATAGTATAGGACTAGTCAACCATTATGATCATTTATCAATAAAAGTAAACATGATCCAACGAATCTCATCAAGAGAAAATCCTAAATCCATATTTATAATACAATCTTACAAATCGATAAAAAATATGGAGAGAAAAAGTCAATCTCATTTAAATTATTACAGATTTAATCTAAAGAGATGTAATCTGATAATATGATAAAATCATGACTACAAAAGATGAGAGAAGTCTAAGAGATGCTTACCAATGACTAGTATGGAAGGAAGTTAAAACGATGAATAACAAACCTCAACGAAAACAAGATTAAAATAAAAAAATTTGTTAAACTAATTTTAGAGACCAAACATATGTGTCTAAAATAGAATCAAATATCATTAAGAAAATTCATAAATCTTGTTTTTGTAAACTAGCATATCATATATAGATTGAAATTCAAGAAGATAGCTAGATGAGTGAAAGTGAACAAAGATTATGTAGCTTAACAATACATCGCAAATAAGCAAGCTAGCTACATAACTAATTAAGATTAATGAGATAGGCCATTAACATGATAAATGTGCTCATTAAATCTTAAGTCACTAACACTAAAAAATACATGCTTAAGCATAGAGTTCACAATAAGGGTAATACATTTTGAATGATCAAAATGATTTATATACTCTTTGTTAAGCAGGGATAAGAGTATAAGATAGCAAGTAAATGAATTAGACTCTCATTAAGTAAAGGACAAAAGAGATGTTCATGAAAACATAATAAAGCAAATCTCTTTGCCAAAAATATTGAGATTAACCCAAGATAATGAATTAATAGATTGATCTAGAGAGTGCAAAATTATAACCATTATGAAAGTGTATTCTCTAGAAATGGAAAATCTCAACGTAAAAGTTCAACCCATAGTAGCTAAAGACATGAGAAGTATGATATATCAATTACATGTATTCTCATGTGCTACAAAACATCATTGGGCAATAATAATAAAATATTTATAGCTCAAAATGTAGGGCTAGATATGATGAAGTATTCTGGAACTTAGGGATAGATCCAGAACTCGATAATGGTTGCATGTAGACCTTAAAAAATCTTAAGTCTATAAAGTATTGATCACTTTGGGTTAGCTGTTGGGGTCGGTTCCCAGCTAGCGGTAGTCCGAAGACTAGTGCACCGTGTCGCTTCAGGCTATTTACACCTGTATGACAGAAGGACCCTTTCGGCTTGTTCCCAAAATATTATTTACTTTTAAGAACTTAGATTTAAAGGAATATACGCAATATCATTAAACAACATCAAAATCCAAAAGTCCCTATGAATAAGAAAGGTAAATACCCAAATAACAATGAAAGAATGATCATCGAAATTTACTAAGAATATTTTCAAAACAAACATTTTCTTAATACACTTTATGAAAATAAATATATAGAAGATTCATACTCAAAATAAGTATGATGATCTCAACAAGTAAGGTAAAGCACAAAACCAAGCAATTCTTAAAAGAACTTCCATAAAAGTCATGAACAAGACACTAATAAATATTTTCTCTCAACATTCCAACTTAAAGGCATTTGAATAAATAAATATCAACATTTGGAATCATTAATTGCCATTGGATCTATAATTTGATCAAAGGCTGAGGCTGTTTCCGGTTCTGGAACAACCAGGACGAATTCGGCCCGAACTCTGGTAAGGGCAGAGTTCGGCCCGAATTCCGGATTCTGGTGACAGAACTAAAATCAGGCTGAAAATTGGTTAAGCGAAAAAGATCAAAATAAGAGTGAAAGACATGTATCCATAAAATCAACAAATAAAAGCCAATAAGATATCATCAAAAAGAAGACTTTAAGGAATAAGCTAATTGATTCAAGTAGAGATAACACAAATTTGGTCAAAAGAATCAATAGCTAAAATATGAGGTAAGCAAAAGTATGAATAGATACTCTTCAAAATAATATAAAACTTGAGCTTAACTCATATGCCCACAAAAAGATATTTATAGAAAAATAGATATCAATATAAGAAATACATGAACTACATAGAAAAAATAAATATATTCATGTATCATTAATAAATATTGAAAACCATCACAAATTAAATAAAATGTATAAATAAACTTTATTGGGCAGAGACTTAATAAATTCTCAAGAGGATAATCAAAATAAAACATGAGAATCAATAATGAATATATTATGTAAGCACAAAAAAAAAGTATAAGTATATACTTATCAAGTGATAAGAAGCTTGTGCTAAACACATATATTCACAAATAGCTATTAAGATAAATATGACAAATTAAATACAAATCGGCAAGAAGTAACTATCTCAAAACTTTAAAAAATGGATAGACAAATTTTAAAACAAAATACAAGAATCAAGCTCCTATGAACTAGAGTGATATACATGCTTTATAAAGACAAAGAATAGCGAGCATGCATATTTAAATGTGTCACACTAATAGAAAATGAGTGATAAACTACATAGTGTGAACTAATCATTTAAGCTAAGTAACTAGTCATGCTAGATAAAAGAAATAAAATATTAACTAAGCATGCTAGTATTATATCTCACATTGATTTATATAATAAGCAACTAAAGGATGTCAATGTGAGCTAGTAGCAAGACATCAAGAGAAACATGCTAGATTCTACAAATATAAGCCATTTAAACAGAATAGTTTAGCATGTTACCAAAGTGGCTCTAGTGGCCACACTTGTGTTGGTGCAATTGCTTGGAAGATGACCTTTGAGCTTTGCAACCACCAACACGCTTCCTCGGTGCTATGTCCCGATATAAGAAGCTCCACCTACAACATTAGGTGAAGACTTTGGTATCCAAATAAACTTGGATCCACATTTGTTAGCTTTAGGGACCCATATACTATTTACTCTAGCATTGGTAGAAAAACTCCTACGAATAGGACAAGTTACACTCATGTGTCCAATACGAGAGTAATAGAAGCACCTAATACTAGTGTGTGCACATGTATCGGAATGAGCATGATTATGAACATGTGACATACTAGAATGATGAATATCTCTAGAGTGAGCATGCATGGATTTGGTCTTAAGACTATCATGTTCTAATAGCAAATCATTATGCACACAAGTAAGAGAATCACTATGCATGGATTTGGTCTTAAGAATATCATGTTCTAATAGCAAATCATTATGCAAACAAGTAAGAGAATCAAATTTAGCATTTAAAGCATAATTCTCTTTTTCAAATAAAACAATTCTAGAAATAAAATCATCATTTTGTTTCTTTAAAGAGTCAATAGAAGAATCATGCAAATGATTTAGCTTATGTGCTTGCTTCTTAAGATCTTCTATTGATGAGGAAAGAGATTTGATTTTCAAAATTAAAGAATCATTCAAACTCTTTAAAGAAACACAAGATGAGTTTTGAGAGTCAAGTCTAGATAATAAAACATTATTTTCATTTCTTAAAAACTCATTAGCTTCTTCTAAATGAATAACCTTTTCTACAAGTTCTTCATTTGTAGAATGAAAAGCCTTAACAAACTTTAAGGATTGGTTAGCCATGGCTTTCCACTTAGAGCACTTATTGCATTTAGAAGAAACATGATTGTCTATGCTACTAGAAGTAAAACTCTCTTCATCGGAGGAGGAAGAATACGATGCCATACACAAATAAACAAGGATCTACTCTAAGGATGTTAAGCCTAACAATAGAGACCTTGTTCTGATACCAATTGAAATAACGTGATGTAGGCAACTCTAGAGGGGGGTGAATAGAGTTTGTGTCGATAATCACCAAATAAAAATTACCTCTATATCACCTCCACAAAATAACTATTAAGATGTAAATAAATCAGAGAAAAATACGGAAGTAAATAAAGATCAGAAGAGCATACGCAAACACAGCAGTTTTAACCTGGTTTCCCTCGTGGAGGACTAGTCCAGGCCTGAGAACTTCAGCTCAGGATTCAATCCACTATTTGTGAAATAGTAGTACAACCACGTGCCTTTACTTAGAAGAGCACGCCAACTTTTTACAGATTAGCAGGTGGCGAAACTTGGAATTGTCCAAGTAACTTTTCTTTCACTCTTGCACACAACTTCTAGCTGATATCGCACTGAGCACCTTGGGCTAAGGAGAGTTGTGGCTTAGGATATATGGAAGAATGAGGCTTGGAGTAGTAGAGCTTAGAAAGCTTGAATATTTGAAGGTAAGAGATGATTTGAAATGAAAGAATTCAAGCTCTATTTATACTACTCTGGGGAGGCAGAATTCGGCCAGAATTCTGTCCCAAGAATTCAAATTTTTCGAACGTTGGATAGCTTGTAGCAAGCAGGCCCTAAAAATCAGGGTGCTGGAAATCAGGGGACATAGTTCGGCCCGAACTCTGTGTGGAGGCAGAGTTCGGCCCGAACTCTGTCTCCAGAAGACAGAATTGGTCCATTGGGCTTTTTGGCTTTATGGAGCTTGGATTTGGTTCAGGAATTGGTCTGTTGTAATGGTAGAGCTTTGGAAAGATATATCTAGGGGTTGAGATGACTCAGTGCGACTCAACGTACATATTCTCCTAGACTCAATAAATTGAAGATTACAGACTTTGAACAAATAGGAAAACCAAGAGCTCTTTGATGACGCATTTCTTCTGATACTTGAGCATTCCTGAAGACGTCTTTTTCCTTGACAACAGTCGTCCGAAGATAAACAGATCTGGAAATCTGAATAACTTTCGGGGGCTTCACCCCCGAACCCCCGACGGGGGGCGCTGCCCCCTGTCCGCTGACCGGGCAGCGGAACCCCCGATGCGAGGCCCCGGATAGGTCACTAGGCGGTTCGGAGAAATCTCTTTGTATGACGCCGTCTGTGCTCCATCATTAACTCTTCATTGCCTATGTCCTGTTTAGATCATGTTTGATCATGCTTACTGCATGTCTACAAATACATGTTAGACCAGCAAAATATGTTGCAGTACGATACAAGCATAGCAATATAATATAGGACAATTAGGACAATACTAAGTTTAAGTAGCAACATGATAGTGAGTATATGAATATTAGTGACATCATTATGTTAAACTTAACTGATTAGCCATATTCAAAAATACGATGTAATCATTGGGCCAACAAAACCTTCCACCTAAAACTCTGATACTCTCACAATACACACTACCTGTAACCACTACTTTTCTGAAATGAGGGTAATTTTGAATTTTTGTAATTTTTATTATTTAATAATAATATTTAAATCATATTATGATTTTTGGTGATATTCTTTATTTATTTTGTATTATTTAGATGGGTGAATTATGATTTTGGTTGTTGCTAGCTTAACCCTAGAGACTGCTTGACTTAGAGACTAACTATGACCAAGGAGACTCGACCATGTGACTAGATTGGCTAATTACCTATTTTTAGGCTAAGGGTATTTTAGTCATTTTATAATTTTATATTATTTTATTAATTTATTGAATTCATGTGATGATATGTGGTTTGGTTTGATGTTTGAGTAGTCTTAATGGGTTTAACTTAGCCAACCATGACTAGAAACCTAATACCATAATTAGAATTAATTTCCATCATTTAGATTTTAATTTAGAATTAATTAGTTTTTTTAGAACGATTTAAATAAATTTTAAGTCATTTTCTAGTTAGCCTTTTTAAAGCCTTTTTGACTTGGACTTTATTAGAAACTTAGGGAGCCTAGGCCCATGTGCTAATCAAACCCTAATCCCCTATAGTTGGCCGGCCATAGGCAGCCCCCTTCATTGTGTAGAATTCATTAGACTCCAAGAGAAACCCTAGCCTCCACTCTCCAAAATCCCAACTTATTCATCCGGAGTCCGTTTCTCCCCAAACGAATTCCATTGCGCTCGTTGGAAGGAAAGGATCTTGTTGGAGCATTTCTAGCAAGGTTGTGGAGGCGTTTGCTCGGGGGTACTCGATCGTTGGAGCGCTCGAGGAGTCTTTTACATTGATATTTGGACTCTCAATAGGTAAATCCTATTCTAGTATTATTTTTCTTGATTTTTCTCTCTTGTAGTGTGCATCTAGGTACCCTCGACCTGTAGGTTCATTTTCGTCCAGTTTTGTAGTCGTTTGGTGTCCGTATCGGACACGTGTCGGTTTATATATGTAGGTGTTCGATGAAATGTCATAATAGATTTAATCTTAATTTTTCTTGAATCTTTGTATATAATCTGGTAGCCCTATACACGAGGATCACGACCCCATGAGTTTTGACACTAATTGAACTCGTGTCCATATCCAAAGAAGACACGAACGCGTTGCACGCCAGGCCGTGCGCATGCCCTGTTGCTCGGGATTGATTTCTCGATACACAGGCCACATGGTCGCATGAAATTTGACGTGTAGGTGGGGGCCGTGTCGGAGAACATGATCCCAAGATTTCGTAGAGTTTTATCGAGAAACGAGGAAGATATCGTGATCGCACTGATCGGCCCACACGCGCGAGCCTGCGGTCAGCCGTCGCTGACACGGTGTTCGTGTGGACACGACACGACACGTGGACACGATTCAGGGTGTCCAACATGTAGCCCTATACTACCCTAGCCTAGGACATGAACACGAGACACGAGGTAGGACACACGAGTGTCACGACCCGCACCCACTGTGAGGGTATGAGAGCGTAACAACGCCCAGCCTACACCGCAGTGTCGACGGTAGAACGCTGTTCTAGGTCATGAACTATAACTAACATAACATGAATACTCTCCATAAGGAGGCACAATCTAGAGATAGAATATGGCACGATAAAATAGATAAGAGAATCCTCAACTGAGGTACAACAGAAATGAAATACAAGTCTCAACATCTCTAAAATATATACAACTCTGGAATCCAGGACAACAACTAAACATGAAAAGGAAACAATTTAAGCTATCTATACTAAGTAAGGTATCGTCCTCAGCAGCTGCCTGAACCTCCCCAGGGGTCCAGGTCGCGAGTGTCATCTAGGCAAGCTCCAAGTAAGGGGTGCAGGGTTCCTCATCATCCTCTGTAAAATTTTTAATAGGTCCAGTCAGGACGGGAGCGAGCACAATACATCTCAACAGTTCATAGCAGGTTAGAAGATATAATCATGCAGTAAAGTAAGATATAGATACTGAAGGAAATGCAGTATGTAAACAGAGAGAGAACTGTAATATAAATATCTACTGTAAGTAGAGAGCTACCAGTGACTAGTGATTTAGAGTACAAAGTCGACATATGAACGGCTGGATTTGTACATGGCTATACTACAGAGGCGTACATGGCTATTCTACTTTGGAATTGTTCACATGGCTATTTATACTCCCCCGTACCCCCAATTAATACACAAGGATCCAACCAGGTTATGTTATGATTCTATGTAACAGCCTCCGAAGGCTGGTAAGCCTCCGAAAGGTGATAAGCCCCCAAAGGGTGATAAGCCTCCGAAAGGTGATAAGCCCCCAAAGGGTGATAAGCCTCCGAAAGGTGATATATAGTAGTCCCATAAATAGGATAAGGATTCAGAGAAGACTCTGTGATCATATGGGTATATGTCACAAGTGATCAAAAAACCAAAGAAGCATATGATACGCCATGTAAGTAAAACGCACAGAACATAGAGTACCCGATGCTCCCTGAAGGGATAACATCTCAAGAAGGGGTCCATATAGTACTAATCCGTGTGACCAATGTGACAGTATCAAGTAAAGTAATTTAATACAGGAAATAATTCTAAACAGGATATGAAATGATCAGAGAATGTACTCGCCTCGTATCTGAATGTCTGAAGTAAATGTACTGTCCGAGATGACATACCTGACTCCTTGTTAGAGCAACACAAGTCAAGATGTATACAGGGGATGATAATAGTAATCTATAATGCATCTGCATGCTGTCTAGGTCGAACTAGGCCCAAGTCAACTCTTGGTCAACTCTGGTTAACTACACTAGTCAAACTAGGTCAACTAGGTCAAGACCGACCCAAACAAGTCTAATAAGTCTCACTAGGCCTAACCAAGCCTAGTCTAGCAATCACATAATCATTGGTGTATTCATAACATACATATAGGCCTTATGCCCTATAGTCCACATCATATATATTTCATATAATATATACTATAACACAAGTCCCTAGACTCGTTGACATGCATGCACGACGCTGTGCACGGGACTATGCACACACACATACCCGCGCACAGATACTCCCCGTGTACGTGTCAGACACGACATGTGGTCGCACGCTAACTCGCCCAGTAGGTCGGGGATGTGTATGCCCAGGTATATGCAAAGTTTCACGAGAATCGGATCGAAAATAAGTGAGAAATCGGGTTCGCATTGATTCAGTTCACGTGCGTATCGGGTTTTCCGATACTCGTTCACTGGACACGATACGGACACGGTTTCGACCATGGGAGTACCCGAGCACATCCTACGTGTCGAGACCAACGTATTTTCCAGGTTTTGTGTGTTAATTTGGAGTATTTGTGTTTTGGGTCGATTTATAAAAATTGGGTTTTCTCGACATTCAAATTTGAAGAATTTTGGGATATTTTGATTTCTGGGATTTTATCTGATAGTTTCTAAGTTTTTGATTCTTGAACGCTGTTTTGGACTTGTGGGATTTGATTGTTGGTATTAATTCCTATTTTTTTAGCAAATTATATGCATATATGGTATTTCCTTGTATGTTAGTATATATACACTACTAAAATACAACGATTTAGCGACCGCAATATTCGTCAAAAATTCGTCAGTAATTCTAATTACCGACAGATTTTCGACGGATACGGGCTGAAAAAATCTGTCGAGAATAACCTCGTCGCTAAAACTAGCTCGTCGCTAGTCCTCTGCTCTGCGACTAACTAGCGACAGATTTTCATTGGCAAAATAAAAACTTTTAGCGACGGTAAGCCGACGGTTTTTCGTCAACATCGTCAGGTTAAATTTTTAATATATTCATACAAAATAGCGACGGACAATACGTCGCTAACCGCGTATCAGAGAGATTCTGATACACAATATCCGTCGGTAACTTCGACGGATTAGCGACGACTGAGCGACGGACAATACGCCGCCACACTTCTGGAAATCTTCCATATTTCCAGAACATGATCGACGGAAATCCATCGCCATTCCGTCGCCTCTCGACGGATAATCCGTCGGTAAGCTGTCGCTATCTGATATTCGTACAATTAGCGACGGATAGTTCGTCGCCAAACTGACGCGAAGTTGTCGCCAAATACACTACCTCGTCAGATTAGCGGCTACTTGGCGACGGATAATCCGTCGCCATCCTTCTGGAAATCTTCCATATTTCCGGAACATAATCGACGGAAAATGCGTCGCTATCTCATATTCATACAATTTGCGACGGAAAGTTCGTCGCTAAACTGCCACGAGGCCGTCGCTAAATACACTACCTTGTCGGATTAGCGGCCATTTGGCGACGGATAACCCGTCGCCATGCTTCTGGATATCTTCCATATTTCTAGAATATGAGCGACGGGAAATCCGTCGCCATTTTGTCGTGAAATTTTTCCAGAAACAGGCCGACGAATAATCCGTCGGCAAGCCGTTGCTAGCTGCAAATATCCGTCGGTAGTCCGTCGACAAACCGTCGCTATCTGCAAACGTCCGTCCGTGACCCATCGGTAATCCGTCACTAACTGAAATATTTTTGAAAAAAATTGCAGGAAAGAGACTATTCCCTGTAATATAACATATTCAACATCCACCATACACAAATATAACATATCCGACATCCAATATATCCAACAAATATCCATATTGCCAACGCAATATCTCCAAACATCCAATATATCACAGCATACACAAAAATTATCAAACACTATATCCAACACACTATCCCAACATACATAGCAATATATCTAATCATAAACAAAATATCCAAAATATACACATCCAAATGTATAAATGTCCAAAAACATAAATAAAATCACTGAGAAGGAGAAGATGGATCGTCTCGTGCTCTCTCCACCGTATCTGCTCGGCATATATAATCCTCCACCATATGTGGCGACACTTGGGACAAGACGTGATCTAGAAGCGAGCGTAGCTGCTCTGACGACATCATGTCAAGGAGATGCCACGATAGTAGCATCCGGTACCAGACGGGCCTCGGAAGTGCGGTCAAAAGATAACCGTCCGGAAAAAGAAGGAATAGGTCGATCCGAAGCACCGGCAGCAGCAGTAGACAGAGCGACAGCAGACGGACCGGGAGCAGAAGAAGGATACGGATAGTGCCCCAGCACTATCGACCGTAAATCCGACATCGTCGTGGTGAGAGTCGCAAGCTGCATCCTCACATCGTCTGCAGGGGGTCACGAGAGGAGGTGCAGGCGGTGGATATCTCGGAGTCGACGTCTGCAAAAAATTTGCCACGAAACCTAAGCCGTACAGGTGCCCTTTCCTAAAGCCGTCGGCGGATTCTATGAACACATCGTCGTAGCGAACGGCCATAGAAGAGGGCGTCTGGGTGGGCGTCGTTTCGTCGACATCCTCGGTAGGGGGCTCAATCCGACGGAGAGCCTCACGATACGCAGCCTATCCAATGAATGTGTTTATACTATAAGTTTTTTTAAGTTATAATCTAAATCCTATGTTTCCCAAAGTTATAGTTTTAATCCTAAGTTTAGCTAATTAAGTTATAGTTGTAATTATATGTTTTCCTAAGTTATAGTTATAATCATGAACGTAAGTACTTACATCAGTCTTCTGGGCCCTCGTATCGACGAAGCTCCCGTCCTTTCGCCTCTTGTGTGTATGCACGAATACGTCATGAGCGGTGACCGCCTCCGCCTCTCTCTCCTCCTTCACTGCCTGTAGGGCCTGCATACGTAGAATTTAATTAATTTTGTATATTAATAGTATCGAATTGAATAGTGGAATGAATTTGCGGTATCTCACCAAATTTGTATGCGTCCTTGCATGGGGCCTTGATCCTCCCGTATGCAGACCCGCGGCCTGTCTATTCGCCTTGGCTTTCTATGATTTTTCCTTGTATCGAGGAGTATTTATCTTCTCCAACATCTGCTCATATTACTCCGTCCGGATCCAGTCCTTCTCCGTATGTATCGTACGAAGGTCGTATACCGCATCCCGTATCTTCTTCCCGGCGGTGGCTTTGTAGGTCTTGTAGATCGCCTCCTCGCGATGGAAGGGCCACCAGTACGTCCTCTGACACACAAATTCAAATATCACGTAATTAAAAAATTAATGAATTAAAGAATAATTAATAATTAACCTTAAGATATATACCCTCATCTCGTCGAGCCAAACGTATTGCCTGTCCTGAGGCACCTCAAAAAAATTAAGGTAGGGGCCATGGTAGTTTTCCCGGATAATGTACCCTAGACTCCGGGCAACATCCCACGTAAAAAATCTATAAAAAAAACAACGACTGGATTATTGGCTTGAATAAATAAAACAAATGTAATAAATTAACTTAAATTTACTTACGATTCACCCGCGGGCCATATCTCTCATCGGAACTCGCCCGTCGGCCTCTCTGGTGGCATCGGAGGATTCGAGGGTCCGCGCATGTACTCCCCGGTAACAGGATGAAACTGAATTCGGGGTACTCTGGGGCCCACCGTGCAGTACCTGTTGGGTCCGCTGCTGTATCTGCTGATGCATCCGCTGGTGCATCCGGTGGCGGAACGGATCCGCTAGCGGATGGAGGAACGGTTCCGCTAACGGATGGAGTCGCAGGCCTCGACGAAGATTGACGGTGGGAAGAGTGTGTGCCCGGGCTCTCTAGGTCGGGATCGGAGGTCACATCCGGGAAAGACGTCTGGCGACCACGACCGCTACCACCACGCCCACGCCCACGACCACCACCACCACCATCACCACGACCACGGCCAGCACCACCAGCACGAGTGCTCACAACCATACCCTGTAAATAGAACACATAAACATAATTAATAATATAAAAGTATAAATGAATATAAAACTAAACTAAAATATATATAGCAGCAGTAGGGCGAAGAGTGCCAGCCAGAGGAGTAGGACTAGGAGTGCCATCTGTAAAAAGAAAATCATACAATAAGTAGATGATCGAACGACAAAAACATGAACTGAAAGAAGAACACAGAAGTTTAATTTAAACTGAATCGTCCTCGTCAGCGGCCTCGACCTCGACAAAAACATGAACTGAAATATACCGATATTTAATCATCGTCATCGTCCTCGTCATCGTCTTCATTCTCATCATCATCCTCATCCTCATCGTCGACTTCATCTGTATCATCATCCTCATCAAGTTCTTCTTCTTCTTCTTCAGTCTCAATACTTGGGACAAGACGCCTCTTTCTCCCCTGGTTGATATCTAAGTTTTGTATATCAACCTCTTCCTCCCCTCTATTTTCTTCAGCAGGAGGTATATCAACCTCTAATTCAACATCCATGGTATCCGACTGTTGTCCCAAGTATTGGGGCTTTTCGATCTCGTCCTCCTGGTATGCTGGGTCTCCAACGTTGAATGTATTTCTAGATTTAATTTTGCATACTGCCTACCAGTCAAATCGATCTCTACGACTCCTTGGATAGCTTGTATAGTAGACTTGAACAACCTAACTTGCTATCGCAAACGTGTCGGACCCTCTATACCTCCTGCGATGATTTATATCAACGAATCCAAATTGTTTATCGATTCTCCAACTAATATTTGGTGGCATATCGAACCACTCACATTTGAACATCATAATATGCATATCATATGGGGCACTATATTGTAAATCTACAATATCCCGAAGCACTCCATAATAGTCAAAGTCTGGCTCATCATCATAGATGGTACCTCTTATGCAAACACCAGAATCCTTAGTACTGAAGTTGTCATTGACAAATTCGGCATTTATAGCATGCTGAGTTGCCCTAAACTTGAAGCCATTAATGACAGAGCCTGGCCAAGTCTTCGCATGCTTCTTCGGTCCCAATGCCAAATAACGAATGCTCTCATTTGTGAGTGTTGTTTCAGGCAATAAAACCTGTAAACAAATAATGATAATTTAAACATTTTACTTGCATATATTTGGCACAACATATTATCGCAGTTACTTACGTATTTTTGAAACCAGGTCGGAAAGGTACAATCAACCTCTCTTTGAAGTCTCTCATCGGTAATATCGGGTGTCCTTATTTTGACTTCATCTCTAAATACACTATTAGAGAGAATAAAAATAAGTGTAGTCACTTCTCCAAATTAGAGATTATAACGAGGTATAGTCACTTACTTCTCCAAATCTCTCACTTCTTGTATGTCACAATTTAACAATACATATCGGTTCGCGGCATCATACCCATCGTCAGTCAACCACCGATTCTTACTAGCCCCAATAGGCTTGCCCCTTAAATTGAATATACCTCCATCCTCAACGTCTTCGTCATTCCTTTGAGGTCTATTTCGATTTGTCTCGACATGAGTATCGAAATAAATGGAGCAGAAGTTTGACACCTCCTCGATAAGATATGCTTCGCATATCGAAGCCTCTATATGAGCATTGTTGCCAACTTTCTTCTTTAGATGGTGTAAGTACCTAGAAAGATAAATTATCTTGAGAATTGACAATGAATTATAAAATTCTACTTAAATTATATCAATTTTTATTTACCTTTTAAAGCGGTACATCCATCGATAATGAACAGATGCACCGACACGGACTTCGTATGGTAGATGAATCGGTAGATGCTCCATACTGTCGAAAAAGCCCGATGGAAATATTTTCTTTAACTTACAAATTGTTAAGACAATCTTCTCCTCAAGTTGTACCATACGTTGCACCGTCAGCTTAGTTGAACAGATATCCCTGAAGAATGTAGACAGCTCGGCCAACGGAACCCATACAGCAGAAGGCAACAACTCTCTCAAAGCAATGGACAGTAATCTTTCCATAAATACGTGACAGTCATGACTTTTTATTCTTGTTAGCTTGCATTCATTGAGATCAACGCATCTAGACAAATTCGATACATAGCCGTCGGGAAATCTTAAAGTAGATATCCACTTACAGATTATTAATCTATCTTCCTTGCTCAATGTATATGGTGCTATAGGCATACTTAATTTACCACCAGCTCCCCTTTCTATCAAGTTTAGATCATGACGTTTGCATATCTCGACCATGTCTTGTCGTGCTTTTGGATTGTCCTTCGTCTTTCCTTTAATATCCATGACGGTATTGAAGACATTATCGAACATATTCTTTTCGATATGCATAACATCAAGATTATGCCTTATAAGATTATCTTTCCAATAAGGCAAGTCCCAGAAAATACTCCGTTTGGTCCAGTTATGGCTTTAACCGAACCCCTCGACACGATTGTTCGATGGATCTTCCATTGTGGTGGGCAATTCCTTTACAACTTCCCAAATATCGTATCCCGACAATCTGGCAGTAGGATCAAGAAATTCTTATTTTCCAGATCTGAACGCGTCCTTGTTCTTTCGCCAAGGATGGCTCACGGGCAGAAATTGACGGTGACATCAAAGAAAGAAGTTTTTGCTCCATGTCTAAGGCGGAACGCCTTACTATTTTCCATGCATATCGGACAAGACATGTTGCCGTGCGTACTCCATCCCGACAGCATACCCTATGCTGAAAAATCATTGATTATCCACATGAGTGAAGCTCTCATCTGAAAGTTCTGTTTCCTGGAAATATCATACGTCGTGACATCGATCTCCCACAACTGTTTCAGCTCATCCACCAACGGCTGTAAATATATATCAATGTTCTTCGTCGGATTTTTGGGACTGGGTATGATAGCTGTCAAGAACATATAAGGAGTCTTCATACACATCCTTGGTGGCAGATTGTAAGGGGTAAGAATGACCGGCCAGAATGAGTATTGAGATCCTGACTGTCCGAAAGGGGCGAAACCATCAGAACATAGCGCAAGGCGTACATTTCTAGGCTCTACAGCAAAATCTGAATGACACAAATTAAAATATTTCCACGCCTCTCCATCCGAAGGATGTGAAAATTCTCCTTCGTCCTTTATGCATTCTTTGCTGTCCCACGTCATGTGTTCCGCTGTATTCAGAGACATATACATCCTCTGCAAGCGCTTCTGATCGACAAGTAATGCATATACTTGTAAGGACGTCATTTTCTAGTTGACTTTCCTTTTTCCTGCACTGGCTTGTAACGATCCGTATTACAGAAGCTGCAACTTTCTGATACACAATTCTCTTTATAGTACAACATGCATCCGTTGTGACAACAATCTATCTTCTTGTACCCCAATCCCAGCTGTCGGACCATCATCTTTGACTTATAAAAGTTTTTTGGGAGCTCTTTTGATTTCTTCGGTAACACCTCGTTGATTAGTTGTGTGATCCGATCATAGAAAGCTTGTGGCAAGTTAAAATCAGACTTTACGTTCAGCAACCGCATCGTCACTGACAGTACGGAATGAGTCTCACAACTAGGATATAGAGGAGTATCTGCGTCCTGAAACATATCATAGAACTCCTTCGCCTCGGGATTAGGATGCTCCGGATCAAAATTAGGCCCTGCCGCATCATACACCATATCTCGTGCAAGGTTCTGCACGTCTCCATAATCAACAGAGCGCAACCGTCGTCTTCGAAGACATCCATTGCATCATTATCATCAAAAACATAAGTACCAGCTTCCGCCGCCTGTCTTTCCGAATATAATTTACCTTGCGATGACCACAAGCCATAATCACGTACGAAACCCTTACGGGTCCAATGATCTCTCACAGTCACCACATCTTCATAACGTCTATTGTGACAATTAACACATGGACACTTGATTTTGTTACCGTACATGTACTGAGCTTTGCTCATGGCATACTTAAGAAATACTTCCACGCCTGCCTGAAAATTGTCACTAATACCAATTCTGCTCTCGTATTGCCGTTTGTACATCCATGTACGATCAACAAAGTAACGATTCATCCTCGATTTGGATGTGAAAATCTGTATTGTAAGACAAACTAAACATAAGAATAGCCCGATACTTTAAACCATCCTCATAAGAATAGTCCGATACTCCGATCGGTATCGGTATCGGCCGTTACTTTAATAAATTATTAACATTAATAATTTATTAATACATATTTGTTTTTTGATACCAAAAAATCCGATACTCCGATCCGAAACCACCATATTACCGATACCCCCGATGCCGATACTCATAGGGATAGTCCGATACCGATACCGGGACATGCCAAACTGTATCAGTATCGGACAGTATCGGAGCGGGACATGCCAAACTGTACCGGTATCGGTCAGTATCGGTCCAATACCGATTCCGATACCCCCCTCCCCCGATCCGATACTCATAGGATTGGTCCGATCCGAAACCACCTATACCCCATCCCCCAATCCGATACTCCGATTCGAAACCACCGATACTCATAGGAATGGTCCGATCCGAAACCACCGATACCCCCCTACCCCCTCCCCTATCCCGCCAGATAGCAAACCCTCCTCCCCCTCCCACACCCCCCCGACAGCAAACCCCCACCCCACCCCACCCTCTCCTTCCTCCGACAGCAAACACACACCCCCCTCCCCCTCACACCCCGACAGCAAACACCCACCCCCTCTCCCTCACCCCCTCCCCCTCACCCCGCCCCGCACTCAACACCATCCACCCCCACCCCTCCCTCCCCCCATCACCGCTGGGCCCCGCGACAGCCGGCCCACCCCCCCACCCGAAACCTTACCCCTGCCCTGAAACCCTAAACCCTACCCTGCCCCCCGCCCTCAACAACCTCCCTCCACCCTGCCGGCCCCAGCGACAGCCGACCCCCCCACCAACCTGAAACCCTAAACAGAGAGAGAGAGAGAGCATACCTGAGAGAGAGATATCCCGTCGGAGAGAGCTTCGTCGGAGAATGTGACCCGTCGGAGAGAGCTCACTGGAGAAAGAGAGAGAGAGAGAGTTTTTTAGGGGAAATAAAAAATCTCCCCCCTCCCCGTCGTTTCAATTTAAGTTAGGTTACAGTATTTAGCGACGAATTACCGACGGATATATCCGTCGGTAGGTAGTCGCTAAATACCGACTAGATTACCGACTGAACGTCCGTCGCTACATAGACGCTAATTTAGCGCGCCATTTTTTTTCCAGATTTTGCCGCCACAATGTATGACATATTAGCGACGGACATGAATCCGTCGCTAAAGTTTCATCAAATTAGCGACGGATGTGCAACTGATTTTGACGCAAAAAAACTAAAAAAAATATCCATTGCTTTCTGACGGTAGCCAGTCACAAGGTAGTCGCGAGTCCGTCGCTATGGCCAATGGATACGATCCGTCGCTAATCCTCCGTCGCCAATTTGCTGTATTTTAGTAATCAAATTAGCGATGGATCGTATCTATATATTTTAGTAGTCACACATATATATATATATATATATATATATATATATATATATATATATATATATATATATATATATATATATATATATATATATATATAATATATATATTATATATTTATAATATATATATATATATATATATATATATATATATATATATATTATATATATATATATATATATATATATATATATATATATTATATATATATATATATATATATATATATATATATATATATATATATATATATATATATATATATATATATATATATATATATATAGGTTCCATTATATAACTATATGTATATATATATGTTGATTTTGTTGTCAAGACTTTAATTCCAGACCTGGAACCCAATTTCAGGTTCGAGATCGACTCTCTTTCTCATATATGTATATATATATATATATATATATATATATATATATATATATATATATATATATATATATATATATATATATATATATATGTATATGAATATATCTATATATAGCCTATATGTATATATATTTATATAAAGTTTTCTTTGACATATAGGTATGTGTATATATAGTATACTCTTGTAGATGCATCATTACCACTTTATTCTCAGATTTTGTGCTTAACCAGCAGCCTTCATTCACACACACACCCTCACACAACCATTTTTCTTATCTAATTGTTATATATATGTGTATGTATATATATATATATATATATATATATATATATATATATATATATATATATATATATATATATATATATATATATATATATATATATGTATATATATAGCCTTTGTGAATTAAGTTTATATATAGGTAATGTAATGTTTGCTTGTGTTATGACTATAGGGAGAATTGGGACAGATTAGGATCGTCATAAGGAGCCTAGTTATATATATATATATATATATATATATATATATATATATATATATAATATATATTATATAATATATATGTATAATATGTAAAATATGTATAATATGTAAAATATATATATATATATATATATATATATATATATATATATATATATATAAAAAATATATATATATATATATATATATATATATATATATATATATATATATATATATATATAAGTTCTATTATATAACTATATGTATATATATGTTGATTTTGTTGTCAAGACTTTAATTCCAGATCTGGAACCCAATTCCAGGTTCGAGATTGACTCTCTTTCTCATATATATATGTGTATATGCATATATCTATATATAGCCTATATGTATATATATTTATATATAGTTTTCTTTGACATATAGTTATGTGTATATAGTATACTCTTGTATACTATATATACACATAACTATATAAAAAAAATGAAAAAAAATATATATATATATAGTATACTCTTGTAGATGCATCCTTACCACTTTATTCTCAGATTTTGTGCTTAACCAGTAGCCTTCATTCACACACACCCTCACACAACCATTTTTATATCTAATTGTTATATATATATATATATATATATATATATATATATATATATATATATATATATATATATATATATGTGTATGTATATATATATGTGTATGTATATATATAGCCTTTTTGAATTAAGTTTATATATAGGTAATGTTATGTTTGCTTGTGTTATGACAATAGGGAGTGTTGGGACAGATTAGGATCGCCATAAGGAGCCTAGTTTGGTCGAATTGGCCGATAAGTTGACCAAGTTGACAAAAGTCAACTTTGGGTCAAACTTGATCCAAATCGACTCAAACGAACTCCGAATGAGTTGAAAACTTGAGTATGACCTAAAAATTAGTAAACGGACTATTTGACTTATAGTTGACCAGCTTTCACTAGAGTTGACCAGATTTGACCCGATTTGACCAAGGTTGACTTTGACCTAGAAGGACTTAGAAGCATGTAGAATTGTATTGTAGCCCTTTCTTATAATATGTTGGACCAGGTTGTGACTTGTGGTTACTTTAAATAGGTTTACATCACTCCAGTTCAGTTACACATCCTCATCAGCTGCTCAGATTGTCAGGCGAGTACATTCTCTGACCGTTTCTTTTTTGCTTGGACATATTTACTTGTTATAGACTAGTTTACTTATTGCTATCACGATATTATCATGGATTAGTAATATATGGATCTCTTCATGCGACGTTATCCCCTTGGATACATCAGGTATATTGTGCTCATGTACTTTATCATGTGCATCGTCTACTCATTGTATTCGTATTTATTCATGTATACTCATGTGACATTCATGTACACTCATGATCATGTGTGCCTTCATGTATAACCCAGTGTGCATGTGGACTAGCTATCCATGTGACACACTACCTTCATGTGCAATAACATAACCTGGACAGATCCTTGTGTACTGATTGGGGTAGAGGGAGTATTTATTTGGTTATGTGATCTACACCATTTCATGTATAACTCCAAACTAGATTTTAGTCATGTATAACCTAAGCCTGTTTACATAACCAAATATGTGCTCTGAATCACGTAGTTAGCTTAGTTTTCTTATCTATATCATGTATATCTATTTCTACTATACCATGTTCTTCTTTTTATAGTCTCTCTACTATTCCTTTATAGCAGTTCATGTATATTATTCTATAGCTTATTTCATATTTCTTTTCATGTTATGAATTGTGTGAGAGATATGTATTCGTTCCTGTCCTGACTGGACCCGTTGAAAATATTACAGATGATGAGGATTGCTGCGACACTTACTATGGAGCGGGCCTAGTTGACACAAGTGACCTGGACCCTCAGCAGGATCCAGTGGTCACTGAGGACTTGTTATGAGTTAGATTAGACTGATATTATTATCTAGTTATGAGACATTGTGATTGTATTGATATTTTATTATGGTGTGGTTTACGTCGGGATTATTATTCATATTGTGACTCTCTGTGAGATTATCTTTCTTCTATTCCATCTTAGTTATTGTGATTAATTTGTACCATATATATTATTCTCCAATTGGAGCATATTCTAGATTATGTTATATGTTGGACCTAGGACAGTGTTCTACCATCGATACTGCGGCGTAGGCTGGACGTACCCACGTCTCGTGCCCTTACAACGGGTGCGGGTTGTGACACTACCTTTCCCTCATTTCCTTTATTACAGCTCATTACTCACACATTAAGACATATCCTCATACTATGGACACAACACAAACATAAGACACTATATATTGGTCACTCCCAAAGACACATAACCATGGTAGCATTGGTCTGCACACTAGTTCAATATCTAAACAAGGTATAGGACAGCATCAATATGGGCTAAACAAATGCTAGTCAGGGCAATGAGACTAAACATATAAAGGAACCAGACTGAAACTCATTCCCTACTGGTGCTTCATGTCCTTTGTTTGACTGGCATATGATAAGTATGTAAGGGCAGATATTGAAGGAACTGAAAAATATTAGAAACTAGATAATTGAGTAATGGATTGAACACTCAATAATATTAGGAACTCTTATACCACTAATGCCAGATGTTTGATACGAAGTCAGTATCAAGACTGAACATATAGGATTTCAAAGTGGAACATGTGACTTCAACCATGGCAACATATTTAACCATACATTGGTAAGTAAATAGCCTTCCCTTCTTCTAATCTGCTGATACTCTTACTCATTTACTGATACCATGAAGGAGTAAACTGAAGGCATATATATGGGATGAGGCAATATTATGCAATTGGTTACTAAACCAATTGGGGATAGAACTCTAACTAGAAATGGATCTAATATCCCATGTCCAAGGTCTAAACAGATGGGGATATAAAGAATTGTCAAGATACGAGGGACAAATCAATGAAGTGGACTGGATAGTCAAAGTTAGGTCTGATTCATGAGGATGAGGAATGATGGATAACAGATCAAATGAATGAATGACTGAATATAATAAAAACTAAAGAGGGACACATGGCTAAACATTAAGATGGATAGGTACTCCATCACCAATGATACCTGTATCCAAATTATAACCCTTGCTAGTACATCTCCTATACTCACAATATTACATGCATTTAACCTCTAAATAGCAGATCAATATACAGGTTGATACTTCTAATGCAGGGCAGATAATTAGTAGGACTGAACATATATGAGCTAAGGAGGGACTGCTCATGATGAGCAGAACAGAACAACAATGGAGGATTAAATAACATGATCACAGGGATTTCCATGTGGACACTGCCTATAGAGATTGATCAATAGATGACTGAACCCAAGATGAAGGTTTTCCAAATGTTCAAAGGGTCTGAACCTAGGATACACCTGTACATCCTTTAGAGGATGCAGGACAATCAAAGAAATAGCTAAAACCAAAGAGGCCAACAGCTAGGATGTGTGGGACATACTCTGAACATTAAGGGCAGTACAAATAAGAGTGCAGGACAGGTCTGATGTGAGCCTTCATCATGTGAATGAACCAATAATGCAGGGCACTATATTACTGAGACTCGAGAACTGAAACAAGGAATAGGGTGTGACTGATACATTGATGTATCAATAAATAAGTAATGGGAACTGGATACAAAAGGTCAGAATAATTTTTGACAAGAACTCAAAGTCAATTAGTGGATAAGTGCAGTATATAGAAAATACAGTGAATGAATGTATGCAGCAGTGAATCATTCTCAGAGTTAGGATGGTTTGCACTAGGGTCAGTGGATGGATTATATAGATTGTACAGTAAATGAATGTTCAAACAAAGGGCAGGACATATGTGAATGTTTGAACCAACGTGTAGATTGAAATTCGAATGCAACAATGAGTGACATAAAGACTATTGCCATAATGGGCTGTATCAAAGAGGAATGTAGTGAATAACCTCTGTAGGGGGAATAAAGTACATCCTTACAAGTTCTCATATATGTTTATATCAGACTGTACAGACCATTAGAACAAAAATAGTGAGCAATCAATGAGCAACACCATGCACACAAGTCCCCAATCTAATATTGATCTACAAAAACAATCCCAACTCATGAATTAACCATCCTACCTTGCTAACACATATATAACCAATATAGAAACCAAATTAAAACTGAAATCTCAGTATTAAATACCCTAAGAGTCATTTCATCGAACATTTGGTGTGCGTATCCGATACTCTCGTTATACGCACTCCAAATGGATTCGAACATGACCCAAATCAACCCTAATGCAAAGGGGACCCTAAATGAATGCATATATATTAAAGAATGGGAAATTAGAGGATTTAGGGGGCTCTTACCAATTAGGAGTTGGAATCCAAATGAAAATTCTAGATCAAGATCTCTACCAAGCTCCAGTGGTCAAATTGCTCCAAATGCTCCCAAGCTAGGCAATAGAGGCTTCCTCTCTTCAAGAAAAAGAGTTTGCAATTCGTTTGAGAGAATTTGGACTCAATTTGAGGAATATAGGCAATTTGGAGAAGAACACAAATTAGGGTTAGGGTTTGTAATGAAAAGGGGAAGAAGGAGGAAAGTTAGCTATTAATAGGAAGGGGGAGGCTTGTAGTGGCCGGTCATGATGGTTCCTAGGGTTTGGGTTGGGTGAAAATGTCTAAAAGCCCTTTCTATTTGTCATGGCAAGCCCCTTTAAGAAAAGGCCCATTATAGCTTATGTTTTAAATCAACTAATAGATTCTAAATGATATTCTAGCTAGATTAGAGTATAATTAAAGTTGTCTAATCTCACTAACTAAGTTTCTATGGTCATGGCTAACATCTAATCAATATGATTTTAAGGTTTCACCAATATATGATACTAACACAACACATTTAATTAAATAATATTATAATAATCAAAATTTTACAATTACCAAAATACTATTATTCTAGAATATGGTGGTGATAAATCCAGGTGCTAAGTTACTTCCAGACGAGGGGGTCCTGATGACCAATCCAGATCAGTATCGACGAGTAGTTGGAAAACTCAACTACTTGGCAGTCATGACTCGTCCGGACATCTCTTTCACAGTTAGTGTTGCAAGTAGATTTATGTCTTCTCCAAGAGTTTCACACTGGCAGGTAGTTCTCAGAATCTTGTACTATTTAGTCAAGAATCTACGAAAGGAATTCGAATGGAGAATCATGGACACTCGTGTTGAGCGCTTTACTAATGCTGACTGGGTGCAAGTCTGACAGATCGACGGTCTACATCTGGCTACTCGGTATTCATTAGCAGAAACTTGGTATCATGGAAGAGTAAGAAGCAGAATATAATAGCCCGGTCAAGTTTAGAAGCAGAATATCGAGCCATTGCTCATGGCACAACAGAGGTGTTATATATGAAACATCTTCTACAAGAGTTGAGAGAAGAAGCAGGATCGAGCACAGCAGATATGTGGTCTGATAATCAGTTTGCTATCCATATTGCTACCAATCCTGTACTTCATAAAGGACGAAGCATATTGAAATCGACATCCATTTTGTCTATAATGAGTACACAAAAGGGATGATAAAATTGAACTATGTAAAGACTGGAAATCAGATAGTCGATATCTTCACAAAGACTCTTTTGGATCCCGGGTTTAATTTTTATGTAACAAGCTGGGCATAATTGACATCTATGCTCCAGCTTGAGGAAGGGCGTTGAGTATATTAATAATAATAGTAGTGGGCTTTAGTCCTATATTGCCTAGAACAAAAGAGAGAAGGGTTAGCCTCTTCTATTTATATGTAACTCTCCTTCATTGATAAATCATCCATTATTCCTCTCTACATCATTATACCATGTCAATTACAAATGTGAATTATGTTTGTTAGTTATTACAAACATGTCAATTATGTTATTGAATTATGTTGGTTAGTTAATACCAAGAAATGATGTATTATAGGCAGCAGCGGCAACAGTTAGTAGTAGTTACTTCATATTGGAAGAAGGTTATGTACATCTTGACCTTGACCTTGTGGCATTGGCACGCCTTTTGGGAGTAGTTCATGTGTAAAAGATCTCACCAAGAGACATGGCTAGTCATTATAATGAAAGTAAGCTTGGTCAACAAATGATACATAAAATAGAGAAGAGGATCATTCTCATTAACTGTAAGTAGTGATTAAATATAACACTTCTTTGCACAAAATTATAATTTGGTTCCCTTGCTAGTTGAGTGCATTTTCCTCAATAATTTTGTTCTCAATATATTTAAGCCTAACCTACGATGGAAACCTAATATATTTGTTATCTTAAAATTTGTTGAACCATAACATCCTACTTGCGGAGTGCTAAGTACATTCATCATAACCTTTATGCCCATACTTTTTATTCCAAACATTAGAGATTTGCAACATGAAGTGCAAAATCTCTTGTTTTTTAATCATTATCCTCAAGATAGAAACCAAATAAAGGAGTTTGTTCTCCCCTCGTTCTTTGAAATCAATATTTTATTTTTGTAACATAATGGGGACCTTTATTTGATTCAAATAAATAAATTTGTCACAGTCACTACAAGAAAATAACTTTTTATGGCGGATAAAAACCGTCATAAATGATATTTTATAACACTTTTTTGTAAGCCCGCAACCGTCATGAAAACCGGTGTTATAAACGTTTACTAAAACCTTTGTAAATGATATCTTCTCATATGACACCTTTTTCTTGGAAACGTAATAAATAATACAATTATATATAACACTAAATTTCCAAGCAATATAAATATTTATTATTATATATAACATATCTATTTAGAAGCGTTATTAATAAGACATATATACATAACACTTTTTAAACTATTCTAGAATTCACACATTCATAAATCATTATAAATAGGATATATATACATACCGTATTTTAACCTGTTCTGGTATTCACACACACACACACACACACACACACACACACACACACATATATATATATATATATATATATATATATATATATATATATATATATATATATATATATATATAAAAATATATATATATATATATATATATATATATATATATATATATATATATATATATATATATATATTCTTTTATTATTATTTTTAAAAACCACCCATTTTATTCACGAAGGCGAAACCCGCCTTAATACTAACAAGTATACCGAAGGCACAAAATGTAAAAGCCTATACAAGTATACTAGACAAAAAAGTAAAGGGGACACGAAGAACAAAACGGCTATGCCTAGGAGAGGAGTGAGTCCCAAAAGGAAGACTAGTCGTGAGGACAGATGGATCTCCGTTTGCGACACTGCCGAATGGTCTCCCAAATCAGCTGGTCCACAGAGTACTGGTGGCCTTCATATCTCGCTTTGTTGCGGTTCTTCCAAATCACCCAAGTTGCGGTAGCTGCAACAATTCGGTGGCCGTGGGAGGCGGACGCCCAGGCAGCTGCGAGGTCGTTGTAGTTGTCGGCCCCTGAGTTAATGCGGCACCGCTAGAAGAGAGTGTTCCAAACCTGGTTTGGAAGGGCCCCCTGACAGAGAATGTGGTTCACAGTTTTCGATTGCCGATCTAAACAGCACGTGCATGCTGAGGTGAGGCTAAACCCGATGGTGTTAAGGATGTCGTCCGTGGGAAGGATATTGTGTAGTGCTCTCCAAATTAGAAATGACAACTTTTTGGAGATGCACGTCTGCCAGAAAGAAGCTATGGTGGTTGGAGTAGCGACGTTGCCAAGGATCATTCTCTTTATGGATTTCACCGAGAAAAATTCGGTAGCGGTATGCTTCCATTGTAGCTTGTCGACATCCGGCCCCAACGTCAGCCTGCTACGACGGATGCAGTCGACCGCCTCTGGATCGACCCAGATCCGGACCTTGTTCTAATTCCAGTTGTTATCGGAGGGGTCCTACAGATCCTTGATAGAGCTATTCCTGGGAGCGGCTGACATGTTAGAGAGCAAGGAGTCTCCAACCCATCATTCATGAAATATCGATGAGTCGTCGTTGCCTATGTGAAGGCGGATCTCAGGTTCGGCCAGAGCTCTTCCGATAAGAATGCGGCGCCAAGCCGCTGAGGATCTGATGTTGGAGATAGCTGTCGATGGATGGATGTGCTTGTAATATTTGGCCTTCATGAACCTCGACCATAAGTTCTGACCCGAACGCAACTTCCACCACAGTTTTATAGAAAAGGCATTAACGATGTTGGAAAGGTTAGTGAATCCCAGGACCCCACTTCTGTCGAGTGAGCCATGGTATCCCAACTGGCCCAGTGATGCTTGTCATGTCCGTCGCTGTGTCCCCAAAGGAAGTGGCTGAAGATGCTTTCGATGGAGGAAAGGACTTTCTTGGGGGGAGCACGCTACGAGGGTGTAGATGGGGATGGAGGTGAGGACATGATTTATGAGACTGATCTTGTCGCCCAGAGACAGAGTATCGTTATACCAGCCCTCGAGTTTTCCCCTGAAACAGTTGATCAGGTTCTCAAAAATACCGGTGTTGGATTTGCCATACACTAGAGGGCAGCCAAGGTAGTGGATAGGGGGGTACTTGATGGGGAAAGAGGTGATATTGGAGAGGCTGACCGCGTGCTCTCTCTTTATGTTGTGATGGGTGTATATGGTATTCTTATCCGGATTAACTTTCTGTCCCGAGCATCTGGTGTATCTCTGAAGCGTGTTACGGACCACTTCCATCGATCAGTTGTCCCCTGATGAGAAAATAAGAATATCATCGGCAAAAGCCAGGTAGGTGATGATCGGGCATCCACTAGCGGTGTGATAATACTGGAAGTTCGGGATGGTCGCCATCTTGTTAAGATTTTTGCTCAAGGCGTCCGCCGTGATGATGAAGACGGTGGATGATAAATGGTCTCATTGCCTAATTTCGTAGGTCGATTTGAAAAATCCTTCTTCCTGACCGTTGATAATAGTAGAGAACCACGAGTTGCTGATCGATCTTCACACAATGTTGGTCCAGGTTTCAGAGAAACCGAAGGTCCTAAAGACCCAGATCATAAATTGCCAATCCATTCTGTCGTAGGCCTTCTCCATATCCAGTTTGATGGCTATGTTCCCTCCTCTGGCCGGGAACTTCATGCATGTGATAAGCTCTTGGGCCAACATGATGTTATCTTGGATATTTCTCCCTTTGACGAAGCCACTCTGCTCTTCCAAGATGATTTTGGGGAGAAGATCGAACATTCACGAGGCGATGATTTTGGATATTATTTTATTCGTAAATATGCAAAGACTGATAGGACGGAAGTCCAGAAATGTCTCCGAACTGGCTTTCTTTGGGATGAAAATCAGATTGGTGCTCGAGAAGGCTCTAAGGTAGGTGGCACCTTGGAGGAAAGTGGTGGCCGCTTTGTGAATATCTGACTTAATGATATACCAGTAGGTGCGAAAGAAGTGTCACGACCCGCACCCTGATTAGGGACACGAGTACGTGGGTACGTCCAGCCTACGCCACAGAATCGATGGTAGAACGCTGTATAGGTCGTCTGTAAATACTACAACTAAACAGTATAAGGGTACCTGTCATCTCCGTACGGAGGAATATAATATGGCATAACTCAATCACAAGACAAACTAGGATAGATAGCACGAAATGAAAATATGATAGAAGTGAAACAGAAAATGAGTTCAAGATCCAACACAAGCTCAGAGATATAAACACATCACAGAAACTCAAAATATAATATAAAAACTACAGTCTGGAAATACTAGCTGGATCGCAGTCCAGGCAAACCTACTAAGCTATACTAGTCCGGGTGTGCAAAGTCTAGTGGCTCAACTATCAGGCTACAGTCCTAGCCAAAGTCTCCATCTGTCCTGACCCCATAGTAGGTCGAACAGTCTGCCTCTGAATCATCTGTAATATATCAATGGTATCTGAAGAACAGATGGCAACTCTAGAGGGGTGTGAATAGAGTTGTAGTAATAATAGCCAATTAAAAAATCAACTCTTTCACAATCTAAAATTAATCAGAGTAAATGCGGAAAATAAATAAGGAGCAAGAGAGCATACGCAAACACAGCCGATTTTAACATGGTTTTCCTCGTGGAGGACTAGTCCAGGCCTGAGGAATCTAGCTCAGGATTAAATCCACTATTTGTGAAATAGTAGTTACACCCCGTGCCTTTTCTTCAGAAGAGCATGTCAACTTCTTACAATGGATCGCAGTGGCGATGCTTGGAATTTTCCAAGCTACTTCTTGAACTCTTGCACAAGACTCCTAACTGAGAGATGTTGAGCACTCGAGACTTAGGAAACTTGTGGCTAGTAGATGAAGAAGGGTATGGCTTATATTGAGCTTAAGAGAGAAGAGAAGAGAAGATTGGATGAATGAAAATGAGAGAATTCTTGGCCTATTTATAGGGTTTTATCAGGCAGAATTCGGCTAGAATTCTGGTAGGAATTTTCAAATATTTGGCCGTTGGACAACTAGCAACCAGCAAGCCCTAAAAATTAGGGTGCTGATTTTTAGGGGACAGAGTTCGGCCCAAACTTTGTGTTGAGGTAGAGTTCGGCCCGAACTCTGTCTCCAGAGCACAGAATGGGTCCAAGGGTCCAGTGGGCTGATTTTGGATGTGGAGCTTTATGGATTTGGATAGGTTATGGATTGAGTCTCAAGATCCCAGCATAACTCAGCTTACAATCATTCTAGACTCAATAAAATATAAAAGTACAGACTCGAAAAATAACTCGCATCTGAAAAAATGAGCTGTCGTCTGGCTTGAACTGGATATAGTTGTCGTGTGTCGTATTGAATTATCACAAGTATTATTTAGTCAATGTTATCAATATTTGGTTGACTGTGACTTTGTGTCAACAATCTCCCCCATATTGATAATTGACAAAATAATAATTATATATTCAATATCCATACCTGGACACATATAACGACATAGCTCCCCCATAATTAGTGTCGACCTTAAGAATAGCTCCCCCATAAACAATGCTGTGAATCTTGTTGGCCTGTTAATAATATTCTTCCAAAAGCACATATAAACCAAACAGAACAGAATATACACATATCTCCCCCTTTTGGCATTTAGCAATATGAGATATATAAATAATAACTGGCAAACACACCAAAAAGAGAAGAAACTGTATATAAATTAAGATAATAACCAAGAGTCATAAGAACATAGAAACTGATAATAGTACTGCCAAAGTCTCAAAAGCACAACTCATAAGAAGTCTACTACAAATCAAGTACATAAAAGTAACTAAAGCAAAATACATAACCATAATCTAAAATCCTCAGTAGCAGCATCACAAGTAGTGCATATCCATTATTGAGCATGAGAGGGCCCGGCGTCGTCTGAAGCATCAGTAAAGGAGCGACGTGGGTCCACAAAAGCCGCATCCGGATCCATGTAGCGACGAACCCAAGGGTCATCGATACGGAATCCCTCACGACCTGGGTCTCGCTCCATAGGAATGGGCATGGAAGGATGACGAGACATGGAATACCGAATATCATGCAGCGAGTTGCTGATAGCACTCATCTACAAGGTAGTCCGATAGTCCAGCTGAGTCCATCGATCGTCCTCCAAAGTGAAGCGATCTCGAAGTAAGGCCTGAAGAGACTCAAGAGTGGCAGGAGGAGGAGGAGGATCCTATCCGAGAGGAGGGGCATCTGGCTCATCATCAGAATGCTCAGACACTACTGGTGAGCCGATGGCCGCCTGAAGCCTCCTTGCCTTAGAGAGAAAGGCAGGGGCAGATAAGAATGGACACTCATCAAGGGGTACATGGAACGCACAAAAGATAATAGGAAGGTATAATGCATAAACCAAAGATCTTGGTTTCTTCCTACAGTTGATCATCCAATCCATCATTATGCGTGGAAGGTTAAAGGGAACATGGAAGTGGAGATGGTATAATGCTGAAATCTCAAAATAAGTGACTTCATCGGTAGAACCCGCTTTGGGTAGAATGGTGTTGAAAATGATCCGATGAAGCTCATAGAAATAAGGATTGAGGAATTTTGCCAAAAGCTAACGAGGACGTGTGTTAGGGCTACACAGGTCATCCTTGAAGCTCTCTAGTGAAATCCCTTCGAGAAAGATAAAGGATCTAGCTTCAACAAGCTTTTCCCAAGAATTAGGCTCTTGAAGCTCAAGATATTCGGCCAATTCAAAATCATCAAAGGAGATATCAATTCCCGCAACTCGTGAATAAATATGAGTGTCATCATGGGTCAAGTTGCAGTAAAACATTTGAATGGCACTACGATAGATGACTGAATTAGAGGTAACGAGTTCATCAAGACAAAGGTCATGAAATAGTGCATCATATTGTGAGAATATGGTAAAGTTGATGGGGTGTCCAGCAAATACTGGATGTGTCCGAAAATTACTAAACCAATCATTTGAGGCATCTAGTGATACAAAAATTCGGTCACGTAAGTGTTTGGATCATTGGGACGTGGAGGATTGAACAACGGATGGATTTGTTGTTCAATGGCCGATGCAACGGGTGGTACAACGGGCGGCTCAACGCGTAGAGGAGCATTCGACGAGGATGCTCCCTCTGTCCGAAGTCTCTTTCCGTGGTTGAACAGACGAGGGGCCATAACACAATAGATAATGAAAGAAATTGAGATATAGAAAAGTAAAAAATTATACCTCAAACTAGTGATGAACTATGGAAGAGAATTGAAAAATAAGCCTTCTCCTTGAGTTTGGGGAAGAATGGAGCACAAAAGAGGAGAAAGTAGGGTTAGGGTTTTGAGATAATTGTGTTTGAGAAGGTGGAAAGGTGGTAAGAAGGAAGGAGATGGAAGAGAAACCGAATATAGGGGAAGGGTTTCTCTTAGTCGGGTCAAATAATGACCATTGGATCAACATTTTGATCAACGGCTGGGGCTGTTCCCGGTTCTGGAACCGTCGGGCCGAATTCGGCCCGAACTCTGCTAGGAGCAGAGTTCGGCCCGAATTCCGGATCCTGGTCACAGAATGGGAATCAGGCAAAAACAGGAAAAATATTGGTTAAGTAATAGACAAACCAATATAAGATATGAGTATAAAGATAGGAAAGACCCAATTAGTAAACAAAAGAATAACAGAAATTGATTTTGAAGCAGCAATATGAGATTGAAATAATAGTATTTCAGCATGTGATAAATAAAAATGAACCATATAATAAATAAAGAATTATATCATAATTCAATATTTTGAAGCTGCCATGGGTTAGCAGCAGGGGCCGGATCCTAGCTTGCGGTAGTCCTGAGGACTAGTGCACCGTGTCGCTTAGGCTTTTACGCCTTGTTGTCAGAAGGACCCTTTCGGCTTGTACCCATAGCAAGTTCATCATAATATAATCAAGATATACTCGATATTTATACAGGTTTATCTTAATTTATAACAGCTTCATCTAAGATTCCAAGTTCACGACAAAGAAAATTGAAGCGCTCTTCGGATAATAGTTTTGTGAAGAAGTTTGCTAACTGATGATCAGTGTCAATAAATTCTAAGTTAATCGTGCCATTTTGCTGATGATCACGCAAAAAGTGATGACGAATTTCAATGTGTTTCGTGCGTGAGTGACAAATGGGGTTCTTAGTCAAATTTATAGCACTAGTGTTGTCACAAAAAATTGGAATATGCATGAAAGATAAATTATAGTCTTCAAGGGTTTGCTTCATCCACAGAATTTGTGCACAACAACGCCCAGCTGCGATGTATTCAGCTTCTGTTGTGGATAGTGCGACAGAATTCTGCTTCTTGCTGAACCAAGAGACTAAAACTTTTCCTAATAAATGACACGTACCGTTTGTACTTTTACGGTCGACCTTGCATCCGGCGAAGTCAGCATCAGAGTAACCAATGAGATCAAATGATGTTGACTTGGGATACCATAGGCCCATTGTAACTGTACCCTTAAGGTATCGAAAGATACGCTTAACTGCGGTCATGTGAGATTCTTTAGGATTTGCTTGATATCTAGCACACATGCAAACGCTAAACATAATATCAGGGTGACTTGCAGTAAGATAGAGTAGACTGCCTATCATACCTCGATACTTACGTTGATCTACGGGTTTGCCACTATCATCTGGTTCAAGTTTGGTTGAAGTGGCCAAAGGAGTGCTGATTGGTTTGACGTTGTCAAGATCAAATTTATTCAGCATGTCCTTTGTATTCTTCGACTGACAGATGAAGGTTCCATTTGACATTTGTTTGACTTGCAGCCCAAGAAAGTAGTTGAGCTCCCCCATCATGCTCATCTCAAACTCGGTCTGCATACACTTGGCAAAATCTTGACAAAGAGTTTCATCAGTAGAACCAAAAATAATATTATCTACATATATTTGTACTAAAAGAATAGTATCTTTGAAAGATTTTATGAAAAGTGTAGTGTCAATTTTTCCTTTTGAAAAATCTTTCTCAAGCAAGAAATTGCTTAGCCGTTCATACCAGGCTCTAGGAGCTTGTTTGAGGCCATACAACGCTTTCTTTAGCTTGAATACGTGGTCGGGAAATTTGTGATTTTGAAATCCAGGGGGTTGTTTTACATAAACTTCCTCCTTAATAAAACCATTCAAGAAAGCACTTTTAACATCCATTTGAAATAATTTGAAATTTTGAAAATTTGCAAATGCACAAAGCATCCGAATGGATTCTAATCTAGCAACAGGAGCATACGTCTCATCGTAGTCGATACCTTCCTCTTGGTTGTATCCTTGGGCTACTAGACGAGCTTTGTTGCGTGTGACTGAACCATCTTCGTTCACTTTGTAACCCATTTAGTACCAATAATCGAGTGATTAGCCGGTCTTGGAACGAGTTCCCATACTTGGCTCCTCTCGAATTGGTTGAGTTCCTCTTGCATAGTAGAAATCTAAAATTCATCATTGAAAGCTTCTAAAATATTTTTAGGCTCAATTTGTGAAATAAAGGCAGTGCTAGCAATAGAGTCTCTTAATGATGATCTAGTAGTTACTCCACGTGAAACCTCGCCGATTACCAAATTTTCTGGATGTGATGGTTTGAAAGAGAATTTCTTAGGCAAGCTTTCCAGAGAAATTATTTCGGTTGTGGTATTCATTGGAGTAGACGTTGATGGCTCAACATCATCATCAAGAGTAGCTACTGCACTGTTATCTTCATCAAAAGTCACATTGGTAGACTCTTCCACAATTAATGAGCGTTTATTAAAAACTTTATGTCTCTTACTCTTGGCAGCATAGCCTAGGAAAATACTATCGTCAGCTTTGGCATCAAATTTGCCTAAGTTGTCTTTGGTGTTAAGTATAAAACATCTACAGCCAAAAACTCTGAAATAAGAAAGATTTGGGGTTCTCCCAAACCAAAGCTCATAGGGTATTTTCTTCGTAATAGGACGAATAAGTACCCTATTTAAAATGTGGCATGCTATACTGACAGCTTCAGCCCAAAAGTATTTCGGAAGAGAGAATTTGTTCAACATGACTCTAGCCATATCGCCAAGAGTTCTATTCTTCCGCTCCACAATACCATTTTGTTGGGGAGTTCTTGGACAAGAAAACTCATGATCAAATCCATTGGAATCACAAAACTTTTCAAAATCAGAATTTTCAAACTCGCCTCTATGATCACTTCGGATTCAAGTAATCATGTAGCCTTTTTCGTTTTGAACTTTCTTGACAAAAATCTTGAAAACCGAAATAGCATCACTTTTATAAGTAAGAAAGAAAACCCAAGTAAATCTTGAAAAGTCATCAACAATAACAAAGGCATAGAGTTTTCCACCAAGACTGGCTACTCTACTAGGGCCAAATAAATCCATATGGAGTAGTTGCAGGGGTCTAGTAGTGCTTACAGAGTTTATGGAATGAAAAGATGACTTGGTTGCCTTATTCAACTCACATTCGGCACATACGGTGTCCTTTTTGAATGTGATATCGAGCAAGCCTCTAACTAGCTTCTTGGTCGATAGCCTGGATATAGTATCCATATTGGCATGACCAAGACGCTGGTGCCATAGTAACCGTTCATCTTTATGAGCATATAGGCATCTACCTGCATTGTTAGTATCTATAGACAAATAGAAAATATAAATATTATCCTCTCTTACCCCTTCAAAAGCAATGTCTCCTGTTGACCTATCATAAATAAGGCATTTGTTTTGTCCAAAGTTAATGTCATATCCATGGTCAGCAAGATGACTGATGCTGAGCAGGTTATGCTTTAACTCGGTCACTAGGCAGACATCCTTTATTACGGGAGAGGAAGGATGACCAATATTACCATTACCTATAATATAACCTTTTAGGATATTGCCGAAGGATACATATCCTTCTCTTTTCATCGATAGTGATGCAAAAAGATTTGCGTCTCCCGTCATATGTCGTGAGCATCCATTATCGAGAATCCACTTACTCTTAGTTGAGGAGGAAAGGTCCACCTACATCAAGAGTAGATGTGACCTTTGGTACCCAAGTTCTTGAGGGTCCTGAAGAGTTAGTTTTTGGAAACCATGCATATATTTTTCTATCTACTAATCTTCTAATTCTACATTATGGTGAAATGTGTCCATGTAAACCACAATAAGTACATGTAGCATTCCTATTTATATTAGAAGCATGCTGATGATGTCTATAAGCAGAGTAATGAGGAGAAAAGTGATGATATATAGATTCGGCATGGTGATGATGACTATGTGGAGTGGCATGGTGATATTGTCTATATGGTATGGCATGATGATATTGTCTATATAGCATGACATGATGATTTCTATATGTAGAGTGATGTTGATTGTGTCTTTGTGCAACATGGTGATGATTGTATCTATGTATTGTATCTATGTGTAGCATGATAATTTTGTGACATATGATGATTATTTCTACGTGCATGTGGTTTGTGTCCTTTGTGAAAGTGTGTGTACATGTAAGCATGATTATGAGCAGCATGAGGATGATGTGGTTGACTAGTATGAGTGGTGTCATGCTTTGTGTGTGTCTCATGTGATTGGGTTTGAGGTTGAGCAACCTGTTTTCCCAATTTAGTCTCTAGTTTTTTAGAGAGCTTGCAATTCAGTAATCTTAGCATTCAAACCATGCATCTTGGTAATAGTAATCTTGTGTCTGCTCTTTTTTTCTGCAAGCTCCGTGTTGAGTGTTGTGATTTCTTGTGTTTGTTGCTCAATACGTGCCTCGGCATCATGTAAGCTTATTTTAAGCTTAGATACCTCATCAGTGACATCCGTGGGTGTAGTGTCTCTAATGTTATCAAGTAGTAGAGAAATTCTTTGTATTTCGACTTCATGACTTTTGATTTTATCCTTGGCATGTTTGTAGTTACCAATGACCTTTTTGTGATCACTAAGTAAATCGGTGAAAGCATCGCCAAGTTCATCAAAAGTGAAGTCGTCAAGAGTTTCGTTTGATACCTTGTCGGACGTCGCCATTAGGCACACATTAGCCGTATCTTGAGGAGAGTTCTTTTCTTCCTCGGAGTCACTAGCTTCGCTTTAATGCCAAATGCTTGTGTTGGCATATTTCTTTGAGGAGGTCTTCTTGTATGGCTTCTCATAGCGGTTGCTCTTCTTCAAGAATGGACAGTCTTTTCGGAAGTGTCCAGTCTTCTTGCAACCGTAGCAGGTTGGCTCTTCTTCTCCATCTTCTTGTGGTTTCGTCTTTCTTCGATTGAAGCGAAGGAATCTCTTGAAGTTGCGGACCATGAGAGCTTGATCATCATCTTCTGAGTTGTCGTCATCCGTCTCTTCGGGTTCAGCCCTCCGTCGGTGAGCTTTGAGTGCGATCTCCTTAGCCTTAGGAGCAGGCTCTTCGAAGTCCTTGAGGTCAAGCTCATGAGTCATTAGCTTTTCCATCAAGGTCTCCATGGACATGGTTGTGAGATTATTTCCTTCTATGATGGCTGTCACCTTAGGGTTCTAAATTTTTGGTAACCCCCTAAGTAGCTTGCAAATCTTCTCTTGATTTGAATATTGCTTGCCAAGCGAAGACAGCGGGTTGATGATGTCGAGGAATCTTGTGAACATTTGCGTGATCACCTCGTTTGGCTTCATCTTAAAAGCCTCGTATTCTTGAGTGAGACGGCTTATCTTTGATTCCTTGACTTGGGTGGTTCCTTCATGCGTTACTTCTAGAAGTCTCCATACTTCGTGAGATGTGGTGCATGTAGATACCCTGTTGAACTCATTCATGTCTATCGTACAGAATAAAGCATTAATAGCTCTCGCGTCTAGACTTGCCTGTTTTTTCTTCTCGTCATAATATTTGTCATGTGATTTCTCAACGAGATCGCCATTGACAACTATTCTGGCAGACTTTTTGTAACCGTCAGTGACGATAGTCCACATGTCAAAGTCTAGCGACTTGAGATAAAAGCTCATCCTTGTTTTCCAATACGTACAGTTAGTTCCATCAAATAGGGGAGGCCTATGAGTGGATTGTCCTTTACCGTAATTGAAAATTAAGGATTGTGTGGTTGCCATGGATCAGCTCTAGGATGTAAGTCCTTGTAAAGAGAACAGAGCTCTGATACCAATTGAAGAACAGATGGCAACTCTAGAGGGGGATGAATAGAGTTATAGTAATAATAGCCAATTAAAAAATCAACTCTTTCACAATCTAAAATTAATCAGAGTAAATGTGGAAAATAAATAAGGAGCAAGAGAGCATACGCAAACACAGCCGATTTTAACCTGGTTTCCCTCGTGGAGGACTAGTCCAGGCCGGAGAACTCTAGCTCAGGATTAAATCCACTATTTGTGAAATAGTAGTTACATCCCGTGCCTTTTCTTCAGAAGAGCACGTCAACTTCTTACAATGGATCGCAGTGGCGATGCTTGGAATTTTCCAAGCTACTTCTTGAACTCTTGCACAAGACTCCTAACTGAGAGATGCTGAGCACTCGAGACTTAGGAAACTTGTGGCTAGTAGATGAAGAAGGGTATGGCTTATATTGAGCTTAAGAGAGAAGAGAAGAGAAGATTGGATGAATGAAAATGAGAGAATTCTTGGCCTATTTATAGGGTTTTATCAGGCAGAATTCGGCCAGAATTCTGGTAGGAATTTTTAAATATTTGGCCGTTCGACAACTAGCAACCAGCAAGCCCTAAAAATTAGGGTGCTGATTTTTAGGGGACAGAGTTCGGCCCGAACTCTGTGTGGAGGCAGAGTTCGGCCCGAACTCTGTCTCCAGAGCACAGAATGGGTCCAAGGGTCCAGTGGGCTGATTTTGGATGTGAAGCTTTATGGATTTGGATAGGTTATGGGTTGAGTCTCAAGAGCCCAGCATAACTCAGCTTACAATCATTCTAGACTCAATAAAATATAAAAGTACAAACTCGAAAAATGACTCGCATCTGAAAAAATGAGCTGTCGTCTGGCTTGAACTGGATGTAGTCGTCGTATGTCGTATTGAATTATCACAAGTATTATTTAGTCAATGTTATTAATATTTGGTTGACTATGACTTTGTGTCAACAGTATCCTGTCAGAAAAATGAGCAAGTACAAACACTAACAGCAGTTCCATATGAATTGACAAATTCTATAAGAGACAGTATAATGAAATACAAGACAAAGATGTAGGATGACTTGGGAGCTATTTGGAATCCGAGTTACAACCCGTAAACCAAACAAGGACCGGGGTTGTAACCCTTCTTCCGAACAGAACTTAGCCTCCAATCAAGGTTTAGCATAAGATCATGTAGAACATGTGAGTACTGAATATCATAACATTATGAGAAAAGTACTGAATGTAGAACTGAGTAGGATATATGATATAATAAAATGAATATAAAATATGCCATGAATTATTAGTGCGTTATGTGATCGTCTTAGGAATCAGGATCAGGCTTTCTATCTGACCGGCTATGAACAAGTGTACAACGGAGCAGGATCAGGCCGGCCACCATGGAAAACTATTTACAAGTAGGGTCAAGCTTTACCCATCGTGAGGCGAGGGTATAGCTATGAACAATTACAAGTACAAGTGTGAAGAACAAGTAGGGATTTTGATCACACAACCACTAATAACTTCCCATCTCCGAATAGTATAATGGATCCGGACATGATACGTTATTATACGGGACTCAAGAGCAGGAGGCCAGCCCACTCCCAAGTCCATGTCTATACAAGTACAGGTAACAAATCGAGTAATGTACCAATATACGAAGTATTCCAGGAACAACATCTCATGACAGAATTCGACGTATACTAGTCCGTGAAAATTCGTGTCAGGAATCAAGTAAGACACTACAACTGAATCGGATATAGCAGATATTAAGACAATAAAAACTATCAGTAAATGTACTGCCTGTGGTCCTGAGCTGATAAGGTGAACAGATGCTCAGAGTAATCTCAGACCTAAAGATGAGATACCATAAATCAAAATGGGGTTTAATAATAAAAGAAAAGCTAATTTAGTCATGATATGCAAGTCTAAGTCAAAACTAGGTCAAACTAGGTCACACTGAGCCAAACTAGGTCACACAGAGTCACAATAGAACAAACTAGATCACAGGAAGTCAATTCAAGTCAAACTAAGTTAATCTGGGTCAAAGGTTGACTTATAGTTGACTTTTGGTCAATTTATCAACTCTAGGTCAACTCTAGGTCAACCCTAGGTCAAACTAGTCTAATATTGACAAACAGTTGACTTTTGGTCAACTGGTCAACTCTAGGTCAACCCTAGGTCAACCTTAGGTCAAACTAATCTAATGTTGACTAACAGTTGACTTTTGGTCAACTGGTCAACTCTGGTTGAGTTCGATCAAGTTCTAGTCAATTTTAGGCTAAGTTTGACTTTCAGTTGACTTTTGTTGACTTTTTGTCAAAACGGTCAACCAAGGTCAAAACTAGTCTAAGAGCACTATTACTGACCATTACCAACCAAGGGAACCAAATTCTACTTATATCTTAAGCCTTAAATCACATACCTTAGTTATAGGTAATTATCTTAACATACCATATTATCTTACCAAGGTAAACTCAATACCAAGCTTCTACCTTAATTTCTAGGCACTTTTCTACCTCAACATGGTATCCTAATACCATGCCCTCGTATCTTGATACCATGCCATGGTATCGAGATACTCTAACTTCATATCTTGAAGTATCTTAGAACTTTACCCATTCATAGGGTAAATCCTAATACCAAACCTTACCTTAACGTATTATCTAACCACTAACATACTCTTCTAACTAAACACTCAACTCACTAACTCAGTAACTCACTAACTAACACACACACACACAACATGAAGGGGGGTTTAAGTGACTGTTTTATGAATATTGATTGATGGGTGTATGTGATGAAGAGGGTGAATAGATGTGTGGTGATATGGAATGGTTTGTATGTGGATGGTTGATTGGATGAATTGTGTGGGAATTTGAGAGTGGACTGAATATGTATTAATACATATGGAGATCAATTTAGGGTAGATTAAATAATGTAATGTGGTGGCTGGATTGGATTTATATGGGACTGAGTTCATATGGATACATGGATAAAATAGATTAATGGAGGAATGGATGAAATGGTGAAATGGATATGAATGAATGGATGGCTGAATTGATGGATGAATGGATGGCTGAATAGATGAATGAAGGGATGGATGGTTGAATGGAATGGAAATGGATGGCTGAATGGATGGATAAATAGAATGGAAATAGATAGCTGAATATGTGAACTGGGAAATGGATGAATGTATGGGACTGATTTTTAGATTTGTGGACTGATTTGTATGGGTGTTTGGGACCGAAATTGAATCGAAATAGGAGGGGGCTGATATGGAATGCAATGTAGTACCCCGTTCCGCTCAATCAATCGGAGGAATCGAAATGCCAACGACGTTCGAACTTGGCCTTACAACGGCGATTTGAAGATATCGCTCAGGTATGATAGTTTTGGTGAACTCGCCTCATCTTTGCCTTTACATAATAAATCGTATGTTTTTAACTTGCACAAGTAGGCTTAATAATAAAAGATATGAATCTACATAGCTAAAGGGAGTAATACCGACAGGTCGAATTGAGATAGAATATGGAAAGGTCCAACGGTCGGCTTAGAGTTGGTGCACGGCGTGCTTTGAAAATGACACTCGGTCCTTCGTCCCGTGGCTTGGGGGAAGGAAAGTTGGTCTTCGACACAAAACTATGAACTTGTCTAGGTCATAGGCGTCGCCCGCGTAAATGCTCGATAAAGCATGCACGCTTCCACTGCGCAAGGCTTGGCATAGCCTTTGCTCGTCCCTCGGATTAAGTTGTAGGCTTGAGTAAGTTAGGCAAAGTTATGTCGGTCGACCTAAGTCATTCCAAGTGCTGTCCTGCTCTTTTTGTGGTTGTCAAGTTAAATAGTCCCACGATCCCAAGGCCCGTCATATGAGGTATGACTTGGGCGATAGCGTTTCGTAGAACACGAGTTGGTTTAAGGCACGAGCCACAGTTGGTTCAGTGGAAAGTTAGCCACGGTCTGTCGATACTTAAGAAACACATTATGTTCAAGTTAAGTGGAAAGGCTATGCAGTAGCCGTTCCCTGAGTTTCAAAGAAATGTTAAGTCTAAGCGATGGTTAGTCGCCGAGAGAAAATATGTCGGGATTGTACTTCAGTCGCCGAGGCAACCCTGGTTTGGGCTCTGCAAAGAAGGATGAAAAGTGGAAGAGGTAAAGCAAAGGAACTAAGTGATGATGATGAGACCATGCAATTACGTTAAGTCTAGAAGTTAGCGTAGGTCGTGGTTATGGATAACTTGTCGACAAGGGCGATGGTTCTTCGAGCGGCAACCCGGGGCCACGGGACCGACTCGGCCTAGGAAAAACAAATTATAGCCGAGCTAGGTAATAGGCAATTGGTAGTACGGGGACTTGCATCGGAGATCGCTACTTGCGGTGCAAGGATCCCGTTTGCCAGGCTATGTCCACGATGGCGAGTTAATGCCAGTGACCATTCATATAGATGTGTCTGGACGGACGGCAATCCGCGTATGTACTTTTGGATTGAGTTGAATGTGTATGCAGTTAGAAGACACAATGTCTGGGCCTAAGATTTGGCTACAACGAAGGCGGCGTGCTTCGGCACGAGATGTGGCATCGAGTGTTAAGTCGTTGGCATAGAGTTGCATGAGTTAGACTTGAGCTGTTGCGAGTTAAGTCGAGAAGGGTCATAAGGCAAGTTGGGTGAAGTTATGTTGAGTTGCTGGGCACGACCTCGAACTGCGAGGTACTGCCGCATTGTCAAAACTAATGTATAGGCAAGATTAAGCAATGAGGCACTGTCTCGGAGATATTGAAGCACGAATTGAGTTCATGGCACGACCGAGTCGTTACGTCACAGAGTATGGCACGAAAGACAAGTATGAGTCGGTGCATTGGCAATGCAAGCACGAGAAAGGTCTAGAGGCAACGAAATGGAGTCTATCGTGTAGTTGCGTCTCTGATTATGGCCGTAAGGCAAGTACGACTTGATAGGTTAACGTTGTTGAGTGGACATTATTGTTGCAAGCACAAGATGGTCCTCAGACACGATACGCCAAGGCGTTTGTCATAAAACTGATCCTAAGAAAAGACTAGAAAGACAATTGATAAGAATGTACTATGTTGCACAAAGTAAATCAAACGTGTTGGTTTTGTATGGGTGGGCGAGGAGCTCACTCCACCATTACAGTTGAGTACTGACACCCATATAGTTTACATGTGCAGGCACAGGTAGAAGCTCGTGGCACGGAGCTCGCTTGGATGCGTCAAGGCACGGAGTCCCTTGGCGATTCGAACCGTGCGACCACATGGAGTCAAAACTTATTTGGGACATAATGTATGGATATCGCCTGCCGAAGCATCCGCTGGCTTGAGACTTGTATTGAGAGATGAGAGAGGGCAGAGTGAACTTATAATAAGAGAAAAGTGAGCTTGAGAGACTTGTAATCTTAGCCTTGCGTCCTTTGTAATCTTTGTTTCAATATCAATAAAGATCTTCTTTGAATAACTTGTGTTTTGATTCAAATTTCTGCTGCTATTATTCAATGTCTCTGCATGGGACTTCTGTGCGACGACCCCGTCGTAGCCGCTGAAATCGGTCGTTATGGAACCCGCCTTGCACGAGCGCAATCTAGGCTCGTGCGGCATCACGTCTTAGCGAGGACGATCGTTCCTACGGGAGCGGGACATGACATAATGGTATCAGAGCCCAGCTTAATGTCGTTGGACTATCGATTGAATTCTTTAACTCTGATGTTTCCTCGAACTCTGAATGTTGCTTCAGCATATTGATATCGTTGGTGCACTCTCTCTCAAATGTCCCACGGGATGTCCATACAATAAGTCTAAATAATTTACAAAATGTTGGAAAACAGTTTTTGACAATAAACAAAAAGATGGTTCGCGTGAGCACGATTGGCTGAGTCGGGCTGGGCATATTCACCAAAGTTGCATCGACCTTAGAAAAGCCGAGTGCAGGAATTAAATAGTGCTGAACAAGAATGAGTTGGACTCAATTGAATAAATAAGATGACTATCGATAGGGGTGCTATCGAGCGACGAAAACGTTGAGGCGATATAGATGAGCGTGCTTGAAAATTGAGGAATGGTTCGAACGGAAAATTTAAAGAAGTCGATTTTGATTCGAATGATAGTTGAGGATTAGTTGAATGACTTCATCCCTGAGTGGTGTATGCGATAGTCTCAGGAATGTCGATCGATCGATTGAGGATGGGAGTGTCGGTGAGTCTATCAGCAAGCGTCGCGTGTATGCAAAGCCTTAGATTGAGTGTCGTTGAACAAGTAGTAGTCTTGAAGATTTGGATGAGTTTATTCGAACAACCTAGAATTTACACGTACGGAACGTGCACGGGATTGAGGATTGTGCGAAGTATAAAACGCGAGAATGATTGAGTAGGTGAAATCAAATCGAAAAAAATTAAGGTGTAACGAACGGATGACTTGATCGAAGAAATTCATACGGATCGTATATAAAAAGTTAGCACGACAGATGGATAGCGTGCATAAAAGTTTAATTAGAAGTTACGCAATGACTCTAAGGATTGGATTGAATGTTGCTCGTTGATTTTTGTTAGCTAGGAATGATACGAATTGAGGAAACACGTTGGTCGATGACTTAAGATAAACGGATGAACAATACGTGAAATTGGTTTAAGAAAATTGATGTTGTGAATGATTCGAGGGATAATGATTGAACTTGAACTTGAATGTCTAGGAGATTATCCAGTCGGATGATACCATCATTCGCATGATTCGAAATTGGTTGCAAAGGAAAATCGTCAAGTTATGCATATCGTCGATGGTATTGAGGCGTATCAAAGATCGATATGCGATAACTCGGGGGTACTCTGACTCGGTGAATGACGATCGTGCAAGTGTTATTGTTCGGTTGGATGCAATACTTAGGACTTTGATTGAGATAAATGTTGGATGAAAATGATCGTGTCTTGATGGTTACGTTAATAGCCACAACGTCGACGATCTTGTCTTGCGTAGCACAACTCCAGCCTCGTACATGCGTTGAGTCAAATTTGGGGTGATTGTTCCGTATGAGCGCTGACGTGGTGATTCATGTCACAGGAATGATCGAACCTAAAAAATTAGGATGCGGCAACTTTGATTGTCTCGACTTGCCGGTTTGATGCGAAGGAAAATTTGAGGATATTTGGACTTGCGATTGATGATTGAGTAAACTTAAGGATTGAGTAGGTCCAATCCGCACATCGAGAATAAATTAGTCTAGACTCAAAACAAGAGTTACGTCCCGATGAGAAAGATCATTCCACGGGAGCATCGTATGGTGATTTCATGCCCACCGTGGGTAATCGGACTCGCGTGAGATCGGAGCATGGCATATTGTTCAGTCAGACGACCTTGTGATCGATTACGTGAATTGGAATAGATGACTTAGGGAATGTGGAATGTGAATTATGGATTAGCGACGAATTGTGTCATAGCGTGCTTGAATTGAGAAAGATTGATAGGCGGATTATGTCGAACGTGTTCGAAAGATAGATTATGCAAGATGGTTTATTGGACGAGCGATATTGATATGTCAAGAAGTTGGTTGAAACGTGACTTATCATAGGATGGTTTTGCTGAATGACTCGGACCCCGTGCGACGAATGTTGAGATGTGTGTAGGGAATCGATGCTCGATGTTTAGAAAATCGGAGTGATGCGAGCTTGGGTAGAAAACCCCGTACTATCAACTTGGTTTGACCTTAGGATGGGGTCAGTATTGATATTGTTGTTTGGGAACTATGATTCCAATACTGACGGAAAGACATAGCCTAGAGGTTAGGCAGACGTCCGAGTGCGAAGTAGTAGGATTGTGGAGGCACCACTCGCGAGCTCGGTTGACATACACGTATATCAGGGACGCCCGAATATGTGTACGATCCGGCTCGAGTGGTGATGGCAGATTCTCTATCACGAGGCTTGGCTGAAATGCATATACTTTGGGGACGCCTGGAATATGTGCACGATCCAACTAAGTGATACGTTGAATCAAGTGAGACTTGAGAAACGGGAAAGTGTCGAGGATTTTGAGATCGTGAGTTTCGAAGGAATGTTGATGGTATTGCGATCATTGAACTGAGACGAGTTAGAATGTTGGTTGATCGGTTGGTGTGCCTAACGACTAAGTTAGCGATAAGCACTAGCGTGGCTCGAATTGTGGGAACGTATAGGAGTAGAGTGTGCGAGAAACGTAGGATGTTGGATCAAGTTATAAGCCGTTAAGTGTACTCAATAAGTTTTGAGGACGAAACTTTTTCTGACTGGTGTGTGATGTAGTGCCCTATTTCGCTCAGTCGATCGAAGGAATCGAAACGCCAACGGCGTTCGAACTTGGCCTTACAATGGCGATTTGAAGATATCGCTCAGATAGGATAGTTTTGGTGACCTCGCCTCATCTTTGCCTTCACATAATAAATCGTATGTTTTCAACTTGCACAAGTAGGCTTAATAATAAAAGATATGAATCCATATATCTAAAGGGAGTAATCCCGACAGGTCGAATTGAGATAGAATATGGAAAGGTCCAACGGTCGGCTTAGAGTTGGTGCACGGCGTGCTTTGAAAATGACACTAGGTCCTTCGTCCCGTGGCTTGGGAGAAGGAAAGTTGGTCTTCGACACAAAACTATGAACTTGCCTAGGTCATAGGCGTCGCCCGCATAAATGCTCGATAAAGCATGCACGCTTCCACTGCGCAAGGCTTGGCATAGGCTTTGCTCGTCCCTTGGGTTAAGTTGTAGGCTTGAGTAAGTTAGGCAAAGTTATGCCGGTCAACCTAAGTCATTCCAAGTGCTGCCCCGCTCTTTTTGCGGTTGTCAAGTTAAATAGTCCCACGATCCCAAGGCCCGTCATATGAGGTATGACTTGGACGATAGCGTTGCATAGAACACGAGTTGGTTTAAGGCACGAGCCACAGTTGGTTCAGTGAAAAGTTAGCCACGGTCTGCCGATACTTAAGAAACACGTTATATTCAAGTTAAGTGGGAAGGCTATACAGTAGCCGTTCCCGGAGGTTCAAAGAAATGTTAAGTCTAAGCGATGGTTAGTCATCGAGAGAAAATATGTCGGGACTGTAGTTCAGTCGCCGAGGCAACCCTGGTTTAGGCTCTGCAAAGAAGGATGAAAAGTGGAAGAGGTAAAACAAAGGAACTAAGTGATGATGATGAGAGCATGCAATTACGTTAAGTCTAGAAGTTAGCGTAGGCGCGTGGTCATGGACAACTTGTCGACAAGGGCGATGGTTCTTCGAGCGGCAACCCGGGGCCACGGGACCGACTCAGCCTAGGAAGAACAAATTATAGTCAAGCTGGGTAATAGGCAATTGGTAGTACGGGGACTTGCATCGGAGATCGCTACTTACGGTGCAAGGATCCCGTTTGTCAGGCTATGTCCACGATGGCTAGTTAATGCCAGTGACCATTCATATAGATGTGTCAGCACGGGCGACAATCCGCGTGTGTGCCTTTGGATTGAGTTGAATGTGTATGCAGTTAGAAGACACAATGTTTGGGCCTAAGATTTGGCTACAACGAAGGTGGCGTACTTCGGCACGAGATGTGGCGTCGAGTATTAAGTCGTTGGTATAGAGTTGCATGAGTTAGACTTGAGCTATTGCGAGTTAAGTCGAGAAGGGCCGTAGGGCAAGTTGGGTGAAGTTACGTTGAGTTGCTGGGCACGACCTCAAAATGTGAGGCACGGCCGCGTTGTCAAAACTAAAGTATAGGCAAGATTAAGCGAGGAGGCACTGCCTCGGAGATATTGAAGCACGGCCGCGTTGTCAAAACTAAAGTATAGGCAAGATTAATATACTGCTGTTGTCCTGAGGATAGCAGCTCAATGTTGCTCATGCTGCTGTCAAAATAGCAGCTTCCCCTTCCTTCACTGCTCACCTCACTCTCTAACACACTCTCTATCACTCTCTATTCATCCAACTATATATCTACTATATACATACCACATTCTATATATATAAATCAACATCTATCCCTCAACATACCCAAACACTCTAATACTCTCAAAGACACACACACCCACAACATAATATATAAAGACACACACACACATTAAAATATATAGAGAGATATACATAGATATATATATGGACACTCACACTCACAACTTATATATATATATATATATATATATATATATATATATATATATATATATATGATACATATAAAAAAAAAAAAAATATATATATATATATATATATATATATATATATATATATATATATATATATAATATGATACATTAAGATACAATATGGTACATTATGATACCATGAAGAACATGTATTGATACTCAAGAACACATCTCCAACATCCAAAATCTGAGATTAAATCATACATAATTATTCACACAATATATCAAACACTTGGTGTGTCCAAAGTTGGGGGTTTCCCACTTGGACACAAAGCACAACAAGGACACTCCTAAATGTCTCAAAATGGACACAAAATAGACACAAATGGAGACACAACCATGGGGGCCATTTCTATTGGTTCAAAATGATCCTATATGCGTGTAGGATTGAAATAGAGGATAGATTTTACCTTTCGGGAGGTAAAATCCAAGGGAACTCCTTCCGATACGATACCGACACGAAAGGATCTCCTAATGGACACGAACCAATGCCAAATCCTCCCAAACTTGGCTAGCATCACCTCTTCATGGAGTAGAGAAGAAATGATGAAGTTTTGATGGAGGAAAGGATTGATTTGGACATGAAATCAATGGAGGTTCCTCTTAAATTTGTGGAAGAACAAATGAGAGAGAAATTTGGCTAAGGATGAAATGAATGAGGAGTCATCCCTATCCCTTCATGGTCGGCCCATATTGGCTTGGTTTCCCCCATTTTGGAATGTCCAAAATGCCCCCCTCTTCTCATTAGGTTCAACGTAAGATAGGGTTTTGGTTTGAGGCTAAATTAGTCTAGTTTGAATCTCTAATTAACCCAATCTAGTTATGAAATTTAGTCTAACCATACTAACTTAAATATTGTCATGTGGGCCATGTCTAACTAATGAGTGGGTCCCACTAGAGTCAAAGCTACCCCGGGTCTTCGATGCAAGTCAGATTGAGTTGAAATTCGAACCCGACTCAAATAATCCCAAAACAATATCATAAATAATAAAATAAATTTAAAAATATTCTAAAATAAAAAATAACCAAAATATCCCTATTCTTGAAAACTGGGAGTGATAAATCTGTCCACCTTAAAAAAATTTCATCCTCGAAATTAAAACAAAGCAATCACAGGAAACACATGCAGAAAACAATCCCATTCAAATACTTTCAAAAAAAATCAGCAATAAAAAAATTTCTTTGAGGCACATCAAACACCTTGTAAATAAAACTGATACGTGTCCGATACGAATACGAAACCAAAACAAAATCACTCCTATCAAAAGTTAAAATTAACAATCACCAATGCAATAAATATCAAAATAATTTAAAGAGGTCAAATGACCAAAATAACCTTAGGTCATAAATGATATTAAAATATCCTAATCACAAGGTTAGGCTCTAGGTCAAGCAGTTTCTAGGGTTTCAGTAGCAACACTTCAAGAATCATATGCGTCTGTCCAAAACCATGATACTCAGAATCTTTGTAATGCTAGTGAACAGGGTACGATAATCACAGAATCCATGACTAAGGTACATACCTCTAGAATTGTGGTATTTAAAATTTTTGCATTATCGCATGCTTGGCCACAAAAACCTTAAATTTCTACACCTGAGAAATACGTCCATAATCTGACTATATATCCTTACTATGCCTGCTAACATGACCATAAAAGACTCTAAAATTCTATAATCGAGGCGACCTAGCCCATATGACTTATCTCAGAGGAAAATCAAAATCATATCACAAGAATAACAGAACAAAATTGATCAATTAACGAGGAACGGATAGAATCGAATTTTAAGACAGGTATAAGGAGGCAAAAGCGGGAATGATATCGAAAGATTGGAACATGCAATCTGCCCTGCTACTACCTAAGTGTCCTCAACTATCCTGGCAAAATCTCGCCCCTGCTGGCCTCCTCTAGCCTGTTGTACTCTGTCATGGCCTACCTGTCTGGCTGCATGAGCAGCACAGTTCTTCATCTGGTGATCTGAAGCTCCAAAGAATAAACAAACTCCCAAACTCATCCTACAAATCTCCCTGGTGTGCCCCGGCTTCCCGTAGAAAGCACACTGCATGGCCTGTCTCTGGCCCTGACCCTGCTGCTGGTGGGCACATGCTGGTACCTGCTGAAGCTGTAACTGAGGCTGCTGCTGAATCTGCCTCTGCTGGAAGTGAGGGCGCTTGGCTGGCCCCGTACTGGAACTTGCTATAAGAACGTCATTGCCCCTCTTCGGTTTGAGGCCGAAGTTCTCCTCAGCTATCTGTGCCTCCATCAGTATCTGCTCGAAGGTCGCATCGCATCGTCCAGAAGTACGAGTGCGAACCGCATAAATAAGGCCTCTCCTGAACTTGCGGGCCTTATACCCCTCATCCTGGATCAGATCTGGTGCAAACCAACTCAAACAGAAGAACTCTGCTGCATACTCGTCCACCGACGAGTTTCCCTGTACTAATCCGACGAACTGGGCCTCCAGAGCTGTCAGAGCCACGTCGGGGTAAAACTTCTCCTTAAAGAACTGCCTGAAGTTCTCTCATGTCAAACCTCTCACTGATGCATGAGAATCCGTGCAAAACTACGTCAAGGCGATGTCGAAGAACTGACTCGCCGCAGCTGTGACCCATAGCCCCTCGGAACCTCTACTAACTCTAGGCTCCTCTGGACGTCCTCCACCAGTCATCTGCAAACAGGATACCTTCAGTACCCATGAAGTCCCTCGGGTTCATCTTCCTGAAATCCAGACATGTGCCAGGCCTCCCCTGATCCTGCTGATGAACTGGGGCACCCTGAACTATACCCGAGACTACCCTCTCAACTGCTGCCATTGCCAGCTGGTGGGAGTTCTCCATACTTTGTCGTAGCACCTCTGTCTAGCGGTGGGATGCGTCAGCCTGATGATGCTGTGCCTCTGCTTGGGCCCTCTGGGTCTGCATCATCTACTGTAAAAGGGCCATAATCTGCGGTGCATCCGTCGGTAGCGGAGGTGGCGGTAAAAGAGTCTCAGGAATGACTATAGAAGGTCCCGTGGCTGGAGGTAGAAGACCTTCTAGAACTGTCGCTGCTACTCCCGCCTGAAGGACAGGAACTGAGGTGGCAGCTCTCTCGACTGCTGCTCCCGTAGCCGGAGGTGGAGGTCCTACTGGATCAGATCTCTCTGGAACTGCACTAGGTTCTGCTGCCTGAGAATGAGTCACTGTCATCCTGAAGACGAATTGAAACCAGGAGATCAATATGGCACAAGATAAGAAATATCAAGGAAGGACAATTGAATTCAATGCAAGAAGAGTTGTCATGGTAATCAAAAGATCAGAATTTTCTAAAATATGATTGAGTAACTCCTATCATATCCTAGATCCTATGTCCTAATCGCAGGCTCGTAATTAGTACTCTAAGTCGAGTACCATTACGAAATCGTACTAATTGCGACATCGACCTGCATGGGCCACCACAAAAATGTGTGACGACCCGCACCCTGATTAGGGACACGAGTACGTGGGTACGTCCAGCCTACGTCGCAGAATTGGCGGTAGAACGCTGTATAGGTCGTCTGTAAATACTATAACTAAATAGTATAAGGGTACCTGTTACCTCCCCACGGAGGAATATAATATGGCATAACTCAATCACAAGACAAACTAGGATAGATAGCACGAAATGGAAATATAATAGAAGTGAAATAGGAAATGAGTTCAAGATCCAACACAAGCTCAGAGATATAAACATATAACAGAAACTCAAAATATAATATAAAAACTATAGTCTGAAAATACTAGCTGGATCGTAGTCCAGGCAAACCTACTAAGCTATACTAGTCCAGGTGTGCAAAGTCTAGTGGCTCAACTATCAGGCCACAGTCTTGGCCTAAGTCTCCATCTGCCCCGACCCCATAGTAGGTCGAGCAGTCTTCCTCTGAATCATCTGTAATATATCAACGGTATCCTATCAGAAAAATGAGCAAGTACAAACACTAACAGTAGTTCCATATGAATTGACAAATTCTATAAGAGACAGTATAATAAAATACAAGACAAAGATATAGGATGACTTGGGAGCTATTCGGAAGCCGAGTTACAATCCGTAAACCAAACAAGGACCGGGGTTGTAACCCTTCTTCCGAATAGAACTTAGCCTCCAATCAAGGTTTAGCATAAAATCATGTAGAACATGTGAGTACTAAATATCATAACATGGTAAGAAAAGTACTAAAGGTAAAACTGAGTAAGATATATAATGTAATAAAATATGCCATAAATTATTAGTGCGTTATGTGATCGGCTTAGGAATCAGGATCAGGCTTTCCATCTGACCGACTATGAACAAGTGTACAATAGAGCAGGATCAGGCCGGCTACCATGAAAAGCTATGAACAAGTAGGGTCAGGCTTTATCCGTCGTGAGATGAGGGTATAGCTATGAACAAGTACAAGTACAAGTGTGAAAAACAAGTAGGGATTTTGATCACACAACCACTAATAACTCCCTATCCCCAATAGTATAATAGATCCGGACATGATACGTCATGATACGGGACTCAAGTGCAGGAGGCCAAGCCACTCCTAAGTCCATGTCTATACAAGTACAGGTAACAAGTCGAGTAATGTACCAATATACCAAGTAATCCAGGAACAACATCTCATGACAGAATTTAACGTATACTAATCCGTAAACCATCGTGTCAGGAATCAAGTAAGACACTACAACTGAATCGAATATAGCAGATATCAAGACAATAAAAACTATCAGTGAATGTACTCGCCTGTGGTCCTGAGCTGATAAGGTGAACAGATGCTCAGAGTAATCACAGACCTAAAGATGAGATACCATAAATCAAAACAGGGTTTAATAATGAAAGAAAAGCTAATTTAGTCATGATATGCAAGTTTATGTCAAAACTAGGTCACATTGAGCCAAACTAGGTCACACAGAGTCACACTAGAAGAAACTAGGTCACAGGAAGTCAATCTAAGTCAAACTAGATCAATCTGGGTCAAAGGTTGACTTATAGTTGACTTTTGGTCAACTGGTCAACTGTTGTTGAGTTCGGTCAAGTTCTAGTCACTTTTAGGCTAAGTTTGACATTCTATTGATTTTTGTTGACTTTTGGTCAAAACGGTCAACCGAGGTCAAAACTAGTCTAAGAGCACTATTACTGACCATTACCAACCAAGGGAACCAAATTCTACTTATATCTTAAGCCTTAAATCACATACCTTAGTTATAGGTAATCACTACAACAAATAGGGCATACAATAGCAGTTTATCTATAGCGTTCAAGCCTCTCCGCTATAGAATCTCATCATCAATAGGGTTCATTCCGCAGTGCTATTAAAAGAGCGTACAATAGCAGTTTATCTATAGCATTCGAGCCTCCCTGCTATTATAATATCATCATCCATAGCGTTTATTGTGAAGTGCTATTAAAAGTTCATACAATAGTGTTTGCCATTGATTATAAAAGAACAGAACAGTTTTTATAGGAGGACTGGACTTTTACTTCACAACACTAACTCGCTTGTACAAAGAAAGCCTAGGGACGAAAACCTAGGTACAGCAACCTAAGTACAAATGTTTATTTTTTCTGGGAGGTGACGGTAGAGGCTCGGGAAAGCGACGGCAGCTCTACCTTACCCCTTGGACGATCGGACGCAGCTTCGGCTCTGGAAAAGAAATGCTCTTGCTCGAATGTGGATCGCTCTGTGTCTGGCTCTGTGCGTATATCTCTGTGCTCTCCTCTACAAGGGAATGGCACCTTGCTATTTATAGGCATCATGGGTGGAGGTGTATATCCACGTAGCGGATTCTGAGCCCCGTACCATTATGTTGATTTCTATAAATCTGGTTTATTACGATTATAATATATCTGGGTAATTATGTTGATCGCTATAAATTCAGATTATAATGATTGCATTAAATCTGGATGATTATGATGATAGCAATAAATCTGGCTTGTTTAGGATTTGACCAAATCTGGACGGTTATGTTGATTGCAGCAAATCTGAGTTATTGAGATTTGATCGACTCCTGCCACGTGTCCTTCTTTGACTGCAATAAATATAAATTATTGAAATTCGATCAGCTTTCGCCACGTGTCCCTCATTGACTGTAATAAATATGAATTATTAAGATTCGATAAGCTCCTGCCACGTGTTCCAACTGCTGCGAGCCGCATGAAGGACTGCCATGGTTGGGCCGCATGAGTGTAGCCTCATCTGAACCGCATGGAAATCCTTTAATCTGAGCTGCATGACGGTAGTCCCATGATCCGAGCCGCATAGGAGTAGCAGTCGCATGAGGGTGGCCCCATAATCCGAGCCGCATAGGAGTAGCAGCCGCATGGGGGTGGCCCCATGATCCGAGCCGCATAGGAGTAGCGACCGCGTGGGGTGGCGGCCGTATGAGAGTGGCAGCCGCATGAAAGTGGCTGCTGCATGAGGGATGGTAGCCGCATAGGGAGCTTTTTTGGGTTGGTGGACTGTGCCAGCTGTGAAGATTTTTTGTCTTCCCTAGGAGCCTGCCACTATGTCAGGGTCATTATTTTACTTTTATATCAGGGTTGTCAAACCTTCGTGTCAGAGCCGTCGCTTCGCATCAGGGCATTAAATGAGCCAGCTGCAAAAATTAATTACGGCCAGTTTGTGAAGGACTTTTCGAACCGCACAAAGCCACGTGGCTCGCTGGGAACTTCTGAGCCGCATGAAACTCTAATGAACTTTTGAGCCACATGAAACTCTCCTAGTCTTGAGCCGTATAGGATTTTCTGTTCATTTCCATGCTTCTACAAGACCCCCTTCAAAGTTTTCAATTTGTAAAATTGAAATACTTTGAATAAGAAGCATGACTATGCCCACCTAAGCTCTTCTGGCCGCATAAGATATTCTAGCCGCATGGACTTCCTAGCCGCATGGTCTTCCTGGCCGTATGGACTGCCCGGCCGTATGGACTTCTTAGCCGCATGGCCTTCCTGGCCGCATGGACTTCCTAGCCGCATGGACCGCTCTGGCCGTATATTGTCCTTTCCGCCACGTATGCGTCTCACTTAATGACCATTGATTTTGTCTTGATTTGTTTCGGATTTGAAGCCGCTTTTTGGGGCAGGATCCCAAGGGTCAGATTTGCCTCGATGATCGAAGTGTCGATTTTGTTCTTTAGGCGGCGCACGGATCGAAGCATCCCTCGGTCTATGAGCCCCCTATCCGTCTATAAATAAGAGTAATTTTTTTATAAAAATTCTTTACTTTCTTCTCTTATTCGAACCTCTCTTGTCCTAGGCTGCCGTCTTCTTCTTCTTTTTCTTCGATCACTCGATGGCCCCGAAGACTTCCAAGGTTGTGGCAAAGGATAAGGGAGTGGCTTCTACGTCGACTGCGGCGCCTGAAGTTCATCCCGACGTTCACCCCGCCATTGCTGGTAAGGATTTTGGCAGAAATTGTACGAACTCAGAACTTTAACCATCGCGGCTATGTTGCATATTTTATGTACGGGCCTTCTTCATCTTCATGAATCTGCATACTGTGCTATGTGTGCCGCATGTGCATCCCATGTCCGAGCCGCATGGGGGTATACCCCATGTTCGAGCTACATGAGAGTCGTCTTGCGGCCGCATAAGCACTTTGTGAGATGAACCGCATAAAGACCCGTCGAATCAGAACCGCATAAGTCCTTCTGAATCGAACCGCATGAAGCCCCAAAACACTACGTTAGTTTCACCTGGCCATCTTCTAACTTTGTTTCTTTTATCTTTGATTCTTGCAGCATCCCTGCCGAAGACTGAGATCATTGTGAAGGAGGAGCTATTGCCTCCTTTCATAAAACAAGAGGCAACGCTTGTTAAAGAGGAGGTGATACCAAAAATAGAGGAACAAAAAGAAGAGCTGGCACCTATAGGGGAGGGAAACACTCCCAACAATAAAGTTTCTACAAAAGAGGAGCCCCAGTCTGAAGGTGGTAGTATTGGGAGTTCTGATCCTCCTGCTACGGACGAGGATCTTACTCAAATAGATCCGTCATATGAAAAATGGTTGAGGGAATGGTATATGCGCCCCCACAACTAGGATTCATGGGCTCCCATAAATGTCCGTCTTTTTTTTGTCTGTTTTTAGCTGTAGTTTATGTTTTGCTTCTTTTGGACATCAATGTAGTCTTTTTTCTTCTTGTCTGAATGAAGTGATGGAGAACTTTTTTGGCTTGCTCATGCAATGTAGTCATGTGAATGTAACTGATTTTGAATAAACAGAATACATTTGCTCCCTTCTTTGCTTGTAGTAGTTGCCCTAATGAGGGACTTTTTGTGGACCTATTATCCTTGGCGTACCCTGGTTTTGGATACGGATAATAGGACAAGAGAGAACCAACATACTTACTCAGAGGTAATGAGGACGTGGTAAATATGAGGGTTTCTTCGATGGAGCCTTCACATTCAGAGGTAATGAGGACGTGGCAGGAGTGGGCTCCATGAAGGGTACATAGAACAACTCAGAGGTAATGAGGACATGGAAGTTCTACGTGAGGGGTGGTTTATTTTTGATGGAAGTGAAAACAACTCAGAGGTAACATCGACGTGATTGTTTCGGGAAATTTGTGGATCTGTTACCCTTTTATGTACTAAAAGTGAGACTCCTCTAGCACCTCCGACGTGCATGGACAAAGTGGCTATAATGACGGTGGTTGTTAGTAGCAGTCATCATTTATCCTGTGGTTCTGAAGCGGGCAGTAGTCAAGCTGTTATGGCTGAAGCTACTTCTGCTCGGCCAGAGTCTATTCCAGCAGATAATAGGCTCATTGTTGGATTCAACCATGGTAAGATAATTTACATCTTTAATCTTCTTGGTCAATAGCAAACAACAGGCAAAATGACAATTTTTGCTTTTTACAGAAGAACAACCAAGAGGGGCAACTAGCTCCACTTTGGCTCCTTTGTTCAAAGAGCCCGCTGTCCAGACGCAAGAGATTGAACATCCTGCGGCCTCATCATCAACAGGAGTAGCTGCAACTCCTGGTGCTATAGCAACGAATAATCTTGTGATTCAATCTTTTACCAGATGCTTTTTTGAATCTTTGGGACCTCTAGTAAAAAGAATGATGGAAAAAGAGGGTACTGATTTTTTCATGGTTAGAGGTCCAACCTCTTTCTTAGTAAGGGCTATCCGGGAACAAGGTGACGAGGCTCAAGCCACTCTCCTGGAACATATTTTGAATGAGTTAGAGATTTTCATCAAAAGCTATAAAGAGCTCAACCAAGGAGATGTGGAGTCTCTAGTGCAAGCAGAATTCGAACAACTGGCTCAAGCAGCTGATATTGAAAGGGTTAATCTCCAGAACCTTTTGGAAGCTTTCTCTACAAAATCTGCTGAATATAACTCCAAGCTGGAATCAGTAACCTTGATGGCTAATAGAAAAGAAAAGAGAGCTGCTGAGCTAAGGGCAGAGATTGCTCGTCTTCAGAAGGAGTTAGAAGATGAAGTTGCTGATCATCAACTTGCAACCCAACAATTTAATGCTCTGATTCAGGAGAGGGATGAGTACGTGGAAGCTCATAATGCTGAGATTACTCACCGAATGGTGACCATGCCTGCTTTCAATGAAGAAACCGGGATGAAAGAAGCCAGAAGGAGGGTGATGTCCACTCGTGAAGAACGGCTGCAGACTCTAAAGCAGCAGATTGATAATCTGATAATACCTCCATCTTAGTGGAACATTTTGTATCTTTATGTCTTTTGAAGTATATGTGTTTTTGTAATGTCTTATATTTCGATTAATAAAAGACATTTTTGTTGTGGCTCCATTATTTGTTGCATATCTTGTTCAGATATAAATAATAGAGATAGAAAATATATTCAGAGGTGCAAGACATGATATATTTCTTGATTGTAGAAAATAATTATATTCATTATATCTGCTCAGAGGTAATATGGACGTGGCAGAATATACCAAATATTATTATCTCAATTGACAACTTAATCGAAATAATAAGTTGCTGATATGGATGTGAGATGAACGGGAAAACCGTCAAATGATGGAATGAACGGACAAAACGTCAAAATGGAAAATAACGACCGGATGAACCGTCAAGTGATGATAAATAAATGGGTGAACCGTCGGATGATAATGAACGGACGAACCGTCGGATGATAATGAACGGAAACCGTCGAATAAATGTGCATGGGTGAACCATCGGATGAATGTAATGAACGGACGAACCGTCAAGTAATTTGAATGAACGGATGAACCGTCAGGTGATGATGAAGGAACAGACGAACCGTCGGATAGATGTGTTGCTTCGTTATCTGCCTATAAATAGAACAGAATTTTAGCAGAAAGGAGCACTTGCCCTTTTCTAACATAAAAATGTCATCTGGAGATACATCCAAGAAGGCTGATCTCGCCCCAAAGGTCGAGAAGGGCACTGAAGAATGTCCTGTCGATCCAGTTCAATCAAAGGAGGCAGAAGTAGGCGAAGGATCGTCTGCACCCAAGTCACCGCGAGACATCCTGGACTTTCTGCTTGAACCAGGAAGGACCGAAGAAGAGGAAGCCATGAGGATGGCCGCTTGCAAGTTCCTAGTGGGTTCCAGCAAAGAGGTTCTCGGCTCTTTTGCTGATCGTGTTTTTGAAAAGGACGGCAGTGGTCCGCGTCCAAATGTAGAGAAGGATGATAGTGACCTTCCTTAATATCATGTACTATCATTCATGATGAAATAAAATTTTATTTATGAACTTGAACTTGTCTGATGATTTACAAGCATTTACATTTACACATAGTACTTTTTAAGGAACTTGCCATTAATAGACATCATTGCAATTCGTCCATCCAATTCTGAGAGTTGATAAGCTCCATTTGAGAAGACTTTGCTTACAACGTAGGGACCTTCCCACTTTGCGTCGAATTTGCCTTTGCTTATATGAGTCATAGTCATAGGACGTCTGACTGTTAAAACAAGTTCGCCTTGCTGAAAGTCTCTGACCTTCACTTTACGGTTGAAAGTCTTAGAAATGCGAGCTTGATATAACTCAATATGTTGTTGAGCCATTAACCGCTTCTCATCAAGTGCCTCCAATTCTTGAATTCGAAGAAGATCATTGTTCTCTGTAGTGAGCTCATTAGCAATGGCAATCCTTAAAGAAGGAATTTGAAGTTCCAGAGGAAGAACAGCTTCACAGCCATATACCAAAGAGAAAGGTATAAAACCTGTGGGGTTGCGGACCGTAGTTCGATAGGCTCATAGACATTCGCCAAGCTTTTCACTCCAATTCCGTTTGTTAGTGGATACAAACTTTTTGAGGAGCTTGATAATAGTTTTGTTGAAGGCTTTAGCTAAACCATTAGCGACAGGATTGTAGGCAGTCGAGGCGACGTTGTCAATCCGATAATTATCACAAAATCTGGTAAATTTCTGGCTGATGAATTGCGGTCCGTTGTCATGAATGATTCGTCTAGGAACACCAAATCGATAAATGACATGGTATTTGACGAAGTTGATGACACTACTGGTCTTGACTTCAGCCAAGGGTATAGCTTCAGCCCACTTAGAGAAGTAGTCTGTTATTGCTAGAATGAACCGATGTCCTCTAGAAGAAGAAGGATTAATAGGACCTATGACATCCATGCCCCAAGCTTCGAAAGGCCAGGAAGCGGCTGTCAGATGTAAAAATTCTGAAGGTTGATGAATGAAATCTGCATGGATTTGACAGGCTCGATATTTCCTTGTATACTCGATGGCATCTGATACCATAGAGGGCCAATAGTAACCCATTCTTCGGATGCGATCTTGTAGTTTAGGATCGGGCTGATGTGCTCCGCAGACACCGTCGTGAGCTTCACGTAACACCTGTTTTGCTTCCTCACCAGCTAGACAGCGTAGAAGGAGACCGTCATAAGTCCGCCGATAGAGAGTCTTGGTGGTTTGATTGTAGTAGAACCGTAGAGATCATCGTCGAATACTTGTAGCCTCCTTAGGATCTTCGGAGAGTATGTCATGAACCACGAAGTCGATGAAAGGAGTTCTCCAATCTTCATTGATAACATTAATTTCATCAAAATTACTGAACTCGATGTTACGATTGTTTTCAACACAAAACAATTCTCGATTAGAAATAACCACCACTTGTTGTCTTCTGATGGGAACGGCTAAGACTGCTGCAAGATTGGCTAAGGCATCTGCTTCAGTATTACAAGCTCGGCGTATATATTCAATAAAGAAAGCTTTGAATGATGTAGCCATGTTGATTGCTGCTTTAAAGTAAGGAACCAGATCTTCATGACGGACTTCATAAGTTCCTCTAACCTGATTGACAACCAGCTTAGAATCACCGTAAACTTCGAGATATTCAATGTCCAATTGTTTGGCTAATTGAAGACCGATGAGTAGAGTATTGTATTCTGCTACATTATTAGAACAGGATTCATCTAGAGAATAAGCTCTTTGGATAGTTGATCCGTTGGAAGAAACGAGAACAACTCCAACTCCTGCTACAATAGCACCATTGGGTCCAATTCTGGATGCTCCGTCAAAGAATAGACGCCAGATTGGAAATTCTTCAGAGATCAGGTTGACTTCCAACGTCTCGTCTGGAATTTTATCGTAAAGCTTGGATGTTTCTGGTACGAGATGAGCCGCCAAGAAATCCGCCAGCGCTTGACCTTTAACAGACTTTTGAGGAACATACACCATGTCATATTGGGCTAGAAGAATGGCCCATGTAGCAAGCCGAGAGTTGAGGGTACTAGGCTTTTTCATCAATACCCGAAGAGGATTGACTCGGGATATGACATGAATGGTTTGACCAATGATGTAATGTCTTGTCTTTTGAACTGCGAACATAAGGGCTAGATATTCTTTTTCAACCAGACTATAACGGTGTTCAGCACCAATCATAGTACGACTGAGATAGTAGATGGCTTGTTCATGACCTTCTTTATTCTTTTGGGCGAGTAGAGCACCCAATGAATGATCCATAGCACGGACGTACATTAAGAATGGAATGCCTGAGATTGGTGGCACCAAGACTGGTGGGTTCATGAGATATCGTTTGATGTCGTCGAATGCTTGTTGACATTCTTCAGTCCAAATAAAAGATACACCCTTCTTCATTAGTTGAGTAAATGGTCTGCAGCGTCCAGACAAGTTCGAAATGAATCTTCTGATGTACGCAAGTCGACCTTGGAATCCTCGTAGCTCTTTTAGGTTGCGTGGAGGACGCATCTCTTGAATGGCTTTGATCTTCTCGGGATCCACGTGTATACCCTTAGAGGTAATAACGAAGCCGAGAAACATACCACTAGAGACACCCAAGAATGACTTGGTAGGATTCATCTTGAGCTGATGTTGACGCATGAGATTAAAGATTGTTCTCAAATCTTGGATATGATCTTCTTTCAGACGAGTTTTAACAGTGATATCATCAACATAACATTCGACTGTTTTACGAAGATGTTCTCGGAAGATGGTGCTCATAGCTCGTTGGTAAGTTGCACCAGCGTTCTTAAGACCAAATGGCATCACTGTGTAGCAATAGACTCCCCGAGGAGTACGAAAAGATGTGTGTTTTTCATCTTCGGGATTCATCTTGATCTGATTGTATCCAGAGAATCCATCCATAAAAGATATTCGCTCGAACCCACAGGTATTGTCAATCATGATGTCCGTGATAGAGAAAGGAAATTCATCTTTCGGACATGCTTCATTAAGATCTCGAAAGTCGATGCAGACTCGGACTTTGCCGATTTTCTTCAGAACTGGGACGACATTGGCTACCCAATCAGGATGTTGTTCTTTTCGAATAAAGCCACAAGCGATAAGCTTCTTAACTTCATCATCGATTGCGTCCATCATTTCAGGCTTGAATCGCCGTTGCTGTTGTTTGACTGGTTTAGCATTAGGCAAAATGTTCAATTTGTGAGTAGCAATTTTGGGATCTAAACCTGGCATGTCTTCGTAACTCCAAGCAAAGACATCAATATATTCTTTAATAAGAAGAATCAACTCTTGCTTATCTGCTTCCGGAAGATTCTTGCTAATAAAGATTGGACGAGGTGACTCGCTTTCTCCTACATCAACTTGAACTAGTTGATCTTCAGTAGGAGGTTCTCTTTGTTCAAATTGGAGTACCCACTGATTATCCATTGTTGATCCCAAGGATCTGTTTCAGGATTTTCTTCAATGTCCTCATCATATCCTTCCGGAAGTTCAGCGGATACCATATTAGAAGATACGATTACACGATGGACTTCACCAATGCTAGTATCAGAATCCCATGACCTAGAATCGGAAGAGTTAGAACGTTCTTCGCTATCAGAGTCGGAAACTGCTGGGGATAACATCGGAGGAGAAGCATATCCGAGACCTCTTTTGATTTTGCTGTAATACATATCAGATTTTCCTTTTGGAACAGCCGTACGAATAGGAGTTCGTCTACCCTTACCATAGTTGAGGCCATTTTTAAAGTCATAACCCATCTTACGGATGATGTCTTTTGATTGTTGACTATAACGACGGAGTTGTAGATGTCCTGTATCGTTAAGCTTGCTATTATCCGTATAGCTGAATTGTTGTTCTGGTCCTTTACTAAAAAGTATTGGAGTTTCGCCTTTCTTTCGAGCAGGAACAATACGGTAAGAGTCATCTGAATCTTCAAATGAGACTTCTGTTTGAAGAGATTGTACAACTCCCATTGTAAATAATTTGAAGCTATCTAACATATCCAAATAGCATTTAGTATGATAAATAACATCAGTATACTAGAAAGTAGATGCTTTTTCATTAATTTGTACATCTGTATTTACAGCAGGACCTTTAGCCTTAGTAGGCTTGGTCAGATTGATTACAAGAGGGGGAGAAGAAGAACGTGTAGGAAGCTTGTTACGACGAAGGTCAATAACAAGTGGCTCAGAGGAGGTGACCTCCCTTTTTTCTTTGTTGTGAGTTAAATCAACAACAAGAGGCTCAGAAGAAGTGAGCTGCTCTTTGTCCTTATTACGACGTAAGTCGATAATAAATGGCTCAGAAGAGGTGAGCTCCCTTTTATCTTGATCGCCATCAACTGATTTCTTTTGGACTGGCAAGTGAATAGCTAATGGTTTAGAGGACTGAGGATGGGAAACACGTCCTTTGACAGGTATGATGAGAGTGTCATTGGGCACTGCTTTTTGGTCTTCCTCAGTATCCATGGCCAATACCACTTTCATAAATTCTTCCTTATACATACGAGCATCGTTGCAATACGCTTCAACACCCTTGAAAGGATAAAGGTCTGCAACTTCTTTGTGAACTTCTCCTTTGTCATCGACATATTTAAAGCATTGATGAAGAGTTGATGGAACAACATTATGTTCATGGAGGAAGGGTCTTCCTAGAAGAGCGTTGTAAGAACAACCATGATTGTCAATGATATAAAAGGTCACCTTTGTGCGAAGATTGCCTATTTGGAGTTTTAGGCAGATCTTGCCCAAAGGTTCACTCCTTCCTTGGTTGAATCCCAAGATAGTGGTGATTGTGCTTGAAAGACTATGCACTGGTATCTTTAATGCGTCTAGCATTGTCTTTGGCATGATGCTGAGTGCAAACCCTGGATCTATCAGGATACGATCGACTTTCATCGAATCGACATACCCGGTATAGTAGAGAGGATGATCATGTCTATTATCCTCTAGCAGCATATCATCCTGAGTGAAAGTGATGTTTGGAATCAACTCTAATACGCTGTGACAATGACGACAAGAGACCGGTTCGGCTTCCGACTTTTTGAGAAGAGTTAGGCAAGTTTCAGCCTGCATCAGGGATTCACTTAGAGTTTTTCGAGTCTCTTTAGAAAGGCGCAAGAGCTCGAAGATTGATAGCCTAGCCAGTGTATTGGCTAGTTGAGCCAATATATCAAAGTTGTATGGCTTTTCAAGTCCTGTAGGAGATGATTTCTTCAAGGGTTTGTCAAAACGGACTTGTTGCTTGCCTTTGTCAGCAACCACCGGCTTAGGAGGAATAGGCACTACAACTGGTGAAGATGTGGAAGGAATTTCTTCAGAGGAAGCAGGTTGTGCTGAAATAGGTTCAGAAGAAGAGGTAGGGTTCTCTTGAGCTTCAGAATGATCTTTCAAATAGGCTTTCCCTGATCTGGTGCCTAGCAGAATTTCTTCGTCAACTATGGGGTCAAAAGATACCATGTTGCAAGTCTTTGTCTTGCCTTTAGAACGATCTTTCTTCTTGGAAGAAGAGGGCACTTCGAACTCCGGAGGAAGATCGGGATGAATCCACATAATTTCACCGTTGTCAAGAGACAGAGGGACAAGACCTTCATTTGGTGGAAGTGGGAGATTCTCAATCTCAAGAGTAGCTTTGGGAATCGGAATGACACCGTACTGTACCATCTGCGGAGGAAAATCACCAAACTGGACTGAATCCATGTTCGCAGTAACAGTCTTCTCATCTTGTTGCAGAGTGACGACACCAGCATTGACAAGCTCTTGAATTTTACCTTTAAGCACGTAGCATGCTCGAGTAGGATGTCCAATGAACCTGTGGTAGACACAATATTTAGGATGATCTGTCTTACCGACTTCATCAGGTTTCTTTGGGTCTGGGAGCTGAATCTTGTTGCTTTTGAGTAAACATTCAAAGATGCTTGCAGTGTCATTCTCGTCGAAGAAATATTCTACTTTCGGACGAGGTTCCCTCGGTGGAGGTGCAGAAGGAGTAGGAGTGGATGTAGACGGAGCCACATTGACAGCTAAAGATTCTTTATTCTTGTTTAAATTGATGTTCAAAGTCTCTTTTGCTTTGCGGTTGTTCTGGCGGTTGCCACCACTTGACGTCTGGTGTTCATCTCGATCGGGGTTAGACATCTGTATCCCCAATTGTTTGAACTTCTCGGCACTCACTTCTGCAGCTTTGGCGTTGACAATGAATGAAGGCCAATCTTGGAACTGGATAGATCCCATCCACATACTGATGATAGGCAAAAGATTTGCCTTACAAGTATCAATAGTAACAGCAGCTGGAGTTCCGGGAGGCATTTTCAAAGCTCCACGGCGGAACCGTTCAATAAAACTTTCAGCAGTTTCATTGTGTTTCTGTTTGATTTTATTGAGAGCCGACATAGTCATGTCATTGAATCCTTCATAGAATCGTTCCAGAAAGATTTGCTTAAGACCTGAGAAGGAAGTGATACAACCATCGGACAAACTTCTGTACCAGTCATATGCTACGCCGGCTAAACAACCGACGAACACTCTGGTAAAAAGAGCATCATTTGGCTGAAGTTGAACGGTTATTACCTCAAAATGTTTGATGAACTGACTAGGAGAAGTACTGCCATCAAACAAAGAGATCGTTGGTATTTTGTACTTTGGTGGGAATGGGACTTCTTTCCATTCAAATGGATAAGGCTGCTTGATCCCCAATCTTTGTAAGTTGTCTTTCTTTTTGAAAGCTTCGAACTGGGTTTGCAAGAGTTTGACAGCTTCATTGGCGTCTTCTGATGACGAAGAAGGAGCAGGTTGAGTTAGAGTGATAGGAGGAGGAACAGCATTGTAAGTACTACCCCCAGCTCCTGACTGACTAGGTGTAGTTTGAATTTGTACTTGTACAGGAGGCATTTGAGGAGACACTACCCCCAGTCCAGTATTGGCAGGTACTGAAGATGCTATAATCTCTGGACTCGCAGTAGGTACAGTTGGTGGTGTAGCATGATGTGCCACAATGATGGAATGCATACTAGCAACTATTTCAGCCATGGTTTTTAGTTTGTCTTCAAATGCAGCGATTCGTTGTTCCTGATTTGAAGAAGTTGAAGCATCTGGATCTTCATTAACAATATAAGCTGTCACTTCTCTTGGTACAGTGGAAGACACTGTCTGTTCAGAGCTTTCGTTGTATGCATCATAGTCGGAGAAAGAGTCGTCTCCTGACTGAGAAGTGGGAAGATAACCTGAAGGATTTTGAGGAAGATTCCTTTGACCGATTGTATCTCGGCTTCGAGAATGGGTATGTCGAAACACTCCTTCAGAAGATTCTTGGAGTAATTCTAAATACCGTTGACTTGGTTTACGAGGTTTGCCATGCTTAGAGCACCTTCTACCCCCAGTGTCTCGGGAAGTCATGTTGACAGAAGCATACAAGACTTCGTCTTTCTCTTACATAGGTTCAGATTTAGCAAAAGTCAAACGATCGAAGACAGATCGTTTTGTTGTTTGACAACAACATTGGATGATGACTTTGTGGTTGCAATGATGATCAGATGGTTGAACTGAAGATGTTGAAACATTGTCTCGTTTTTGTCTGAGATGTTCTCGGAGATCGGAAACAACAACAGGACGAGGAAAACTCTGAGGGATCTGTTCTTTGATAATATTCGGAACATGATTCCGATTCTTCAAATATTTAGTCCCTTGAGTATACAGGGAAGTGCTCACTTCATTGGCATAAGTGTCGGGATTTTTAATCCTGGAGATTTGTTTTTGAAGATGTTTGGTCTTCGGTATTGGCTGTTTGCGTTTTACCGAAGTGGGTCTGTTGAGATAAGTTCTAAGATCAGCAAATTCACCCCTAGGAGTTTCTGTTTGAGACACCAACAGTTTTCCCTGTCTGGAACGGGAAATCTTGAGAGTCGGGAGGTCCTGGAATTCTGCTACCGGGGTAGGAAGAATACCTCTTTGGTCAGTACAATTTCTCTTGTTATAAAGGAAAGAAGAATCCTTGTTTGAAAGAGTTCTAGTACTGATTGGTGCCGAGGCACGTTCAGATTGATCTTCTTCGGTAAAAACTGAAGAAGATTGATAAAAGACTAAAGGGCCTTTTCCTTTGTTTTGTGAAGAAGGGTTAGCTAAAGAGCATTTCCCTCTGTTATCTTCCAGGTCATGGGATAAGGAAGTTTGAGAAAAGACCAACGGGCCTTTTTCTTTGTTTTGAAGAGGAAGAGGAATAGACAAAAGACTACCCCCAGTAGATTGCTCAGGAGCAACAGGGTGTTTGGGAAAGAGAGCAGAGCCTTTTCCCTTGTTATGGGAAGAAGATGATTTAGCCAAAAGGCAGTCATTCTTGGATTGCGCAAGAGCAATTTGCGCATGAATAGATGGCACACTAGTTTTGGCCACAGAAACTGTGGTTTGCGCATCAGGAGTTCTTGCTATAGAGTACTTAGAGTGGACTCTGGATGCTGGAGCATTGGTTTGCGCAGACATATTGGCAGCCAATTGCGCCAGAGGCATAGGAGTTTTATACTTAGCCATGGCAGCATATGAAGTCTTCTGTGTACTGGCAATAGCAGATTGCGCAGCAGTAGCAGAAACAGATTGAGTCTTGCTGGCAGCATTAATAGAATGCGCAGCAGTCTTTGGGACCCACACTGGGCGCACTTTGCTTGTGGCAGCAGTGGTTGCAGTACGAGGAGTGGTCTTGGAGTTGATCATAGACTCGTAGGCTGTCTGGTTGATCTTCACAACCAGTGTCTTCTGCGTCTTTCTAATAGATGCTACGTCACATTGAGTTATCACTTCCTCATCGAAGGAGAAAGTCGTCCCCAGCAGAGTCGCTATTTTGTTTGCAAAAACAAATGTATAGAACTTTATTGATACAAACTTTGTAAAAGATTACAATTTGAATTCTGTGAATGGTACAACTTTAGGAATCCAATCTAGATGACGATTGCTTTATCCCTTGGACGGTGTGAACTTTGAAGACGAAGCCTCTGAAGTTGAAAACAACTCTGGAATTAACGGCAAAAAGCCTCGGAAGTTGAAGGCAAAAAGCCTCGGAAGTTGAAGGAAAAAAGCCTCGGAAGAATGCAGCAGCACTTGGACAAGAACTCCTGAACTCTCTGAACTTTGAAGTATGATCTCTCTATAATCTGATCTCTGATCTCTGATCTCTGATCTCTGATTCTTGATCCCCTTGAATGGAGACTTGAAACTCTATTTATAGAGTTCTGAGAAATAACTAACTTTTAGTTATTCTGGACTGCGCATGATGGATTGCGCAGCAATTGGATTGCGCAACAATGGACTGCACAGACAGTTACTGGATCATGGGCCAACTGTCTTGGACACATGGCATCATTTGATTGAAATACGCATGATCGTGCATAGATGGTTGCCACAAAATGAGCAATTGATGGCATGAATGCCATGTGTATTTTGTCATTTGTGTGGATAGAACGCGCATACTGAATTGCGCAGGCTTTGGATTGCGCCAACTTGAATTGCGCAGGAAATAGATTGCGCCAACATAGATTGTTCCAACATGGATTGCGCTGCCAGCTGTCCTCGAGCATCGTGCTGTACGATTAAACGAACGGTCGCCTCGTTCTCCGCGCTGTCAGCTGTCACAAGATTTGATTTATGTCAGGTAATGATGGTAATTTGCCACGTCAGCCTGCGCGCTTGGAAGTGTGCGCAATCTATCGTGCACAATCTGAAGGATGTGCAATCTGATGTCTGCGCAGTTCATCTGAAAGTTGTATTTCTTGATTTTTCTGACTTTGTTGATGTATGCAACTTGATTTTTCAGGACCTACAGCGATATAGATTCATCTGTAGTGACCAGAGTGTGAGTTCAGCGGTACTTGCGGGTACATAACTCAACAATCAGGGAGATTTGGAGTCAGAATATAAGTTCAGCGGTACCAGGGGGTATATAACTCAACAATCAGGGAGATTTTGAGTCTGAATGTAAGTTCAGCGGTACCAGAGGGTACATAACTCAACATTCTAGAAATTTGGGTGATGTCGCTTCAGACATAATACTTCTTCAAGAACTTGCCGTTGATGGACAACATGAGCAAGTCTCCGTTTTGTTTTGCGAGGCGATAAGCACCATTGGAGAATACAGCCTCGATGACAAATGGGCCTTTCCACTTTGGCTGGAATTTGTCGGCGGTTTTGTGAGTCATAACCATCGGCCTCCGAACTGCCAGAACGAGATCGCCCACTTGGAATGTTCTGATTTTAACCTTCTTGTTGAAAGCTCCGAAGATTCGGGCTTGATACAGCTCAATTCGTTGTTGAGCTAACAGGCGCTTCTCATCTAGGGCCTCCAACTCTTGTAGTCGATAATGATGATTATCATCTATCATTAGTCGGTAGGTGAGAGCAACGCGGAGTGAGGGGATTTGAGTCTCTAAAGGGAGAACTGCCTCACTTCCATATACCAGAGAGAATGGTGTGTTTCCAGTGGCCGTTCGTACTGTAGTACGATATGCCCATAAGCATTCGCCAAGCTTCTCGTTCCAGTCGCATTTGTTGGAAGACACAAACTTCTTGAGCAGCTTGATTATAGTTTTATTGAATGCTTTTGCCAACCCATTCGCTACTGGATTGTACGGCATTGAAGCAATATTCTGGATTCGGTGTTTGTCGCACAACTGATAAAAGGTGTGGCTTGCGAACTGTGGACCGTTGTCGTAGATGATTCTTCGGGGCAGTCCAAAGCGATAGATGACGTGATGCTTGAGGAAGCTGATCACGTTTGAAGTCTTCACTTCTACCAGCGGAATAGTCTCCGCCCATTTAGAGATGTAATCTGTGATTGCGAGTATGAAACGATGTCCTCGGGATGAAGGCGGAGTGATCGGACCAATAATGTCCATTTCCTATGCTTCAAATAGCCAGGATGCCACCGTTGGATGTAGAAACTCGGATGGCTGATGGATGAAATCTGCATGGACTTGACAGGCTTTGCACTTTCTTGCATAGTCTATCGCGTCTGCTACCATCGTGGGCCAGTAATAGCCCATTCGGCGAAGGCAAACTAGCAATTTTGGGCCAGGCTGATGGGCCCCGCAGACGTCGTCATGTACTTCACGTACAGCTTTTTTGGCTTCTGTGTTTGACAGACATCGAAGCAGTAATCCATCATATGATCGTCGATACATCATTTTTGTCTCCGTATCATAAAAGAAACTGACGGAACGTCTTCTGATGGAAGTGGCTTCCTTTGGATTCTCTGGCAGGATATCGTAGACTACGAAGTTAATGAATGGCTGTCTCCAGTCTGGTGCTTTGTTAACAGTCAGAGCGGAGTAACTCTCCACACATTGAACACTATTCTTAGGACAGACCAATTCACGGCCTATTATGTCACCCAAGTGGTGAGCATGATTCGGAACTGCTAAGGAAGCGGCAAGTCCTGCTAGGGCATCGGCTTCAATGTTCTTGATCCTGGGAACGTGTTCTATGAAGAACCCTTCCAAGGACGAGATGATGTCCATCGCTATTTGGTGATAGGGGATCATGTCTTCATGACGAACTTCGTATGAGCCCCGGATCTGGTTAATGATTAGCTGCAAATCACCGTATGCTTCAAGATACTCTACTTCCAGCTCCCTTGTAAGTTAGAGGCCAATGACCAAAGCGTTGTACTCGACCATATTGTTTGAACAAGGCTCCGTGAGGGAGTAAGCCCGATTGATCACCAGTCCGGAGGGAAAAATCAGTACCACTCCGACTCCAGCGACGATGTTATCCTTGGGCCCAGTTCTGGAAGCACCGTCGAAGAACATTCGTCATACGGCATCATGAGAGGCCACATTTGAATTGGAGACCTCATCTGGAATCTCTTCATCTATTCTGGTTGACTCCGAACCTGGATGAGCTGCAAAAAAGTCTGCCAGAGCTTGACCTTGAACAGCCTTCTGTAGGACAAAGATCATATGGTAGGGGGACAGTAATATCATCCAGGTAGCGAGGCGAGAGCTGAGTGCACCTGGCTTAGTCATGAGGACCCTGAGGAGGTTGACTCTTGATACGACTTGGATGGTTTGTCCCGTGACGTAGTGGCACATCTTCTGAATGGCGAAAACCAGAGCAAGACACTCTTTTTCTACGATAGTGTATCGATGCTCCGGCCCCATCATCATTCGGCTGAGGTAATATATAGCTTTCTTATGGCCTGCATCGTTGTTTTGTGCTAGTAGAGCGCCGAGAGAATGTTATATTGCTCGCACATAGAGCAGGAATAGTTTTCCAGCGACCGGGGCCACTAGGACTGGAGGGTTCGTCAGATATTCCTTGATGCTGTCGAAGGCGCGCTGACATTCTTCATCCCATACGAATGAAATGCCCTTTTTATGAGGTGGGTGAATGGCTGACATCGTCCGAAGAGGTTGGAGATAAACCTCCTGATGTAGGCCAGCCTCCCTTGAAGGCCTCAGAGTTCACGGAGATTTCTCGGGGGACCCATCTTCATGATTGCCTTCTTCTTCTCAGGGTCTATGTGGATACCCTGGAAAGTAATGATGAAACCCAAGAAATTCCTGCTGGATACGCCTAAGAAGGATTTTGTGGGATTCATCTTCAAATTGTGCGCTCGTATCAGGTCAAATACTGTCCTCAGATCATGCAGATGATCTTCCTTATAGTGGCTTTTGACGGCGATGTCGTCGACGTAGCATTCCACTGCCTTGTGCAGGTGGTCTCTAAAGATGACGCTCATAGCTCTTTGATAGGTGGCGCCAGCATTTTTTAAACTGAAAGGCATGACTGTGTAGCAGTATGTGATAATTGGTGTTCGGGATGATGTATGCTTTTCGTCATCAGAGAACATCTTGATTTGGTTGTACCCCGAGAAACCATCCATGAATGACATACGCTCGAAGCTGCAGGTGTTGTCAATCATGATGTCTATGATAGGGAGGGGGAACTCATCCTTAGGACACGCCTCATTCAGGTTCCGGAAGTCGATACAGATTCGAATCTTCCCATTCTTTTTGAGGACTGGTACTATATTGGCTACCCAGTCAAGATGTTGTTCCTCGCGGATGAAGCCGCTAGCTATCAGTTTGTTGACCTCATCTTCGATGGAGTTTATGATGTTCGGGCGAAACCGTCATTGTTGTTGCTTGACCGGTTTTGTGTCCGGACGAATGTTGAGCTTGTGAAGTACAACTTCGAGGTTTAGTCCTGGCATGTCTTTGTATCTCAAGGCGAACACGTCGATGTATTCTCTGACGAGTTGCAGTAGCGATTCTCCCTCTTCGTCTGTCAGATTCTTGCTGACGAAGATGGGCTTTGGAAACGACTCATCACCGAGATCAACTTGCACAACCTCATCCTCAGTGGGAGGCTCTCTTTGTTTGAACCACTTCTCCCACTGCGCATCTAGTTGTTGTGCCCACGGCTCTAACTCAAAAAGTTCAGGAATGTCTTCATCTTCTTCGTAGGCGCCGGCAAATGCCATATTGACGGACATGACTTGCCTGAACACGTCCCCAATGCTAACATCCGAATAGGAAGTAGGTGATCCGGTTGAGTGTGAATGCCAGTCGCATTCCTTGTCTGAGCTTTCAGGGGTCGTTGCCGGTGTAACATAACCTAGCCCACATCTAGTTTTATTGTAATAATCTCGTGGTTTCCTAGCCGGGACCGGCAATTGTAAGGGTAACCGCCGTCCAGTACCGTAGTTCAAACCTAGTGTAGTTTCTAGATCATACCCCTATTTTTGCATGAGGTACTTGGATCGGGAGCTGTACAGATAAAGGGGCAGTCTCCCGGTATCGGGTTCGAGATCAACTTCTTCTATCCTGAAGGGTTGTGGATCATTCTTCCGATCGAAGATGATTGGATGATCCCCTCCCTCGACTATGCGATAAGCATCTTCCACTGGAGTAAGTTGGTTTGTGGTGTAGACATTTGTCATATGTGTGTGCAGGTGGGTGCCTATACCGTGTTCTATAGCATACATTGTACAAAGCTTATTAAGCTCGAGATAGTTCAAAGATAGCCCTTTATTGATGAAATAAGGTATCTTTTCCAGTGGGATTACATCATCTACGGATGGAACATCAGTGTGAGCGGCCACATACTTGGCCAGTTCTGGCTCTTCTTCAACCACCCCCTGTGTCAATATAGATTGGAAGGATGACTTGGGCAGCTTAATCATCAGGGGCTCCATGGGTAGAGCAGAACGTGGAGTCGTTGGCGTACTAGCCACCCCCAGTTTGGTGCTCAGTGCTGGACGAGGAGTTGTTGGCTGGCTAGCAGTCCTCGGCTTAGCGCTCTGCTGCTGATTCATTCTGGGAAGACGAATTATCATCGGCTTGACAGAGGGATTGAGCTCCTCTATTTGTTGCTGACTCACTCTAGGCAGCCTGATTGTCAGTGGCTCTGTCGTGGGTCTTGACGCTTGGCCAGACCTTGGCAGTCGGATTATCATCTGCTCCTCCTGTGCAGAGAGGCTAATTGCGTCCTTACGCAAAGTGGTCATAAGGGGTGCAGTTCTGCCAGGTTTGCGGGCTTGGAGGTGGATTATCAGAGGTTATTCTGATCCAGCTGCCGCCTCAGTTTGAGCTTGAATACCTCCTTCGACAAGGTGCCTTTTCGACTTCTCGTACAAGCATGAGTCTGAGTAGTAGGATTTGACCCCTTTAAAGGGATCGATGTCGACAAATTCTGTCCTCACAAAGCCATGCTTATCGACGTACTTGAAGCATTGGTGCAGTGTGGAAGGCACGATCATGTAATCATATATCCAAGGATGCCCCAGGAGAATATTATAGGAAGTGTCCGCATCTATAACATAACAGGTCACTTCTGACTGAAGGTCGCCTATTTGGCACTTCAAGCGAATTTTCCCGATCGGATAGCTTCTGTCTGAATTGAAACCGCTGATGGCGGTGCTTGTCGGCGTCAGGCGATGTATTGGGATACGCAGATGGTGTAGCAGACTCTTTGGGATGATGCTTATGGAAGAACCGGGATTAATATGCATCTGATCCACCTTGATATCGCCAAAGTACCCAGTATAATACAGAGGGTGAACGTGCAGGTTAGTCTTGATAAGCATATCCTGCGGAGTGAAGACGATGTTAGGCATTACGCCTGTGCAAGCGCTGTCCTGGAGATCTACAGGCGAGCTCTCCCCAGTGAGATTGGACAGAGCCAGATATGCGTCGGCATTCTGGAGTGCCTCGCTCAGTGCGATGCGAACAACTTTGGAGAGTCTCAGGAGCTCGTATAGCGATAATTTGGCAGGTGTGTTGGCCAATTGTGCCAAGATATCAAAGTTGTAGGGCCTCTCCAGCCCATGAGGCGTCTCTCTTCGGAGCGGCTTGTCAAATCGAGTCTCCTTCGGCCTAGGCTTGTCGGTCGTCGAAGGGTGAGAAGGTCCTGGGGCATCAGCAGCTGTCGGCTGATGATCTTCAGCCGAGTTACCCGGTGGAGGTTGGGTTTGTGTGCCAGATCGGGTAACAACAGCAGTAGCTTCTTCGACCTCTTCCGAGATTGTGCGGCATGATTTGACTTTCCCACTCTTCTTCTTGCTGGTAGAGGGTGGTGCAGACTGAGTCACTTCAGGTACCAGGTCCGGATGAACCCACATGACCTCTCCTCGTGATGTGGTAAGGGGTACTAGACCAGCAGCCTGGTCTTGGGGAGGTGGAAGGTTAGCGACCTCCATCCTTGCTCTGGAGACGGGCACTACTCCATCTTGAGTCTTTGTCGGAGGGAAGCTGCCGAATTGTACTGACACCATGTTGGCAGCTACAGTCTCCTCTTCGAAATAAATGGCCAAGGCCTTAGAATCGATGAGATGCTAGATGTATCGCTTCAGTTGGTAGCAGTATTGTGTAGCATGGTGGATATAGAGATGGTAGTGGCAGTACTTGGGGCTCTCCATTTCTGCAGGACGCGGTTCACACCTTGGAGGAGGGAGCTGAATTCGACCTCCTTGTATGAGCATGTCCAAGATGGACTTGACATGGCCGTCCTCGAAGGAATAGGTCATCAGAGGCCACTACTTCTCTGTCGGCTTTGGTTCAGGCTTCGAAGCTGTGTCGGCCACCATAGCTTGTTTGCCCTTATTGTCTCGATTATTGGAGGGGTTACCACCATTGTTGTTGTTGGTGTTAGGGCGTTTGCCCTTGTCCTCCCCTTCCGATACGTGCAATCCTAGTTAGCGAGCTTTCTTCAACTTGTCTTCTGCGCTAGTGGCGCTGATGATGAACGTCTTCCAATCCTTAAACTGACTTTTGCCCATCCAGAGGCTGATTTTGGAAAGCAGCCTCTTTTGGCAAATTTCAATTAAGGAGGAATCAAGGTTACCAGAAGGCAACTTCATCGCAGTTTGACGAAACCGTTCGATATAGTTCCTTGTCAGCTCCTTTTCTTCCTGAACAACATCCATGAGGGTGGACATCGTCACATCTTATCCTACTTTGTAGAACCTCTCTAGGCACATACGTTTGAAGCCAGCGAAGGAATGGATGCAGTTGTCCGGCAAGTTGCGGTACCAGTCGAAGGCGACCCCTTCCAAAGCTCCAATGAACAACCGTGTAAGGATGGCGTCGTCATGAGGCAGATGGTCGATTATGACTTCGAAGTAGGTGATGTACCTGCTTGCAGATGTCTTCCCATCATACGGATTGATTTTGAATGGTTTATATCTTGGTGGGAAGGGCACATCTCTCCATGCAGTAGGATACGGTTGTCGTATCCTGAGGTCCTGGCAGTTTTTTCGGGCGTAGAACATGGCCCGGAGCTCCTGGACCTCTCATCTTGCCTCCCTGGTCTCGTCTGCAGCGGTGGGGGCCGATATTTCAGGAGGATTATCACCCGGTTTGCTGCGACTGAGTTCGAGTCCGTATTGACCACGGGTCCCATGTTTGTTTGGCCAAGTGTTCTTTCTTACATAGTTGGAAGGGCTGCTTTGATCTCGTCCACGGACTTGACCAAGGTATGCAGTATGGCCTCCAGAGTGTCGATGCGTTGGCGATTACTGGGACCATCTTGGTTGCTGTCCGTCATGAACACCGTCCTTACATGAGGAGGGATGGAAGGAACGGTGGAGGATGCGCCCTCTGAGTCATACCCTTGTACAGAGAAGTCGTCAGGGTATGTAGGAATGTTCTCCTCTGGTTCGAATTCAGAAGGAGTGGTACCCCTAGCTTCAGAGCTTGCCTCGTCTTGAGAGTTATGGACGTTCTCGGGGACGTCGGAACCTGCTGTATTTGTTGGGGGAACCGTTTTTCCTGGATTATATTCTTGGAACACCGGATTGTCACGGATGTTTGGAGGAGTGCTACCTCCGGCTCCAACGCCTCCCAGAGATGTGGACGACGAATCTCCAAGCGTGGCAGATTTTGTCTTTGAGCGAGTACCTTAGAAAACTCCTCCCGTAATGGTCGAGGACAACCGCTTAGAAGAGAGTTTCTTGGTTGAGATTTTCGGGCTGGAGACGTTTATTTTCTTTTCTCTTCCGCCGCCAGGGATCTTCAAAGCAGAATTGCAGGAGGCGACGAGAAGCGCCTCGTCTTCTGAGCTTGGGTGTTGCAGTCATTGGAAGACGGATCGCCAGTCTTTTTGTGTGGCCACCTTGCTGCAGCAGCAGTTGACAATGACTTGAGTGCAGTGATGTCCATGGAAGGACTCTCTGCACACCAAGTCCTCGTCTCTTTTCTTGCGCTTGTGAAGAATCACGTTGTGCAAGTCACTCGTTTTGTGGGCCCGGGAGTCCTGAACACATGAGTATGTTGGCATCCTGCCTGCTCCCTGATGTGGGGGTAGTACGAGTACTTGCCCTTGATCATTGTTGGGAGATTCTTGACAACTATTCTGTCCGTTGGCCACCAGGGGTTGGACACGAATAGTTCTGTACAACTTTACACCAGGGGCCCGCGTAATAGTCAGCGGGACGCCCTGATAGTCGAAAGTTGGGACAGCTGACTGAGCTTGGCGAGCCCGCGCTGCCCGAGACTTTTTCTTTCTAGCACCTGAGAGTGCATAGTAGGAAGTGTCCACAGAGACTGGCACATAAGAGCATCTGGGGTCAGGACCACCTGAGAGGTGGTCGAAGACTGAACCCGAGCCGCATGAAGTAGATGGCCTGCGGCTAAGATTGTTAGCCGCATAGCTTGCCTGCATGCAGCTGGTATTTGTGGCCGCATAAGTGGTCTGTATATGGCTGGCAGTGTGTATGCGGCTGGGAGCTGTAGTGGTCGCGTGGGCCTCTTCTATGCAGCTGGAAGTCATAGTGGCCGTATGAGCGTCCTCCATGCAGCTGGCAGCTCTGGCCGCATGAGCCTTCTGTCTGCGGCTGGCTTTTGTGGCCGCATGAGTCTTCATGCGGCTAGCGTCCTTCTGCGGCTTCTTCCTGGACCGTGTAGAGTTACCCTTTTCCCCTGCAAGTCCAGCATCATAATGTTTTCCTCTGCCGGACTTGGGGATAGCATACTCCTCTATGGTCTGAAGTAGGGCCGCAAGAAAGTCTTCTCCGCCATCTTAGGCAACAGAGAGTACTCCTTCGGGAGCTTGGGAAGGAGCGAATGATTTGGGCCTCCACTCCCTGCGAGCCTTCTTCGTGCGGGCTCGCCGCTGGACCGGGCCAACGCTTCCGTCGGAGAGCATTTCTTCAAATGCCTGTTGGTCGAACCGGGCGACCAGCATTTGTTGAGTGGAGCCAAGTTTGGCTGCGTCCGATTGCATCACCAACTCCTCAGCCGTGGAGAAGTTTGTCCCCAGCAGAGTCGCCATCGTGTTTGCCATTGATTATAAAAGAACAGAACAGTTTTTATAGGAGGACTGGACTTTTACTTCACAACACAAACTCGCTTGTACAATGAAAGCCTAGGGACGAAAACCTAGGTACATCAATCTAAGTACAATTGTTTATTTTTTTCTGGGGGGTGACGGTAGAGGCTCGGGAAAGCGACGGCAGCTCTGTCTTATTCTTTGGACGATCGGACGCAGCTTCGGCTCCGGGAAAGAAATGCTCTTGCTCGAATGTGGATCGCTCTGTGTCTGGCTCTGTGCGTATATCTCCGTGCTCTCCTCTAAAAGGGAATAGCACCTTGCTATTTATAGGCAGGTGTATATCCACGTGGCGAATTCTGAGCCCCGGACCATTATATTGATTGCCATAAATCTGGTTTGTTACTATTACAATATATCTGGGTAATTATGTTGATCGCCATAAATTCAGATTGTAATGATTGTATTAAATCTGGATGATTATGATGATAGCAATAAATCTGGCTTGTTTGGGATTTGACCAAATCTGGATGGTTATGTTCATTACAGCAAATCTGAGTTATTGAGATTTGATCGACTCCTGCCACGTGTCCTTCATTGACTGTAATAAATATGAATTATTGAGATTCGATCAGCTCCCACCACGTGTCCCTCATTGACTGCAATAAATATGAATTATTAAAATTCGATCAGCTCCTGCCACGTGTCCCAACTGCTGCAAGCCGCATGGAGGACTGCCATGGTTGGGCCGCATGAGTGTAGCCTCATCTGAATCGCATAGAAATCTTTTAGTCTGAGCCGCATGAGGGTAGCCCCATGATCCGAGCCGTATAGGAGTAGCAGCCGCATGAGGGTGGCCCCATGATCCGAGCCGCATAGGAGTAGCAGCCGCGTGGGGGTGGCCCCATGATCCGAGCCGCATAGAAGTAGCGGCCGCATGGGGTGGCGGCCGCATGAGAGTGGCAGCCGCATGAGAGTGGCTGCCGCATGAGGGATAGTAGCCGCATAGGGAGATTTTTGGGGTTGGTGGACTGTGCCAGCTGTGAAGATTTTCTTGTCTTCCCTAGGAGCCTGCCACTATGTCAGGGTCATTATTTCACTTTTATGTCAGGGTTGTCAAACCTTCGTGTCAGAGCCATCGCTTCGCATCAGGGCATTAAATGAGCCAGCTGTATAAATTAATTACGGCCGGTTAGTGAAGGACTTTTCGAACCGCACAAAGCCACGTGGCTCGCTGGGAACTTCTGAGCCGCATGAAACTCTAATAAACTTTTGAGCCGCATGAAACTCTCCTAGTCTTGAGCCGCATAGGATTTCCTGTTCATTTCCATGCTTCTACAAATAGCAGTTTATCTATAGCGTTTATGCCTTCCTGTTATTTTGCTGTTAACAGAACTTTATATAGCGTGTTATGAACGCTGTTAAAGGTATAGTTTTTTTTGGACGCTGCTTATGTTGCAAAAAAAAATTCCAACACCCGGACTCGCTCTAATTTTTAGGTTTCGTCCGAAAAAATTTCGATCCACTCAAAGAACCCCCTCTCCCCTTTATTTCATATTCATCATTTTTCAACTTCCAACTCCCAAATCCTAACCCTTCTTCTCTTCTCTCCATCCTTATCTCCCACATACGAGAGAACCCAAAATCCCTCCTCCTCTTCATTCTCATCCTCATCTTATTCCTTTCCACAAAGAGAGCAACCTAAGAAGAAGAAGGAGGTGGAGCAGCAATGGTGCCGACCGGAGTCGACAGCCGCTGCAGTCGTGCCCCCCCTTGTGTGCACATTTTTCCTTCCCTCCTCCAGAGCCTCTTCGATTGGCACTCGTTAAGCCCAAATCGCCCCCAAATTTGTAATCTCGACCCTCGTTTTATTTATTTTCTCTCACAAACCCTAATGGAAATCTAGATATAAACTACGGTTTCTAGAGCTTGTCCGTGTCGTTGTCCATAAAGGACTTCCAAAACTTGAGATAGGGACAAAAAAGCGGAGGAGGAGTAGGTTCGGGTTCTAGTGGACCATTTGTGGACATAGGAGGAGTATCTTGCTGACCGTGGGGGAGTTGGGACGGACGAAGACAACAACAAAGGACCCCTGACTCCGGATCCTCCATATCCTCAACGAGCGTTTACGGATTCAAAGTGAGTTACTCGGTGTGCTAAATAAATGTTTGTTAAAATGTCTCAACCCAAATCCAGGGCAAAAATTCAGGCTCTTGGCCACCCCGAATAAAGGGAGAAGACCACCAAAACTAGGATTGGTACCCATGGCATCGTCCGGCTCACTGGTAGCAGACGCACCGCCTGCTGCAGGAGGTGGTTGTTGTCAGGATCCAAGCGGCCTTCAGAGCCCATTTAGTCAGACTCCTCTCTCTCTCTACAAAATATACATATACATATCCATTTGATATTTATTTTTATATTTATTTTTCTTCTTCTTTTTTCCTCTATCTGGAGATAAATTTAGTTATATGTCACACTGATTTGCTTGAAGGCCGACTATTAGCGGATTAGTAAAGCAGGAACCTCATGCCTTGAGTATAATAAATGTTGTTTCCAACATTTTTGAGAGACTTATATAATACTAATAGCTTTATATGTTATTGTCATTTCAAGGTACAAGAAAAATGATGCTTGAATAATGGGGTTAATGGTTCATTAAGAAGACACTTATCCATCACAACATTCTAATTAGCCATGCTTGTTTTGGGGTATTTTATTTCCTAATTGTTCAACATTTTTGGTCCATATAATACAGAGGATAATGTAGACTTTTCTCATATTAATTGCAAGAATATTCATTAGCTTATTCAATTATATGCTCAATTGTTATAGTTTGCCACTAGGACCCAACTATGGGATTTGGCCTAGTTTGCTTTGTTAGTTCCACATGCTTTAGAGGCAGCAGAAAACAAGAATATATAATTTTCTAAGTGATAATATATATTTTGACATGGATAGATTGATATTTAAATATAATAATGAGTAATGTGCATAATTTTACGTGGATTGTTATGAGGATGTGGTTCTTGTCATCTAAATTATGCATGTAATTAGTTCTTATTTGAATGATTTCTTTAGGCATGAAACTCCACAAGTTGAAGTCCATGGTGCACATGAAAATAGTGTATGGGATCTTGCTTGGCACCTTATTGGTTATTTGCATTGCAGGTATGGAGTTCCTTAGATGACTTACTCAGTTGTCAGTTATTATTAATGAGTAGATACTCATTTTTCCAAGTTTTTCTGCTTTTGTTTTGATTAGAAATGTCATATCGTCATAAAAAACTTCTTTTGAGTTTTGACGTGCAATCACACTTCTTAGTGCCATTATCGTAAGTTCAAATTTAGTGTACATCAACGCATATATCAGAGGTAGAGGTATACAACAATATAATCTAAAGGTAGTAACTAAAATGCATGATAGATCACCAAATTGATGATTGATGCAGAAGTACTAGGGAACAAAGATAGCTTTTGGACATTACAAATACTATGTAGTTGCAGTAATTAACTAGTAAGAGTAGAATTGAAGAAATAAGGGAACATAAATCTACCAAATCATAAGATGTCAAACAAATAATAGAGGTCTCCTAGGCACAGTTACTTTCACTATTTCCCCCTCCCCCCACACAAATCGTGCGCTCGAACCCTTTTTCTTAGTCTTCCTTTCTATATAAATTTTATATTTGCAAAAATAAACTTGAGACAAATGATCCGAAGTAATCTATGTTAGATTTTAAAGAATGCTAGATATAATTTAAATTTCTTAGTACACCAACTATAATTAATAATAGTTCATACAATTTCTGTACCAACTCTTGCATTGAAATAGTCAATTTGGAGAGGATGTTTTTTGGGCATTGAACATGATGAGTAGGTAATTCCATACTGAAATTTGTATGTGATGGAGTACTCTCAGATATCACTATCCATAGGTAGACTAGTATACATTATAGGATAGGTCTCATTTTAGAGTGGTAAAATGACTTTTCTGTCTTAAACAGACTACTCCCTAGAGACAAATTGTTGATCTAGGAATGAATATGCAACTAGTTCTTTGGAGTAACTGTACAAACAATAAAGATGTTTCTAATTCAAATTTCAAGCTTTCAGTAATTTACTGATTTCTAGGTGACATGATTGTTGAAAGGCCACTTGTTTATATAACTCTACTAGAAAAGTCGAATTGTTATAGGTGGGTTTATGTGAAGTGGCCCATGTTTCTAATACACAGATTAACTTTTCCATTTTCTAATTCATATAAATTGAAACCAGTGAAATAGCAATTATATATAGCATTATACCTATACTCTTGGCAATAATCAGGTTAACGTATTAGGTCGGTTGGCCCATTTATTAGCAAATTCGGTTCAACTTTAACTTTATCGAGTCAAGCCATCAACAGGATTGTGAAGAAATAGTGTTGTTTAGCTTACCAAGTGTGTAAGAATGTAGGTTTTAGTGATTTTGTCGATGCCCAATTGAAGGGGAAATGGTAATGGTTTTAGAAGGTTCTCTCACTAGACATGCCTCCAATACCTGAAGCTTATCAAATGATGGCAAATCAAAATGGTGACCAAGACTTCGCATAGTTGAGGTAACTTTGTGATTTTGGAACTGATTTACCATATGCATTATCTTTTACCTATTCATTAGATTAGTGTTGTTCTCATAGTTGTTTCTTGGGGTATTTTAACATCTCAATAGCTATCATAAAATCTAGCTATGGTCAACCATGAGATGATGGCAATTTTGCTTTATAACTGCATGTTCAGCATTGTTCGTCAATTAAGAAAATATTATAATATTCCTACTAATAGTTAGTGAATTGAACGTGAAACCTTTGAGGGGACTGAACCCCAAATGAATTGAACTTAAAATGATTCATGAAACCTTTGAAGGGACTGAACCTTTGAGGGTAATACATGTTTATCTAGTTTCAATATTATTCATGTGTTCACATTCATTTGTTTCCTAGTGGTGTTTTGCTTCTGTGGTTTATCTTTGTTTGACTACTATAAAATGATACATAGATATCCTCACTTTCATGTGCAATGATGAATAATTTATGTTTTTATATCAGTCTCATTGTTGTCTTTGTTGTCCTTTGATGTTCAGAAAATGATAGCTCCGAAAGGGGAGATGCTGTTGTTATAAACCTCCATCATATACATCAGAGTAGATGTTAGTGTGGCATCTTGTGTCGGATTAGATCACCCTGGTGTCGTTCCCATTATTACCGCTCAGGTATTAAAGAAGACTTCAAGTTACCTTAAAATTTTACGTCTTCAAAACCTACTTGATCTTATTTACAATATGTTAATTGTTTGTAATATTTTATTCTGTTGAAGGGAGAAGAGATGAAGAAGACAATTGGAGCTCCTGTCTACATCGAATGTAGTTCAAAGACACAACAGGTATAATGTTCTCTTCATTCAATCTCACTACATATAGTGTTGTACTAGGTTGCACCAACGTTCCTCTTGAAAGTCGTATTCGAGTCCGATATGTATCAGCATGATACTTTCTCACATGCGTGTTAATAGATGCTTGGTTCAGAGGTCTATAGATATGACTTTACATGGATTTGGAACAAACAAACTTGTTTCAAACATAAATGAGACATAAAATGTAAGAAACCAAAAATCTCTTTATAGTAGGTCTAATCTAGTGCTTTGGAGCTTACTGTCTACACAAAAACAAGTATAGAGCATTGCAATTCAAAAGGTTAGCTTACTCTATCTCATAGTTCGTAGAGTTGAAGGTCGGGGTCCATTTGAGTAACCTAAATAGGTTGCTCTCAATTGTTGTATTATAACTGCATTACTGGTAGTCTGAGGCTGATGTCTCTCCAATTATTCCTTGTGATATTATCCATCGAACTCTACTTTATGGAGGCATTTTTCTCTACCCTACAGATAACAAAAATCCAGAGGACAAATCTCAATTGCAACCTATATGCATTTGTTGCTTCTTATGACTGATCTCTTATTATGGTTATGGTACTTGCACTTAATATTCTCTTTTATGTTGGAAGAGTATACGAGAGAGTGCTAGGTCTTAATAGTTGAGATTGTATTTAGTGACTATTTAATCAGCTTATCAGGATACATGATCCTGTGTCGACTTATTTTTTTATATAATAATGTGTTTTCTTTTCAATTTTGTGTAGGTTGGCGGATAAATTTTTGATGGTTTTGGATATCTAGAAGGAAAGAGGCGATCGAGCTACATTTTGGCCTACAGACATTTTTATTATTATTTTGGACTACTAGGCGTAAAACAACTTTTTGTACATCTTGAATGTTTTAATGACAACTACTTTTTGTACATCTTGAATGTTTTAATGAAAAATGTTCATATTTTGGCAAACTTTTTCTACATTTTGATTGATCGAAATGGAAGTTGCGATTGAAATTGTTGAAATCAAAATTGCAATTCAGCATGAATTTTTATGGTTAATTGTATGTGATACAGAACAGGTTATTCAGATATGAAATTATGTAGCAGATTTATAGCAGGTTATTCAGATATGAAATTATGTAGCAGATTTACAGTATTCATAATATGCTATCATTCATCAACAATTCTTGAATGTTATAAACCATCTACAGCATTCATGAATGCTATAATCCATCTACATCATTGACGAACGCTATAAAGGATCCACAGCATTAACAAACGCTATAAACAATCCACAGCATTCACGGACGCAATAATCCATCTACAACATTCAAGAACGCTATAAAGCATTGACAGCATTCACAAACGCTATAAACCATTCACAACATTCACGAACAATGTAATATATCTACAGCATTCAAGAACTCTATAATGTTATAGCGTTCACAAGCATTCACATACTATAGTGGGGGCAATTATAGCGGACGGAATACGCTATAGAAGGCTTTTTATAGCGTTCTGTGCATGCTATTGTAGGCCATATTTGTTGTAGTGAATTATCTTAACTTACCCTATTATCTTACCAAGGTAAACTCACTACCAAGCCTCTACCTTAATTTCTAGGCACTTTTCTACCTCAACATGGTATCCTAATACCATGCCCTCGTATCTCGATACCATGCCATGGTATCTTGATATTCTAACTTCATATCTTGAAGTATCTTAGAACTTTACCCTTTCATAGGGTAAATCCTAACACCAAACCTTACCTTAACATATTATCTAACCACTAACATACTCTTCTAACTAAACACTCAACTCACTAACTCACTAACTAACACACACATAACATGAAGGGGGGTTTAAGTGACTGTTTTATGAATATTGATTGATGGGTGTATGTGATGAAGAGGGTGAATGGATGTGTGGTGATATGGAATGGTTTGTATGTGGATGGTTGATTGGATGAATTGTGTGGGAATTTGAGAGTGGACTGAATATGTATTGATACATATGGAGATCAATTTAGGGTGGATTGAATAATGTAATGTGGTGACTGGATTGGATTTATATGGGACTGAGTTCATATGGATACATGGATGAAATGGATTAATGGAGGAATGGATGAAATAGTGAAATGGATATGAATGAATGGATGGCTGAATAGATGGATGAAGGGATGGATGGCTGAATGGAATGGAAATGGATGGCTGAATGGATGGATGAATGGAATGGAAATGGATGGTTGAATATGTGAACTGGGAAATGGATGAATGTATGGGACTGATTTTTGGATTTGTGGACTGATTTGTATGGGTGTTTGGGACTGAAATTGAATCAAAATGGGAGGGGGCTGATATGGGATGCAATGGGGGCTGATATGGGGTCATGGGGGCTGTCCTGCAGCCCCCACTGCTACTGCAGCTGCTGCATATTAATATATTGCTGTTGTCCTGAGGACAGCAGCTCATTGTTGCTCTTGTTGCTGTCAAAACAGCAGCTCCCCCTTTTCTTCACTGCTCACCTCACTCTCTAACACACTCTCTATCACTCTCTATTCATCCAACTATCTATCTACTATCTACCTATCACATTCTATATATATAAATCAACATCTATCCCTCAACATAACCATACACTCTAATACTCTCAAAGACACACACACCCACAACATAATATATAAAGACACACACACACATGAAAAAATATATAGAAATACATAGATATATATATATGGACACTCACACTCACAACTTATATATATAACAATATATATATATATATATATATATATATATATATATATATATATATATATATATATATATATATATATATATATATATATATATATATGATACAATATGATACAATATGATACATTAAGATACAATATGATACATTACGATACCATGAAGAACATGTATTGATACTCAAGAACACATCTCCAACATCCAAAATCTGATATTAAATCATAAATAATCATTCACACAATATATCAAACACTTGGTGTGTCCAAAATTGGGGGTTTCTCACTTAGGCACAAAGCACAACAAGGACACTCCTAAATGTCTCCAAATGGACACAAATGGAGACACAACCATGGGGGTCATTCCTATGGTCAAAATGATCCTATATGCATGTAGGATTGAAATAGATGGTAGATTTTACCTTCCAGGAGATGAAATCCAAGAGAACTCCTTCCGATACGACACCGACACGAAGGGATCTCCTAATGGACACGAACCAATGCCAAATCCTCCCAAACTTGGCTAGCACCCTCTCTTCATGGAGTAGAGAAGAAATGATAAAGTTTTGATGGAGGAAAGGATTGATTTGGAGATAAAATCAATGGAGGTTCCTCTCAAATTTGGGGAAGAACAAAGGAGAGAGAAATTTGGCTAAGGATGAAATGAATGAGGAGTCATCCCTATCCCTTCATGGCCGGCCCATATTGGCTTGGTTTCCCCCATTTTGGAATGTCCAAAATGCCCCCCTCTTCTCATTATGTTCAACTTAAGATAGGGTTTTGGTTTGAGGCTAAATTAGTCTAGTTTGAATCTCTACTTAACCCAACCTAGTCATGAAATTTAGTCTAACCATACTAACTTAAATTGTCATGTGGGCCATGTCTAACTAATGAGTGGGTCCCACTAGAGTCAAAGCTACCCTGGGTCTCCGATACAAGTCAGATTGAGTTGAAATTCGAACCCGACTCAAATAACCCCAAAACAATATTATAACTAATAAAATAAATTTAAAAATATTCTAAAATAAAAAATGACCAAAATACTTCTGTTCTTGAAAACTGGGGGTGACAAGAAGACCCCCGTGAATCCATCAGGACCGAGCGCGCTGTGCTCGTCTAGGGCCCAGACAGCATCTTTAACCTCCTGCTCGGACGGGGGTTGCTCTAATCGATTGTTGTCGGTATTATCAATAAGTTGGGGGATAGCCTCCAGAAATGTGGTGTCTCTATGAACCATATCCATGGAGAAGAGCTGAGAATAGAACTTTGCGGCTTCAGCTTGAATTCCCTTTTGGTCGAAAATACATCTTCCGTTCTCATCAGTGATCTGGTGGAGGGTGAGTTTCTGTCTGGGACCATTAATGCAGGCGTGGAAGTAGCTCGAGTTTTTGTCCCCCTTGCTATCCCATTTCAGCCTAGCTTTTTTCTTTCAGAAGTCGGTCTCGACTTTCAGTCTGAATTTGAGAATGGCTTTGGTGGGGTTGAGGGCGTTCTTGGAGGCTGGCGATCTGTCGGTCATGAACCTGAGTTCGGCGCGAGTAACGTCATCCTCCGCGACTCGAATAGCTTGGAAGATATCCCCATATGCTTGTTTGCTCCAGGCGGCCAGGGCTTTTCTCGTGGCTTTGAGCTTGTTGGTGACTTGGGTAAGGGGATCCTGGGATTCTGAGCTATTCCACGCTTCGTTGGCGATGTCCATGAATTGGGGATGCTGGCACCAGAAGTCCAAGAAGCGGAAGCTCTTGGTTGGTTGGTTCGACGTGCCGGTAATACTCTCGAGCAGGGGCATGGTCGGACTCGGTAGTGATGAGGTGGGAGAGCTTGGATATCGCTCCCATACTCAGCCATTGGGCGTTCGTTAAAGCCCTGTCAAGTCGGGAGTATTGTCGATGTTTGCCTTCGTGCATATTGCACCATGTGAAGGCGTTGCCCGAGAATGGAAGGGGGTGAGGTGGGTGTTGAAAATAAAGTTGTTGAAATCCTGCATGCTCGAGTGTGGGGGTGGACGGCCGCCAGTGTTCTCATCTCTGCAGGTGATAGCGTTGAAGTCCCCGATACAAAGCCAAGGGGTGTTGAGGTGTTGTTGGTTGATGTCTAGAAGATCGTCCCAGAGATGTCTGTACTCAACTATATCGCAGTTGTCGTGAACCGCCGAAAGAATCGCGCGGTTGGGGATTAACGAGTGTTCAATCCAGCACGAAAGGGCTTGCCCGGAGTCCCGGATGACTCCGATCTTGACGTCTATCGAGCTGAGGATCCAAATGTCATTGCTACCGACGATGGCCGACTGAAATCCTAGCTGTAGATAGATGGACTTAAGTCTGTTGTATAGAATTTTGGGTTCGATGATAATCAATATGTCGATTTTGTGAGCCTTCTTGAGGCTGGTGACTCTCCGAATGGTAGGTTTGTTCGCCAGGCCGCGAATATTCCAGGAGAGGATGTTCAGCATTAATGGTGCTTGGGGGGGTTGGTTGGTCCGCCTGGAGGCTGACCTAGTGTGCATGGTCGGGGACTTGGAACCCCCTTTCTTGTCTGCTTTCCTCGAGGCGGTGGACGACTCGCCTCCGGTGGATGAGCTTGGGATGGGTTCTTTGGGTGTGGTGAGAGGATTATCCGTGGAACGATGGACTGATTCTCCGACGGAGTCGGGCTGGGGTTCAATCGGAGGGATTTGAAGGGTGTCATCGGAGATGCCAATCTGATCGCTTTCAGTTGGAGGGGGAATCTAGCCGCTAGAACTTGAAGGCCTCTAACACTACCAAAATTTATCGATTTAGCGACGGCCCTATCCGTCGCCAATCCGACGGTAATTACAATTAGCGACCGATAACCGACGGATGTTGGCCAAAAAAATCCGTCGGCAATCAGCTCGTCGCTAATAACGGTCCGTCGCTACGTAGTCGTGAAGCGACGGAATAGCGACGACTTTTCGACTTCACAATACGAAACTTTAGCGACGCGTTTCCGACGGACTCTCGTCCATTTCAAATTTTAAGTACTGAACTGTGTAGACAATAGCGACGTAAAATTCCATCGGTAACCCGTCATAATAGCGTATCACAGCGTATCGTTCCGTCGCTAAGCCGTCGACGCCTTCGATAACAAAGGACGGATTAGCGATGGTTTTCTGACGAAAAATCCGTCGATCAGCTTCTGGAAATTCATGTCATTTCCAGCAACATGGCGACGGATAAGTCATCGCTATTCCGTCGATATATATCAACGAAATACGGACGGATTAACCGTCGATCTTGTTCTGGAAATTCTTGGTATTTCCAGAACAAGGGCGACAGATAGGTTGTCGCAATTCCGTCGAACAATGTACCATACCGACGGATAATCCGTCGACCATCCGTCGCTACCGGGAAATATTTTCAAATCTCCAGTTAGCGACGGAATAGCCTTCGAAAAGTAGTCGGAAACTGGTAGTAACCATCGCAAAACGGTCACAAGTCCGTCGCTAACTGAGAATATTTTGAAAAAAATTTACAGCGCTTTCACTTTTCGTAAAAAATTGCATAAACCAAACCAATATATAATGCACACCAATTATCCAACAATCACATAGACCAAATATATTATGCACACCAATTATCCAAGAATCACATAGACCAAATATGCACATACGAATTTAATGCACACCAATTATCCAGGAATCATATACACCAAACCAAATTAATATAAAATAGACATCAATTATCCGGAAGAGTAACCTAATATCCATCGTTATAATCCGATCATAGCACAAATATTCCAAATTTTTCCCAAATATTACAAAACACATAGGAAAGAGTTTGCCAGTTACAGTAACCTAATATCCATCGTTATAATCCGATCATAGCACAAATATTCCAAAATTTTCATAAATATTCCAAAACACATAGGTTGTAAAGGTGGCCAGTTACAGTAACCTAATATCCATCGTTAAATCCGATCATAGCACAAATATTCCAAAATTTTCACAAATATTCCAAAACACATAGGAAAATCGACTTTGGCCTCAACAAAGACCACAAGTCAGACGATGAATCCTCACAGCCAGGGATGATAGTTGCGTTGAGGCATGTACCATTCTATCAGCTACTTTGCATACGAAGGCTCAATCTGGTTGAGGTCTTCTGTAGGGACAGGAGGGTCGGTCCCGATGCTACTACTCTCTGACGGTGGCTCATCCTTAGCTTCAAGCTTGGGAGCAATCTCTTCCCTGATGGTCATCGGTTCTTCTTTGACCTCGACCTTTGGTAACACCTTCTCCTTAACAGTCACCGGCTCTTGTTTGACGACGGAGACTTCCTCCGTGTCGACCTCCATGGGTTTCTTGCCTCGACCCCTTCCTCGACTAGCAGCACCACCTCGACGAGTCCTAGGAGCCATCTTTCTGACAACAGAAATTTTCATATATGGTAAAAAAATTTACTCAAGTTATAAAAGTTGTGACGTTAGTTTTTTGTATTCATCATCATTAGAGGGAGCAGCACTAGAAAAGTTGTGACGTTGGTAGCATGAGAGAGTAAAAATCTGTATCACAAGACTAACAGAATTACTATGTAATCATGTACTCACCAATAACCGGATGTAACTGGAGTCGTTGGGCCTATCGTGCAGTAATTTGTGGATCCGCTAGTATAGGCCAGATGTACTTAGTATCTAGTGTATCAGATTAGTATCGGTCTATCGGTTTGGTATAGGACGTATCATATTGGTATTGGCCTTAACAAATTGGTATCGTCATATATCCGATATATACATGTATCGGCCGAATAGCTAGGATTCATATTGGCCTTATCGATTTGGTATCGGTCATATCCGATAGGTATCGGCCGTGTTAGATTAGTATAGACTATTTCGGATTAGTATCGTGGAAGGTTTAGTAACAACTGTACTTGGATTTCTCTCTTCTCGAGCTAGAATACCATTGCAAGAGAATCACCAGATCGTGATTGGCCAGTTACAGTAACATACATACTTCCTTTTCCATCAAGAAAAGCGAGATTGAAAAGGAAGTATGTATGTTCTGTAACTGGCCATCTACGCTCTCGTGACTCTCTTGCAATGGTAATCTAGCTCTAGAAGAGAGAAATCCAAGTACAGTTGTTACTAAACCTTCCACGATACTAATCCGAAATGGTATATAATAATCCAACACGGCCGATACCTATCGGATATGACCGATACCAAATCGATAAGGCCAATATGAATCCTAGCTATACGGCCGATACATATCGGATAGGACGATACCAATTCGCTAAGACCAATACCAACTGATACGGCCCATACCAAAATGATAGATCGATACTAATCCGATACGGTCAATGCTTATAAGTACCTACGGTCCAGGAGGTTGATCCGCTATACTACATCTATGTACGATCAACGAAGTAACGATCCATTTCAATTTGGATATGGAAATCTGTATCTTAAGACAAACTAAATATAATCAGTTCTATTTCACATGCTTAATTGCCAAGTATGGGAACGAATGGCTCAGAACACAACCCAAAATTCATTCTAGCATACGTTAGTGTGAATCATCTACTTTCTGTACATACAGTGTAGTATATGTTCTTATCGTATCTAGTATCTGAAGGATGTAATAGAATCAAGATGAACTCACATAATGTTTACAGTCTTGGTCTCAACTGTCTTCGATTCTATGATCCCATGTCTTAGGTTAAATAAATCACTAACCTCATCACAGTGAGTCTTGGTGTAGCACTCAAATGTGGGGCACCTGTAAATTTGTCGAGGTTTTAAATCATCGATATTGAGTTTTAAACCCTCACGTAGCCTTTCTGCTTCACTTTTAGGGTCGAGCAGCATCTTCTTGCAAGTTTCGGTCTCCAGATACTTAGTGTCAAGATTCTGGATGCTTTCGTAGAGCATGTCAACGCATCCTAGCGTCAATTTTCTGCCGAGGAAATTGATGCTAGGATGCGTTGACATGCTCTACGAAAGTGTCCAGAATCTTGAAACTAAGTATCTGGAGACCGAAACTTGCAAGAAGATGCTGCTCGACCCTAGAAGTGAAGCAGAAAGGCTACGTGAGGGTTTAAAACTCAATGTCGATGATTTAAAACCTCGGCGAATTTACAGGTGCCCCACATTTGAGTGCTACACCAAGACTCACCGTGATGAGGTTAGTGATTTATTTAACCTAATGTAGTAATCTTGTAACTTAAAGTTGGAAGAACATGCAAGTAGCCTTATAGTTTCTGCCTCGCCAGTCGAATGGCTTAATTGCTAAGTATCGGAACGAATGGCTCAGAACACAACCCGAGATTCATTCTAGCATCAATTAGTGAGTTCATCTTGATTCTGTTACGTCCTTAAGATACTAGATACGATAAGAACATAGATGATTCACACTAATGTATGCTAGAATGAATCTTGGCTTGTGTTCTGAGCCATCCGTTCTGATCAAGCATCTTCCTTCTCCTCTCCTCCACCATGGCTCTGAATAAATCTGCTCCTCCCTCTACTTTCCTTCTTTTTATGTGACTCTCTCAGCCACATATGACATCCAGCTCAAGTGTAGAGTCGGGGGAGAAGAAGTGGGCAGAAAGAGGAGGGGGAAGCAGCACAACCGGCGACATGACCCGGAGGATGTACAGAGGTTTTCTTCAACAGACGTAGGAGAACTATAAGGATATATCTTTTCACAACATATTACCTTGTCAAAGACCCTTAATGTGACAACCATGTTACCGCGGTGTCGGAAGACTAACATGTCATAATTTTCTAAGCCGTGTGTTTTGACATAACCCTCCAAACTCTTTCCTACTATGTAAAAATGCAAGATTACTACATAGGAGGAAAGAGTTGGGAAGATTATGTCAAAACACACGGCTTAAAAACTTATGACATGTTAGTCTTCCGACACTGCGGTAACATGATATTCACATGAAGGGTCTTTGACAAGATGACATGTTGTGAAAAGATATATCCTTATAGTTCTCCTACGGTTGTTGAAGAAAACCTCTGTACTTCCTCCGGGTCATGCCGCCGGATGTGCTGCTTCCCCCTCCTCTTCCTGTCCACTTCTTCTCCCCCGACTCTACACTTGAGCTGGATGTCATATGTGGCTGAGAGAGTCAAATAAAAAGAAGAGAAGTAGAGGGAGGAGCAGATTTGTTCAGAGCCATGGTGGAGGAGAGGAGAAGGAAGATGCTTGATCAGAACGGATGGCTCCGAACACAAGCCAAGATTCATTCTAGCATACATTAGTGTGAATCATCTATGTTCTGTACATATGGTGTAGTATATGTTCTTATCGTATCTTGTATCTGAAGAACGTAGCAGAATCAAGATGAACTCACTAATGTAATACTAAGACATCATCTACTACTATATAAGATATAGTGATAGGTTGTCGTATCATCATTGCCGAGGGATGAGGGTCGGAGGACAGTCAACTTTATCTAAGGCTACTTGCGTAGTTTCTGCCTCGCCAGTCGAATGGCTGCAGGGACTATGTCCTGATCACCATGTCGTACCGTAGATTAATGCAAATGGAGCTGGAGCCAAAATACAGAAACTAAAATACAGAATCAAATCCCTGGGACGGATGGCTCAGAACATAACCCAACCGGAGAGGATACTCTGAGAGATCCATCTGAGTAGGACGTATACTCTGAGAGATCACCTTTACAAGAATGATATCAGTAGTGGGATTGAGTACTGGAGAGGATATTATCAGAGTATATGTCCCACTCAGATGGGTCTCTCACCATTACTATTTTTTTCTGACAGCATGGTGGATGTGCTCCATCAACAGATTCTTGCTCCGAGCCAAAACTTTCCCCGGAGCTCAAGTGGATATTTTTTGTGTAGAGCTCGAGTGAGAGGTTCCTGACAGCATGGTGGTCTCTTTTGTTAAAGTATCCGTGCTCGTCCCACAACCAATGTGGGATGAGCACGGATACTTTGACAAAGGAGACCACCATGCTGTCAGGAACCTCTCACTCGAGCTCTACACGAAGGATGTCCACTTGAGCTCCGGGGCAAAGTTTTGGCTCGAAGCAAGAATCTGTTGACGGAGCACATCCACCTTGCTGTCAGAAAAAAATAGTAACGGTGAGAGACCCATATGAGTAGGACTTATACTCTGATAATATCCCCTCCAGCACTCAATCCCACTACTGATATCATTCTTGTAAAGGTGATCTCTCAGAGTATACGTCCTACACAGATGGATCTCTCAGAGTATCCTCTAGTGATAGGTTGTCGTATCATCACTGCCGAGGGATGAGGGTCGGAGAACAGTCAACTTTATCTACGGATACATAGTTTCTGTCTTGCCAGTCGAATGGCTGCAGGGACTATGTCCTGATCACCATGTCGTAGTCCAATACAATCCAGAGATTGACACAGTTCTAGTTCATATATGTAGTCCAATACAAATAGTCTAATACAAAAACAACTCAATACGAATAGTCCAATACAAATAAGTACTAATAGCTAATGAGAACCACGCTGCTCACGCAAACGCTCAGTGATACGATCACGCAACCACCTCGAAAAAGCAAAATTTTTGGCGTGAGGAGAGATGTCGTCCCTTGCAAGGACTGCTTGAAGAGAACTCCCGGTCTCACTAGCTACCGGTGTTGGATGAATAGAACTCTCAGTCTCACTAGCAACCGGTGCCACTTCCTCCTTAACTGTAGAAGGAGCCACCTCAGCATTCACTGTTTTCCTCAAACGACGTGCCGCTCCTCAGGTCATGGGTGCCATCTGGTAAGATCGATAGCCACAAATAATATAATTGTAACATAAGCAAGCTAACTAAAGGAACCATCATGTAATTTGAGTATATTTTCGACAGCCGATAAAGTATAAAAAATTCGATTTTTTGCCAAGTGTGAGAACGGATGGCTCAGAACACAACCCAAGATTCATTCAAGCATACATTAGTGTGAATCATCTATGTTCTGTACATATGGTGTAGTATATGTTCTTATTGTATCTAGTATCTGAAGAATGTAACAGAATCAAGATGAACTCACATAATGTAATACTAAGACATCATCTACTACTATATAAGATATAGTGATAGGTTGTCGTATCATCATTGCCGAGGGATGAGGGTCGGAAGACAGTCAACTTTATCTACGGCTACATAGTTTCTACCTCGCCAGTCGAATGGCTGCAGGGACTATGTCCTGATCACCATGTCGTACCGTAGATTAATGCAAATTGAGCTGGAACTGGAGCCAAAATACAATACTATTTCACCATGTCATACCATTAATTACTCTCTCTCTCTCTCCTCCCCCCCTCCGGCGCTCTAACTCTCTCCGGCGCTCTCACACTACTAATTCCTATGTGTTTTAAGTGTAAGAACGGATGGCTCAGAACACAACCCAAAATTCATTCTAGCATACATTAGTGTGAATCATCTATATTCTGTATACATATCGTGTAGTATATGTTCTTATCGTATCTAGTATCTGAAGGATATAACAGAATCAAGATGAACTCACTTAATGTAATACTAAGACATCATCTACTACTATATAAGATATAGTGATAGGTTGTCGTATCATCATTGCCGAGGGATGAGGGTCGGAAGACAGTCAACTTTATCTACGGCTACATAGTTTCTGCCTCGCCAGTCGAATGGCTGCAGGGACTATGTCCTGATCACCATGTCGTACCGTAGATTAATGCAAATGGAGCTGGAAATATCCATCGCTAACCAATAACTAGTCCGTCGCTAACTGAGATTGTCACATACACATATGTATATCACAGCTAGATGTATAGATATATACATCTATACAGAAGCACACAACTGATAGAACTTGCACTGTCCTTGAGACAGTGAACATATATATACACCATGAATCCAAACCCCATATTTATATTTACTAATCCAAACACCACCAAACTAATGGAACACCCAATATGGATAACACATTATTTAGCCAATATATAAACTTAGATGAATTTAAGAAGCAAAGCCACCCGTCGCCCCCGACCAAAGCCCGACGCCCCAAGCCCGCCGCCCAGCCCAGTAGTTCGGTTGCATATATATGAAGAGTGCTTATGGCTGTGCGTCGGTTGCAAATAGCCCCGGCGCCCCCGTCCCAAGCCAGCCGCCCAGCCCCCGACGCCGTCGCCCGAAGCCCACCGCCCAGCCCCCGACCCAAGCCAGTCGCCCAGCCACCGACGCCCCAAGCCCACCGTCCAGTCCCCGACCCAAGCCAGCCGCCCAGCCCCCGACGCCCCAAGCCCACCGCCCAGCCCCCAACCCCAAGCCCGCCTCCCAGACCCCAACGCCCCCGCCCCAAGCCCACCGTCCAGACCCCGCCCTAAGCCAGCCGCCCAGCCCCCGACGCCCCAACCCCAAGCCCGTCTCCCAGACCCCGACGCCCCCGCCCCAAGCCCACCGCCCAGACCCCGCCCCAAGCCAGCCGCTCAGACCCCGACGCCGCCGCCCCAAGCCCACCGCCCAGCCCCCGACCCAAGCCAGCTGCCCAGCCACCGACGTCCCAGCCACAAGCCCGCCTCCCAGACCCCGACGCCCCCGTCCCAAGCCCACCGCCCAGCCCCCGTCCCAAGCCAGCCGCCCAGCCCCCGACGCCCCCGCCCCAAGCCAGAAGCCCAGCCCCCGACGCCGCCGCCCCAAGCCCACCGTCCAGCCCCCGACCCAAGCCAGCCGCCCAGCCCCCGACGCCACAACCCCAAGCCCGCCTCCCAGATCCCGAGAGAGAGAGAGATCGAGAGAGAGAGAGAGAGAGGGGGGGTTACCTTCGGGAGAGAGAGAGAGGAGAGGACGCCGACGCCAACGACAACACCGACGCCGATCACCGAAGCCGACACCGGCGAGAGAGAGAGAGAGAGAGAGGAGAGAGAGTGAATTTGGGGGGAATGCAAAAAGTTCCCCCCGCCGTTTTATTTAAAGTCTGGTACGTATATATAGCGACTGAATAGCGACGGAAGAAAACCCGTCGCCACGTAGTCGCCATGTTTGATACGTGCCGACTGAATATCAATTGCTACGTAGTCGAAGATATGTCCCGCCAATTCTCTACACAATTTCCGCCAAATAATCGACTACGTAGCGACGACTGGGGATCCGTCGCTATAATTCCGACAGTCTAGCGACGGACGTGCGACCTTTCCTCCCCCTAAAATTAAAATAAAAAATGGCAAAGGCGTGTAGTCGGTACTCAGTCGCTGAGCGGCCACGAAGCTGTCGCTAACACCGACGAAAAATTACCGTCGCTAAATATCCGTCGCTAATTGAGTGTATTTTGGTAGTGTAAGGGTTTGATCCGGCCCGAGAATGGCTAGGGCTTCCACGACGGCAGCTTCATGGTTGGCTAGACAGTCCGGGTTGTGGTGTGTGACTGGAAGGGGCCCTTCGGCTGCTTCTAGTGGGGGGTTGCTGATATCTTCTGGGCCCGTCCTAGATGTCACGGCATGATCATCCGGTGAAGGTAGCTCCTGGTGTCGGTCACTCGTTTCTGAGGCGAGGGCGTTGAACTGGTTGGAAAGAGGAATGTTTGGTGTGTCGAAGGGGACCATCGTTTTGTCTGGGGAGACTTCTCTACTGGGTTTGCCTTCACTGGAGCTGAACCTGGTGTGGGAGTTCGGGAGAGGGAGCAAGGGGGGCTGGTCGTGGTTACAACTTTGCAATAATCCTCCTTTGGTTTGGGGTTCTTTCCGCACTGCATTCTTCTTAAAAGCGGGATTGAGGCGGAAGCAGTGCTTGGTGAGGTGCCCGCGCAAATGGCAGTGGGAGCATAATAGGATGTGGTTATCATAGACGATCTGCTGGATGTGAGTCTGGTTTCCGAGCTCGATAAGGATATGGTTGGGAGGTTCTTTGGTGAGATCGAGTTCCACGCATATCTTGGCATAGTGAGCTTTGGTTAGGTTGCTTGTATCTGCTGCAGTGGCGACGTATGTCCCGAAGGAGTTGGCTATACGCTTAAGAGCCGCTGGGACAAAGCAGATGAGGGAAAGATTGGGAAGGGTTACCCATGCTGCCACCGTAGCTGAGTCTTCCTTGGTGATGAAGTTCGCTGACCACTTGATTATCTTCATCGGGTGCGAGTCAACCCTGTATATATATATATATATATATATATATATATATATATATATATATATATATATATATATATATATATATATATCATCTGTCAAAGCTTATAACTCAATGCATTATAAAAAGCAATGATCAATATTAATTTCCAAAACATGAGACAATATAAATTATGAAATGTAACTAACATTTGAAACATTCCATTCAAAGTATCTCATTCCAAATATCACCATCTTAATTACATTTCAAAATATATCCAAACATATACATCTTTTAATATTTTCTTTTTCAGGCACCAGGCCTCAAAACATTTATTTGCTTCACCTCTTTCATACTCGTACAAATGCGATTCCAAAGTATTTTTTACACCATTCCTCTTTGAGGTACTTGTCGAAACAATTTCAAGCATATCCGGTTGCTGTTGGACATCCCTGTTAAATTGCATCGTATAAAACAAAAAAGGGAAAACATTACAAATATAGGTCCACTGGGATATGATTAAAGATCAACAAAAAACATATGGAACCCTATGAAATTGTAGGTTATAAACAACGAAAAGAGAGCAACCAAGTTTTTTAGCAAATTCAATTATGAATAAAGAATGCAACGAATTATTAATAAAATGGACAAGAATGTACCTGTTCATTAGTTCCCATATCAGTAGCAAGAACATTTGTATGGTTGCCAATAAGGCCATGAATCTTCTGAGTGAAGACACGTCTAAGAAAGACACCTCTAACAAATAAGAAATAAGAATAAACAAGCACATATGCAATTTGCCAGAGAAGATAGTTGCAAGCAATACATGGTTAACTTTTACTTGGGAACCTAGATAATTCTGTGTATCCATCAATATGGGATCTACCTCAGATTGAGTATAACTATTGTAAAAGCAAATCTTAAAGTAAATAACATGTACCAACTTCCACTAACTGGACAACAATTTGTTCTTCAAGAACATCACCGAAAGCATTGTTATATCAGGACTTAAAATCTCCCATTCAGAATTGATTTGAAGGTAAATTAGGTTCGTGAAACATGACCATATTATGTTGTCTCATGTTTCTTGAGTGTCATCTGTCATTATTACTTGCTAAATCAGGGAAACCATATCACTAATGGTCAATGGTCAACATGCAAAAGGAAATCTTTCTCTGAGTTGTTTGATTTGCTTTCATGAAATATAGCTGAAAGACTAGGGAATGAACACTAGATTTTGACTAGCCTTATGGTAATTATTGCAGGATATTGTACTGTCTATCAATAGCTTCAAATTATTTGGAGAATATCCTACCTCTGTTCTGCTAATCCTTTGTCGACGAATATTAGACATGCATGGCTTGGCCCGTAATGCAGCTGTGTGTGTGCATATGTGGATGTAGCGCACCAACTTGTATTCCTAATTCAGGTTACCTAATTAATTCCGATAATTTTTATTCATAAGATGTAACTCAAAAACCCTTGAATTGAAGGCTTATTCACCGACTTGTGTGTATAATTAATAATTAATTAAGAGGAATCTTCTTACATGAAATGCATTGAAGATTCTGTCATATACTTTCTAATTTTGGTCCGTCTCCCATATTATAAACCCTATGTATAGTCAGTGTCCTAGTTACACAAATACAAACAATGGCATGGGTCCATGAAGGTCCAGACACGATACATATACGGTCACCATTTTGTCGTGTCCATGTAAAATAGGTGTTATGTGCACCTCTCTGCACGTATTTTGCTTAATGTTGTAACAGGTAGATGAAGCCACCTATAAAAGTTATCTCATCATTAGCCAATATGAAGGAAATTGAAGCAAACTGAGATAATATTTCAGAGAATATAAAACCTACAGCAAACTGAAGCAATTATGCATGGAAATGCCAACATGCAAACTAAAGTAAACTGTCACTGCAATTGGCCAAATGTTGCCAAAATTTCAGAGAACACAAAACCTGACATTGCAATATTAAGCGTAAATTTAAGAGAAATGAAGGAAAAAACTGCAAACATTGAAAAATTGCATGCTATATAAAGCTTCATGAACCCAAGAGTAGCAAATTTATAGCAATTACCATCACTAGTCAATCATTATGCACCAAATTTTGGAGAAATGATGGGAAAAAACCAACAAAAATAGAGAAAAAATTGGTTATGTAAAGGTTCACATATATGACAGATAGAATAGCTCATATGGAAAAAAAAAAAAAAAAATTAAGGCAACACGACAACATGAAGAAAACAAAGTGAGGCAACATGAAGCAAACAAATAAGCCTCATGTTGATAAACTTGTATATTGTGGGATAACTGCAAACAAATAAACTGCCAAAATCAAAAAACTACAAACAAAGAAATAAAACTTAAGCTTGCAGACCCAAAGATCCTCACAACTAAGCAAGTCGATGACAAACCAGTTTCCATCTGAGACAAACCAGTTTCCATTTGACATTGCAGACCCAGACATGCATAGTTGTATGCCTGCAGTAACATAAGATCCATATATAACTTAAGATTAATGTTTCATAACGTATGGTGTACCAAATGAGAACACCATTGGCAAACATAGAAGAGCAACTCTACTTTCAATAGAGTCCAGAGAAGATGCACATCGTCTTCTTGGAGATTGTGATGATGAAACCGAAGCTACTACTGCAGAGACACCAGATCCAGCTCCACAAACAACAAAATCATCAGAACTCTCTACAAATCAAATATGACTGGAACAAGTAGTAGACTTAAAAGTTCTTACCAAATATGACTGAACAAATAGAGTTGGTGACCTTGAGATTGTAGCACAAGGAAAGAATTAGATAGCGGCAGAAGTAAATACAATATATTACAAGTTAGCAACCATTACCTCAAGTAGCCCAGTTTGAACTGAAGATGCTGAATCATCGACAAGGAAAAGAAATGTTGGAGTGGGTGGGGTTTCCAACCTATGTGGAGAAGGCCCCGGAGTGCGACGAGCGCCGTCCGATGTCGGAGAAGCTCGGGAAGTAGGCGACGAAGTTGCTGCTGTTGCTGCTGGAGCTGCTGGAAGCAGGGGATCCGAGTTCGGCCCGAACTCGGTCCCAGGCCGAGTTCTGGCCGAACTCGGTCTGGCGCTTCCAGAATGTTGGCGTGAGGTTTTGTTTGCTCGACACAGAGTTCTGGCCGAACTCTGTGTCGTCGGGGGCTGAAGCGGATTTTAGGATGAGTTTTCATCATTGGATCTAATCCAACGGTCCAAGTTTGCTGCGGGATTAGGGAGTTATATTGAGTTTTCTCAACCCTAATTCATAACGCATCATTATCGCAAGGAACACAAGTTTGAGAGAGGAAGGAGGCAAGAGTGCCATTACAACTTCGGAGAAGAAGACGGAGGATTGAAGGTCGCCATTCGAAGGAGATCGTGTTCGGGTAATCTCTACTCGTCGTTCTCGTTCTTCGTAGCCTTGTAATCATTGTTCTTATCTCTGAGTGTTGTGGGGATCCGATTTGGATCGGGAGGAGTTTGTAGAGGGTGTAATTCTTCTATTCCATTAGTGGAGGCTTCTCAGGGTTGGACTCCGATCGTCCCGTGGTTTTTCCCGCAAGGGTTTTCCACGTCAAAAATTCTCTGTGTCTGCGTGGATTATTTTGTGTGTTTGTTTTTGGGTTCGTGCGTTGTATTGCTCGGTCCTCTCGCAGGTACTCTCCGGTTTGGGAAAAGGTTTCCGCATTTCTTTACCAACAGAGTGGTATCAGAGCTTTGGGTTCAAAGGGTGTCAGGAGTTGACAGAGGAACCAGAGAGGAGAGATGGACGCGAAGCCGGTGCGCATGGTGAATCTGAACGGCACAAACTATCATTATTGGCGGAGCAAGATGAAGGATTTGCTGTTCGTCAAGAAGCTGCATCTGCCCGTATTTGCATCCGAGAAGCCCAGTGATAAATCCGAGGAGGACTGAAAATTCGAGCATATACAGGTGTGCAGATACATCAGGCAGTTCGTTGACGAGAACGTGTACAACCACGTTGCCAATATTGAGCACGCGAAGACGTTATGGGATAAGCTGGAATCTTTGTACGCGAAGAAGACCGGGGTAAACAAGTTGTTCCTGATCCGGACGATGATGGGTCTGCGGTACAAAGATGGGGCGTCTATTACGGATCACTTGAGTGATTTCCAGGGCGTGGTTGACCAGCTATCTTCTATGGGAGTCAAGTTCGACGACGAAGTTCAGGGACTGTGGCTGCTGTGTACATTGCCAGACTCGTGGGAGACCGTACGAGTATTTATGATCGCTTCTGCTCCAGAGGGCATGGTCAGTCTGGAGTTTGCCAAGAGCGGGGTGTTGAATGAAGAGATGCGGAGACGTTCTCAGGGCACTTCATCCACATCCCACCACTCAGAGGCACTTGTTTCAAAGAGCCGCGGAAGGGGCAAAAGCAGGGGTCCAGGTGGTGGCAGAGACAAGAGCAGGGGGAAGTCCAAAGGTCGTTACGAGGACTCAGAGTGTTACCATTGCGGTAAGAAGGGCCATATCAAGCGAAATTGTTTCGCTTGGAAGAGAGAGAAGAAGGGCGACAAGGGGAAGCAAGAGGAGAACACTACAGCGGCGGCCTCGGTGCATGGAGGCGATGTGATCGTCGTAGGTTATGAGGTCATTACTAACCTCGCCTGCGATGACAATTCTTGGTTGGTGGACTCAGGGGCTTCAGCACATGTATCTCACAATAGGGCACTGTTTGCCACTTACACGACAGGCGACTGTGGCGTGTTGAAGATGGGCAACGGAGATGTGTCGAAGGCGGTTGCCGTTGGAGATGTGCATTTGAGAACGAAGACGTGTGCGGTTCTTGTTCTCAAGGATGTTCGTCATGTCCCAGATATCCGTTTCAACCTGGTGTCGGTTGGAAGGTTGGATGACGAGGGATTCTTCAGTATCTTCGAGAATAGTCATTGGAAGCTTTCCAGAGGTTCGATGGTGATTGCCAGAGGAAGCAAGAAGTCCGGTCTCTACTATATGGAGGGGAGCGCAGAGGGGGCACAGGAGGTGAACGCAGTCAGTGATACGTCTACCGAGTTGTGGCACAGGCGGCTCGGCCATATCAGCGAGAAGGGGATGAGCTACTTGGTGAACAGGAAAGTGATTCCGGGGCTCAAGTCTACAAAGTTGGAGAAATGCACGCACTGTTTAGCTGGAAAGCAAAATAGGGTGTCTTTCCAAAGTCACCCAAGTTCGAGGAAGCCGGCGTTGCTCGAGTTGATTCACTCGGATGTCTGCGGTCCTATGAAGGTAAAATCTCTTGGTGGTGCTTCTTACTTTGTGACTTTTATTGATGACTGTTCCAGGAAGGTTTGGGTCTATGCCTTAAAGACCAAGGATCAGGTACTGCCTACTTTCAAGGAGTTTCAGGCCTCTGTTGAAAGGGAGACGGGCAAGAAGTTGTTGTGTGTTCGGTCCGACAATGGCGGCGAATACATCGGTCCCTTTGATGCGTATTGCAGAGAGCAAGGGATACGACACCAGAAGACTCCGCCAAAGACACCTCAGCTCAATGGTGTAGCGGAGCGCATGAACAAGACACTGATGGAGAGGGTGCGTTGTTTGCTGTCAGAAGCAAACTTGCCGGACAGTTATTGGGGTGAGGCTCTTCTCACAGCTGCTTATATTATTAATTTGTCTCCTAGTGCTCCTTTGCAGGGTGATGTGCCTGATAAAGTATGGTACGGCAAAGAGCCGTCATACAATCACCTGCGGGCGTTTGGTTGTAAAGCCTTCGTGCATGTACCGAAGGACGAGAGGACCAAACTTGAGCCGAAGACGAGGCGATGCGTCTTTGTCGGCTATGGTCGGGATGAGTTTAGCTATAGACTCTACGACCCAGTGGAAGGAAAGCTCTACAGAAGCAGGGACGTAGTGTTCGTCGAGGATCAGACCATGACCAACACTCAGGATTCCGAGACGCCTTCTGAGGCTGAGGAATTGCCTGAGTTAGAGTCATTTCGCTTCGAGCAGTTTCCAGAGGACATCGCAGATGATCCAGTTATGGGGGATCCGGTACATGGAGTTGCTCCCAACCTTGATCATCAGCCTGCTGATGGTGGTCAGGGTGTCCCTCAGGAGGATGAGCATACCGGAGAGGTAGTTCCTGAAGGGGCGGAGGCTGTCGGTATACAGCCAGCACCAGTGGCTCTACTGAGAAGGAGTGACAGGGATCGTCGACCATCTACGAGATACTCACCGGATGAGTATGTGCTATTGACTGACGGGGGGGAGCCCGAAAGTTTCGCAGAGGCTATGGAAGACGAACACAGGCAGGAGTGGATGGTGGCTATGCAGGAGGAGATGAGTTCCTTGCACACCAATTCCACTTATGATCCGGTGCGGTTGCCAAAGGGCAAGAAGGCTTTGAAGAATCGATGGGTGTTCAGAGTGAAGCAGACGGATGATGCTACTCGTCCTCGATACAAAGCGAGGCTGGTAGTCAAAGGCTACGGTCAGCGGAAAGGCGTGGATTATGATGAGATCTTTTTGCCTGTCGTCAAGCATTCGTCTATTCGGGTGGTGCTAGCATTAGCAGCCAGTTTCGACTTGGAGGTCGAGCAGATGGACGTGAAGACGGCATTCCTCCACGGTGATCTTGAGGAGGAGTTGTACTTGGAGCAGCCAGAGGGATTCTGTGAGAAGGGCAAGTCATATTTGGTCTGCCGGTTGAGAAAGAGCTTGTATGGTCTGAAGCAGGCTCCGAGGCAGTGGTACAGGAAGTTCGAGTCGTTTATGGGGGAGCATGGTTATGCACGGACGACGTCGGATCATTGTGCATTTGTGAGGTATTTTGCCGATGATAATTTCATCATTTTGTTGCTCTATGTTGATGATATGCTATTAGTGGGTCGAAATGCCACTAGGATAGCGGAGTTGAAGCGCCAACTGGGCGCGGCCTTCTCTATGAAGGATTTGGACACAGCGAAGACTATTCTTGGGATGGAGATCAGCCGAGAGAGAGAGTCCAAGCTGCTACACTTGTCCCAAAAGAAGTACATTCACCGGGTAGTTCAGCGTTTCGGGATGGACGGGTCGAAGAAAGTGAGTTCCCCCCTCGCGGCTCACTTTAAACTCACTGAGGAGCAGTGTCCATCTACCGAGGACGAAAAGGAAGATATGGAGCGGGTTCCATATGCCTCAGCTGTGGGAAGCCTGATGTATGCTATGGTGTGTACGAGGCCAGATATTGCTCATGCAGTTGGTACGGTTAGCAGGTATCTTTCAAATCCTGGAAGGGTACATTGGAGTGCGGTCAAGTGGATTCTACGTTATCTTCAGGGCACTGCTGGTTGGAGACTTTCCTTTGGTGGTGACGAGCCGAAGCTGATTGGGTATACCGACGCTGATATGGCTGGAGATGTAGACACGAGGCGATCGACTTCGGGCTACGTGATGATGTTTGCAGGAGGAGCGGTGTCGTGGCAGTCGCGGTTGCAGAAGTGTGTTGCCTTGTCGACGACAGAGGCAGAGTACATTGCGGCGACGGAGGCTTGCAAGGAGCTGTTGTGGATGAAGAAGCTGCTGCAGGAAATGGGACTGAAGCAAGAGCAGTATACTTTGCTTTGCGACAGTCAGAGTGCGATCCACCTTGTGAAGAATCAGACGTTTCATAGCCGGTCCAAGCACATCGAGATCCGGTATCATTGGATACGGGATGTGGTTGAGAAGAAGGATGCGAGCTTGAGAAGGTGCATACAGATGACAACGGAGCTGATATTTTCACGAAAATTCTACCAAGGGGGAAGTTTGAGTACTGCAGGCAGGTCGTCGGGATGACGACATCCTCCCCATAGTTGTGAAGGGGGAGATTTGTTGGAGTGGGTGGGGTTCCCAACCTATGTGGAGAAGGTCCCGGAGTGCGACGAGCGCCGTCCGATGTCGGAGAAGCTCGGGAAGTAGGCGACGAAGTTGCTGCTGTTGCTGCTGGAGTTGCTGGAAGCAGGGGATCCGAGTTCGGCCCGAACTCGGTCCCAGGCCGAGTTCTGGCCGAACTCGGTCTGGCGCTTCCAGAATGTTGGCATGAGGTTCTGTTTGCTCGACACAGAGTTCTGGCCGAACTCTGTGTCGTCGGGGGCTGAAGCGGATTTTAGGATGAGTTTTCATTATTGGATCTAATCCAACGGTCCAGGTTTGCTGCGGAATTAGGGAGTTATATTGAGTTTTCTCAACCCTAATTCATAACGCATCATTATCGCAAGGAACACAAGTTTGAGAGAGGAAGGAGGCAAGAGTGCCATTACAACTTCGGAGAAGAAGACGGAGGATTGAAGGTCGCCATTCGAAGGAGATCGTGTTCGGGTAATCTCTACTCGTCGTTCTCGTTCTTCGTAGCCTTGTAATCATTGTTCTTATCTCTGAGTGTTGTGGGGATCCGATTTGGATCGGGAGGAGTTTGTAGAGGGTGTAATTCTTCTATTCCATTAGTGGAGGCTTCTCAGGGTTGGACTCCGATCGTCCCGTGGTTTTTCCCGCAAGGGTTTTCCACGTCAAAAATTCTCTGTGTCTGCGTGGATTGTTTTATGTGTTTGTTTTTGGGTTCATGCGTTGTATTGCTCGGTCCTCTCGCAGGTACTCTCCGGTTTGGGAAAAGGTTTCCGCATTTCTTTTCCAACAAGAAATATGTTGGTGGCATTGATGGCCGGACCATACTCAGTTGGAGCAACAAATTCTACACTTACCTTGCAGAGCTCAAGTCGTTGATTCATCACATCTTCCACTTGCATCCAAAGAACAAAAATTCTCCACTCGAATAGAATTGGATGGAAAAATATAAATTGATCATATTTTTCATACTGACCTTTAGAAATATTAATTAATTGGTGACATGCATGCAGCCTTGAAATTTTAAAGTTGGCACCTAGAAAGGAGGTGATGTTCTATCTAACCCCTCGAGTTCTGTCGCTTCCCTCATCTTGTACTTGCACATGGCAAGTTAGTTTTAAAATACCATTACTTTGATTCTTATGTATCTTTATTTTCATTCTACTTGGTTAGGTTTTCGTTCTCATTTTATTATGCAGTTTAACTAACTTAAAACAAAAAAGTTTGTTTCAAAACATTATTTTCTAAGAAAGGTTGTACAATTCAATTGATAAAATAGAGAATCCAAATCCTCAACTGCTAATTTGCATGGCACAAAGAATAGAAGATAATGGAAGTCCAATCAAAGAGAACAATATAATCAGCTAACTAACAATGGTCACGATTCCAGTCTCTTATATTTTGCTGTCCTGGTTATAATTAAATTCAAGAACTTGCCACGATCATTCACTATATTATACTACAAAAGAAAATATCCTTATGGGATGCAATATACCCAAGGCCGGAGCCGGGTTGGACTATCCTAGCCGAAACTAATTTTAGTTGTTCTTTGATCCCATCACTTGTAAAATATCATACCAAAAACTGGCCGGTTGGACTGTCCTAGTCGGATTACTTGTGGAACATTTTTTTATGTCATGAGATATCACATGAGATTTCGACCACTTGTTGGACACGCTGGATCTAAAAAAATTGTCCTAAACTTCTTAGAATTGTCCAAACCCAAAATTTTATCAAGCTTACTAGTCTAGAGCCGGCTTGAATATACTAAAATGACAGAGATTTATGTATTGGATTAACCAGTTAAGCGTTAAAAAACTGACCAAGGAAAAAAAAAAAAAAAAAAGCAAATCTACACACGTCGTGGACACATGCAGATGCACATAAAGGCCACTGGGGCGGGGACCGAGTGAATTCTTTTTAATAAGCAGTGGTAGCAGAAGTGTGTGGGTATGTTATCAGCTTATCTCCATTGATAAAATTGTGAGATGGTTGGAATGCCAAAAGTTTATCATGTTGCAATTATTTTCAATTAAATAATGTCCATATATATATATATATATATATATATATATATATATATATATATATATATATATATATATATATATATAATGACCTCTATCCTAGTGGTTAAGAGAGATGCATGTGGCCCAAGTGGTCGGAGTTCGAGCCCCAGTGGAGGCGAGTTCGCCACTACCCATTGCTTCAAAAAAAAAAAAAAAATATATATATATATATATATATATATATATATATATATATATATATATATATATATATATATATAAAATATATATATATATATATATAAAATAAAAATAAAAAAAAAAAAAAAAAAATATATATAAAAATAAATTAAAAAAATATATATATATATAATATATATATATATATATATATATATATATATATATATATAATTCCTCACTCGGTTGCCAGCTCCTTAACATGCCTCTGCAACATATAATCCTTCCAAATAAACTACATCATGGTCCATGTATGGTTGTTCCTAATATGACTTTTCTTCTTGAGCAATATAAAAGCAATACAAATGACAAAAATAATGGCAGTCCAACTCCCCCAACAATCAACACGAATTTAAACTATCAAGAGGATTACAGATAACAACATTCCTAATAAAGAAAAAATGATTTTTTTGAATATATATGTCAAACAAAAACAACACAAAACTACACCTAGGATTTAATGCCTTCCACCTAGCACAACGTGTACAAATTCAATGACGTGTCCATGCCGCCGTGTCCGTGTCATGTTTGTGTCCTTCCAAAATAGAAAACCTAGAAAAATGGGAAGGAGGGGATTTTGCAAAATAAAGCCCGTAAAAAAATTATGGCAAAACCTTGTCGAGACTTTTTCGCCGCTGGATAAGTCCTTGGGGATGGACTATCTGGAGGCAACTCTACGGTGGGTGCGGGGCCATGACTATGGCGGCTCTGTTGCTCCGATTGACGAGAAGACGACCGAAGTAGTAGGGCTGTCGGCTGCTCCAACTCCTTCAGGTGTCGTTAGGGAAGGGAAGGAGGAGGAGGAGGACAAAAGGATGATGAGGAGGAGGAGGAGAGTAATTTTTGATGTGGGTGAAAAAAAGAGGAGGAATTCATGGTGCATACGGTCCGGTCCGGGCCGGCCCACGGGCCGAATTCGGCGGGCCAGACCGGGCTCGGGCCGGTCCAGGACCGGCAGTTAGTTCCAAACGGGCCGGGTCAGGTCCGGCCCGGTTCAGCTCGCGTAGGCCCAGCCCGGCCCACTGGACCGGACCTTGGTGCAGCCAGTCCGGGCCGAACCGGTCCACGGGCCAGGCCGGGCCTTGGTCGGTTCGGGCCGGTTGGGGCCGGTTGAACCGGGCCGACCCGGTTTTGATGGTTTTTTTTTCCTTACTTTATTAACTTTTTTTTGTTAATTTTTTTTCAAAAAAAATTTGTAATTTATTTTTTTTGCTAAATTATTTAATTTTTCTTACTTTATTTAACTTTTTTTTGTTAAATTATTTTCAAATTTTTTTTTAATTTATTTATTTTTTGCTAAATTATTTAATTTTCCTTACTTTATTTAACTTTTTTTTGTTAAATTATTTTCAAAAAAAATTTGTAATTTAATTTTGAAAAAAATGGTAAAAAAAAAAATTTCTCCCTCTTCCTTTATCCGGACTTGGGACCGGCAAATGCTTGCTTGGCATAGGCAGAGTTAAAAAAATGCTTTTTTTATTTTAAAAATAAAAAATAGTTTTTGAAAGTATAAGTTAAAATTTGAAAAGTATAAGTTAAAATTTAAAAGTATAAGTTAAAATTGAAATATTTGAAGTATAAAAGTATAAGTTTAAATGTACATACCTAATACCTTGCACCGTAGCCTCATTGTTGTTCGCCTTCATGCAATGAAAGTGATTCCAAATCCAGCTCGTGGATATCATGATCTTCTTCATCTTTCTGGTTTTGGGTCCTTTTATCGGCTTTCATCCAATCTTGTACGCACACTAGTGCTTCCAAGATATCGGGCTTCAAGCGGCTCCTCCTATCGCTCAACATCCTTAAACTTGCACTAAAACAGGACTCCGATGCTACCGTAGACACCGGGACCATCAGTAGATCACGTGCTATTGTAAAAAGAACAGGAAATCTCTTGTCGTGTCTCTTCCACCATTCTAAAACGGCGAAGTGATCTGGAGTCTCATCTTCGTCTTGATAAGAATTAAGGTAAAGAGACAACTCTTGAGTAGGTTGGGAAGATTGTTTTTGTTTCTTCCTTTGTAGTATGCGACCGACTGCTGATAGCTTAGACGCCAAGCCGGAGCTACTACTAGCCCCCCTGAGTTGGTCGGGTCGACGTTGCTCCTTCTTTGTACAGTATAACTAACCTGTCCAACGCAACTTTAACTTCTAGTTTCATGTCAGTAACATCTATACCCATATATTCTCCATATCCATCTAATAAAACCTCTACGCCATCCAATTTGATTGTAGGTTCAAATATGGAAGCCAAACAATATAAAAAAGGTACTTCACCCCAATATTTCTTGAATTTGGATTCCACATTTCTTACCGCATATTCAAAATTTGGATAATCTCTATATTTAGAAAATAAATAAGACATGTTACAAAGTTCACGTAAAGCTAAGCAAGATGTGGGATAATAAACACCAGAAAGAATACATGTAGCATTGTAAAAAAACTTCTAAAAAATTTACAAACACTTTCAGCTGCTACCCAATCATCAGTAGTAACTTGATAGTCAAAGCTGATGTCACGCCCCAATCTCGGAGGATCAAAAACAAGCCACTGGGCGTGATGTCGTACAAGTCTAGATTGCACTTGTACAAGGCAAAACCATTACAGTTCCTGGTAATTCTCAGAAAACATCAATAAGGCAGCGGAACCAAGCAGATAAATTGAAGTCACACAATTTATAAGGAAATGTATCTCTTTATTGATAATCAAAATGGATTACAAGACTTGCAGCGGAATACAAAGTTTACAACTGATTACAAGGCTCTTAAATAGCCAACTGAATGTATACACTTGCCCTTTAGGCTACAAATGAATATACCGACTTCTTTACAATGACTTGCCAATTTGGCTACAATCTCACTGGTACATCTGAGTTCCACTGTTCCATACATTATGTCCCGTATAGCAGAAGACATCGTCTTGAAAGAAGAGCTTCTGCACACCCATCCCATTCATCGATGCCAAGCACTGATTCCCAGGATTTTCCCCAAGCAAACACCTGTAATATTGTCCACAACGTGGGTCAGTACATCATCAATGTACTGGCGAGCGGTGCTGGGCCAACTCACCTAAGAAGACAACACTAAGTAATCATGTTACAGAATATTATTAACAGTGGTCTTTCTTGTTGCCTTAGGGTCAATTTCATGTTATAGCCGACAAGAAGTAAAGCATGCAAATCTCATAGCCAACATAATTTAAAGCATACTGTTATCACCCTTTGGTGATTCTTACCCACGGTCGTATAGCCATCCATGTACATTTATAATACTTACTCTGCCTGTACAAGACATTGTTAGGAATAATATCATGATTCAATATAAATATCACCGTTCCGGTGATTCTTACCAACAGCCGACATCCTTCCCTGTATTTGAGTAATAACTTACTCTGCCTGCATAAGACATCATTAGCACTGGACCTATCTATATGAAGGTTACTGGCTACACGCCATCCTGGACCGTCTTACAGGTATACAACGCCCTTGCTAGTGCAGGTAGCTAGCCCCACTGCAAGTCCTGTATACCGTGCTACTACTTCAGCACTGCTACTACTTCAGCATTGGTTTCCCCTAGGACGAACCGGGTTCCATGGCCCAGGAATACCGTTCGAGAAACCACCTTGTCGACAAGTTGTCCATGACCATGCAACTATATGCAACTTATCTAAGAAGAAAACATATAATGCATGATAAGGAAAACTAAGTAATTCAGCCACCATTCTCATTCATATTGCCATCTTGCCATCTAGCCATCTTGCCTTGAGCAAATGCTCATATTATCATCTGCCCAATCCAGGGTCTTGGCGTAATCAACATTCTACATCGGTGACAGGATAATAGAATGTTGTCACCCAATCCTTTTGCCACATCTTTGATAACATACATCTCTCCAACCAACTCAGTGTACTCACCGCCCAATTCCTGGGACTTAGCATCTGTTTTAGCACACATTCATTTGAATGCAATTCAAGCATACTTACTGCCAGTTCTTGGGTCTTAATCTGTTTTGCCATCTATTCATCGAGCCAAAGCTCGATATACTCACCGCCCAAGTATTTGGGACTTTGCCTTCACCTGTCATGTAATTCATCGCAACATCGTACAAGCATACAATTCATCTAGCCACAACAGTTTACGTTCAGGTGATTATTATCTTTCACTATCTTTCCAAATTCCATGCAAGGTGTTATTGAACAACACAATAAGAAACATAGCACAATGTCCTTTATTTTAAGCGTGAAGCTAAAGGATCTTTGAAGGGTTCAACACTACTCACATTCATAGGACGATTCCCGCCACGATCGTATAGTCTTCCAAGCGATCCTTCGCATATTCCTAAGTCCAACAAGGCTTCATCGAACCAACCATCCATCATAAGGCATCTTGCGGGTCGGGATACTACAATATATACCACCTAGAAAAAATTTCGTCCTCGAAACTTAAAATAAAACTCATCCCCAATTCTTCAACCAACTCTTCATGAAACTTCTCAACAATCAACTTACACCATTTAATATTTCTCCGCAATCTTTCGATTGATTTCAAGTAATGTACCGTCTCGTTACAGCATCTCAATTGATTCAACACAGTTTATCATCTTTGATCTTTCCTTCGATACTCGTACAAATCCTTAGCACATAATAATCCTTCCCGTGGCTTCGTTTGAATTCAGCATATCACTTAGTTGGAATCATACACATATTTTAGGTGTCCCCGAAATACATGCACTTCAGCCAAGTTCAGTGATAGAGAAAGCGAACGAGCTATGGTATAACTTCCTTTTCCGAACACCAGTAATTCTTTTGAGCATCTCGTATAATCTCACTTGTTTATTCAATATCCCAACCAACTAATAACACAATAGATGTTGCCAAATCCAACTCGATAAATTTTCCACAATCGATCCCAATATTTTCCAAAGACTTAGATATATCAAGCATTCCTTTCAAGTTCATTGTCATCCATGCCACCAAAGTTGATAAATCCTATTGCCACATTTCATTTCGATACCCCGATTCTCATCGGTCAAATCTTGTATTCATCATCGTTTGTATCCATACACTTTGTTTGCAACTCGTAACTTTCTCGATCATGATCCATCATCCAAATCGTACCATCTATCAAATTATACCACAATTCCACTCTAGCAATATTTCTTGCTGTACTCCAACATTTTCTCGTATTGATCAAGCCAACTTATTATCCTCTCGCATAAGCAACTCTCATATCCAACAATATTAATCCCGAGGGTCATACCTATTCACATTCGCTCTCGCCGATCTCGGCTACATATACTATCCCATTCCGTCGTTACACTTATATCCTCAATTTTATCCGATCCATTAAATTATCCCAACTGTATTAAGGCACTACCATCGATTTTTGCAGCTCAATATCAATCATCCAAATCCAACCAGTTCTAACAATTTCCAGCATTCCAACAAAGGCAACTCAATTTTCGATGTTCCGACAAGACAACCAAATTTGAAACCAACATGATCCGTCATCCTATCCAATATTATAACATCAAATTTCCCAATATTCATTCCATTCCAAAGCCTACTTTCCAACATATCTTACTCATCCAACTATACTCACGCAACATTAATAGGGACATCCTACGGTTTTCCAACAGTCAACTTAGCATCCAGTCAAGTCTCTATGGTCAGCTAATCTAAACTAAACCAACATTCAGCTAACTCATATGAGATGGATAGCTATCAGGGACATACTTATCTCTTATCTTAGAGGCAACCAATTCTTATCATAGGGCAACTCTATGGTCTGACCAACTTAGGGACATGGGACACCACCCCAATCTTATGAACTTATTCCCAACACGAACAATTAAAGAACATAGCTAACCAAACTGATACTTAAGCAACCAACCAACATTCTAGGCAATCAACCGACACTCTAGGCAACCAACCGATATTCTAGGCAACCAACCGACATTCTAGGCAACCAACCAGCACTCTAGGGTCAAGTCTTTCTACTCGTACTCTTACTCGGATCATACCCAACAAAGTCTCATTCTAGACTTACCCGCAACTGACCAATTCTATCCGATAATTCTATCCCACAATTCTATCCCACAATTCTTATGGGTCAATCCGAAGCTATCATATAAAACTTTTCAATCGAATATCCAAGCTTTCAATTTTTACTTGCATAGACCTAGCATCACCTGTTCAATCCAACTTGCATCCTCATATCGTACTCAATTTGTCTATTCAATCGGGTCAACTATTCTGAGTCATCATCCGACGTTGCTATCTCAATAGTTTATCACTTACGATCTCTTTCCTACGGTCTCTTCGCGACATATTCGTTTTTCCCATATTCTTAGATCATCGATACGGTCTGTACTCTCTTAACCAACAAAATAAGGCAACTACATAATTATATTTCTTCCGAGGCATCATTTATAAATTTTCTAGCACCAACATGGTCATCTCTTAGCAATTCACGTTAACCATCAATATTTGTTTTATATCATCTCCTTGTAATTCCATAAGAAGATTTATTATTCATGCATCGATCCAATCTCTATAGCACCAATCATCTAGCATTCGTATACTGGTCATCCAATTGAATATGACATAACTTAATTAGCTAAGTCATAATTCCACAATTCTATATTCCACCAAACTTGTTATTCATGCGACAACATCATCTACCGACAGGGCCTATTATATATCGCTGCACCTCGATACTTATTTGTATCCCAGCCATTCGACTCTCGTAAGGAACATCTACTCTTTCATGCATCAAAGGACAAGTACTCATTCTCTGTGCCTCAAAATAGTCAAGGGTCGTAACTTGTTAATTCGGAACATCAATTTATCTCAAGCACACTGCACCACGTGCTAAGATCATCTATTCCTCAATCCCATTCTCAATCTTTTCGGTCGTCGATGCAATTCTCTGCATCTTCTAAATCATTCGCAATATCCTGTTAAGCGTCTAACTTCACCATCAATTCTGTCGATATCCAATATGCAATTTCTTTCACTCAATTCCAACATCGTTCAAAATTCGGTCCATAGTTATTCCCGCAAAATCATTCGATAGCAACACCACACTATCGTTACTAAGCCTACCATCCTCCTTACCCAACTGATTCAAGTCTTTGCCTGAATCTGAAATTCGTTTCCTTCCCAACCAAGGCATTCATTTCATATTCTCAATTCTCTCATTACCCAACATAATGCTAACCGACAAGGTCTAGCGATGGTTCACCCGAACACATCAAAAATCTCACAATGGGTCATCCAACTTAATCATCAAGGGACATTCCTAGCCGTCACGTATCAATCGTAAGCTCAGCTACGAATCGATACCACCCAATACCTTATAGGTAAAACAATCACAAAATATAAACACATCAAGGGTCAAGGGACATCTTATCACGACGAGGGTATATGTAATATACCACTCAGAGCTCAAGCCATTCCGACACAATATTCCCTCGTATCAAACCAACGTCCAATCTGGACTATCCATCCTGCAGTGGTTATGCTGACCATAAATACCGACTCATGATTCTGTCGATTCCTATTCACTGAAATCCATGCATATTCTGTTCCAACATACCAAGCCATCATCCACGGTCGATTGCTGCATAACAATCGATTTAAAGAATCCCACACATAAGACATCCAGCATACATCACAACTTATTATCACATCGCATTATTGTTATTCTTTTTGGTATCTTTTAGAAATTCAACAAAGCACACATATCACAGCCCACATATTTAGACTTATTGTATGGAACACCCAGTGAGAGGTTAGAATGATCAACGGACTTTCAGTCAAGGGAACAACTTAGAATAGTTTGGAAGCAACACAGAATAATCGCAGAAGCACTATGAATCATCATAAAGGCAACTTTGATTTCATCGCGGAAGCAACTTTAAGTATTCGCGGAAGTAACTTTGATTCACCGCGGAAGCAACTTTTGAATAATCGCGGAAGCAATCTTTGAATCATCGCGGAAGCAGCTTAGAATCATCTTAGTAGCAACAATGATTCGAAATAAATCGAATAGGAATCCAAGGACGTAAAGCCGTGCTCTGATACCATTATGTCACGCCCCGATTCCGGAGGATCGAAAATAAGCCACTGGGCGTGATGCCGTACAAGTCTAGATTACACTTGTACAAGGCAAAACCATTACAGTTCCTGGTAATTCTCAGAAAACATCAATAAGGAAGCGGAACCAAGCAGATAAATTGAAGTCACACAATTTATAAGGAAATGTATCTCTTTATTGATAATCAAAATGGATTACAAGACTTGCAGCGGAATACAAAGTTTACAACTGATTACAAGGCTCTTAAATGGCCAATTGAATATATACACTTGCCCTTTAGGCTACAAATGAATATACCAACTTCTTTACAATGACTTGCCAATTTGGCTACAATCTCACTGGTACATCTGAGTTCCACTGTTCCATACATTATGTCCCGTATAGCAGAAGACATCGTCTTGAAAGAAGAGCTTCTGCACACCCATCCGATTCATCGATGCCAAGCACTGATTCACAGGATTTATCCCAAGTAAACAGCTGTAATATTGCCCACAACGTGTCAGTACATCATCAATGTACTGGTGAGCGGTGCTGGCCCAACTCACCTAAGAAGACAACACTAAGTAATCATGTTACAGAATATTATTAACAGTGGTCTTTCTTGTTGCCTTAGGGTCAATTTCATGTTATAGCCGACAAGAAGTAAAGCATGCAAATCTCATAGCCAACATAATTTAAAGTATACTGTTATCACCCTTTGGTGATTCTTACCCACGGTCATGTAGCTATCCATGTACATTTATAATACTTACTCTGCCTGCACAAGACATTGTTAGGAACAATATCATGATTCAATATAAATATCACCTTTCAGGTGATTCTTACCAACAGCCGACATCCTTCCCTGTATTTGAGTAATAACTTACTCTGCCTGCATAAGACATCATTAGCACTGGACCTATCTATATGAAGGTCACTGGCTACACGCCATCCTGGACCGTCTTACTGGTATACAACGCCCTTGCTAGTGCAGGTAGCTAGCCCCACTGCAAGTCCTGTATACTGTGTGTCACTCCCCGTTCCCAGAATACGTATTTTTATACATGTACAACTCATGAGTATTTATTTAATATTTATCATGTATTATCCTGTATTTAAATTCCTTTAATTTCATGTTAATCAATTAATCTGCTCTTTAAATTTTTATGTTAATTTATTTCCTGCAATTATATTTCTGCAATTTTATTTCTGCACTTTATTTCCTGGTTTTATTCTCTGCTTTCGCTAGGCTTTGGGTTCGGGTTGGCTTTGGTTGGATCCCCTACAACCCGACCCATTGGACCCATTGGACCCATTGGACCCGGCCCATTAGCTCCCACCTACCACCTTTTTTTCTATTTAAAGCTTACATCTCTTTCTCTCTCCTCATAAACTCACATTCTCACCATTACTCCTCTTCTTCTTCTTCATTACTCTCTCCACCTACCAAACCGTAGGCAAGTACAACTTGCTCCACATGAGAACCCATATTTTTATGGTTCATTTATCTTCCTCTCGTGATCCTAAGAGAGTTTAGAACTTGGCATTTTTCATTTCGAAGTCTTAATTTTTGTAGATCTAGAAATGAGTTATTTTTGGAGTTTGGTGGTTTTGATCTATCAAACTTCTTTGTTTTCAAGTTTTGATGGTTCTATGTTGTAGAGAGTTTTATTCTACACAATTTTGACCTTTGGAAAGTTGGCTTTGGACTTGTTTGGACCAAGTTATGGACTTTTGAAGCTTTGGGGTACAACCATGGAGTTCTTGCTGTTTGAAGAAGACAGTGAGCAGTGTATGCTAGCTTTTTAGCTTGCGTCACTGAGCTGTGCGCGCTCTTTAGCGCAGCGCAGTATGGAGACCATACGCTACCTTTTTAGGTAGCGTGTGTCTTGCATACACTACCTTTTGGAAGCGTATGTCGTATGGAGTTCATACGCTACCTTTTGGGAGCGTATGACTTGCATACGCTGACTTGAATGGTCAGGAGTCGTATGGAGTTCATACGCTACCTTTTGGGAGCGTATGACTTGCATACGCTGACTTGAATGGTCAGGAGTCGTATGGAGTTCATACGCTGCCTTTTGGGAGCGTATGACTTGCATACGCTGACTTGAATGGTCAGGAGTCGTATGGAGTCCATACGCTGCCTTTTGGGAGCGTATGACTTGCATACGCTCACTTGGATTGTGAGGAGTCGTATGGGGTTCATACGCTGCCTTTTTGGAGCGTATGTCTTACATACGCTCACTTGGATGACTAGGGGTCGTATGGAGTTCATACGCTAGCTTGACCTGAGCGTAGCATGACCTGAACGTACGCTGACATGAGCATAGGCTGACATGAGAGTAGCCTACTTACCCTGATCTTCTATAGCCCTGTATATTGATATTTTATTAGATATTTAACGTCCATTTTATATCCTTACGCCTTTTTGGCATAACTCGATAAAATCATGATATGATAATATTGTTAATATCAATTGTTATGTGGAATGTGCCTTGTGTCCCGATTGATTTTTGGGATACCCAGTATGACTGGGACTTGACCATGAGAGTTATAGACTCGACCCCCGTTTAATGCTAATTGACTTTCATGCCTTGTCACCATTGATAATAATGGTTATCTTGACTAAATTAATCATGCGTTCCTAGTCGGAACTAAGAGACTGGCTAGTCGTCTTATTGAATTGAATGAATAAGACACGTTCATGTTATGGACTATTGTAATCGACTGGCTGATCCCGAATATTGACTTACATGCACATGCAGGCTTCAATCTATTTATTTATTTATTTACTTATTTATTTTCTACAAAAGAAGCATGTGTACTTTATGGTCAAGGCATGATTACCGTGGTTTGATTAGATTGTTGTATTACGCTATGTAAGACCTGCAACCTAACCGCACTGGTATCGTTGTAGAGTTGTGCATATCGTACCCCGTACGAAAGTACTCATTTGAATGACCATGATCCACGGCATGGGATTTCACTCAACGTAGGGACTATTAAGTTGAATAAAATAATGATGGCATAGAGAGAATGGATTTCCGAGTTCTTACATGGCAGCCCCCTTAGGACAAGTAATACCCGACGGGCCGGCTGGTTCCCACAGATACTGTAAAACTGCCACACGGGCAGGAAACGGTATCTGCTTTTATTATTATTGTATATTGTATATTGACGGGCGTTCTGCTAGGACTCGTCTAATTCATGCATGGCGCACATGATTGACTGGATAGACTAGCCTTGCTTGCACATAGTAAGAACTATGGAATCCCTAATTGCATAATTCCAGGGTAACTTGGGACTCAAAATAGCAAGCCGTAGGATTTGATTGGCCGTTCAAAATGATTTGTTTGTGCACTGTACCTACTCTGTTACCTAACTGGGATGATCAGAATATCAGGACATGACGGGCCAACTTCTGTCCTTGTTTGGTTGGGAGGTTGGTTCGAAGTGTCGTGATGTGATGTGAATCCTAGTGGAAAACAGAGATCTATTATTATATTTCTCATTACTGGTTTTAGTTCTCATGTCGTGCTTCCTTGTGGTACTTGCTATTAGAGGTCTAACCTCTCTGGTTTTGCATGGCCAGATTTAGAGCCGGTCCCCGAGGATCCAGCTTACTTCTACCTCCAAGATGGTCAACACTAGAGGGATGATCGCAGGAGGACTCGAGTGGGTTCCTTACTTCACCACTCGTTTTGTCACTTACTTTATACTTGGCCGTTTGGCACCGACATGTTAGTCGGATTGTCTTGTACTTACTTTTACATAATTATAATTAAAGTCAGACTGCAGCTGATAACAATTGTGTATACTTTTGCTACATCAATCTGGCTATGTTTTGTAAAGCCAGATATCAAGAACATTTGACAGAGCGTTTGGGACGTCTTACTGCTTTATCTTACATGTTCTCTATTACTGTTTCTTGTTTGAATGATTGAGACAATAGATGTGAAGAGACCATAGTGAGACTTTTATGTAGTATGCACCCCCTCGTCTTTTAGACAACATTGATCGTATTATACGGTATTCATCTACCCGTAATACGTAGCTGGCTGAATCATTCCCCCGCTCTCCAGTATTCTGGTTCTGGGGCGTGACAAGGTTTTAGTGGTGGCCCATGCAGGTCTGATTTCAGACTTGTGGGGTATTTTGATTTATAGGATGTCTCAATCATACATGTTCCCCTTGATCTCATGATTTGTTGATTCTCAACTCCAGCTTGACATTCCAGTATCCCTTGACTTCATTGATCCTTCATGTCCGGTCGTTTGATTGTTCTCTTATCCTTTTTCTTAGGGGCACCTCGTCCGTATCTGTCAGAGCTGGACAACAACAACATGGACAGCAGCATGGACAACCTGACCAGGTTGGTCAGCAACAAGGGTCAGAACCACTTCATGAGGCTATTCAAGAAGAAGTGATAGTGGAAGCAGCAGCTGGATCGCAGTATCCAGATGTTCCACCACCACCAACAGTTCCACCTACCCCTACGGAGATGGACACACCAGCCCTTCTGGAGATCATGAGAGGGATGATGGCTACTCAGCAACATCAGATGCTGGCCCAGCAACGCATGCACACTCAGCTACAAGAGCAGAATGTGCTACTCAACCAAGGATTGCAGACGACTTTGGAAAGAGGAGCGAGGACTGATTCAGGAGTGTCAGCCCGATTTTGTAAGTACAACCCCGCCGTTTTGAGGGCACGGAGGATGACATCTCAGCAGATGCACGGCTTAAGGACATTGAGGCTATTCTGACAGCCGCTAAGGTGCCGGCCGAAGAGCGTGTGGATCTAGTGAAGTTGTTACTTCAGGATCTTACACGTGATTGGTGGGAAGCAGAGGAAGTAGGCATCAGACGTCCTGTTGCATGGGACGATTTTACTGCAAGGTTCAAGACGAAGTATTATGGAGTTGTGGCACAGTTTGAGCTACAACAAAAGTTTATCAACCTCAGACAGGCTGGCAAGACTGTAGATGCTTATGCAGCGGAGTTCTGCAGATTGAGTAGGTTTGCCCCAGAGATGGTAGCAACGGAGCGCCAGAGGGCGATGAGGTTCCAGCAAGGGTTTCGTCTTGAGCTCTTGCAATTGATAGAGGGACACAATTACCAGACTTTTGATGAGATATTGACGGCAACCCGAAGGCATGAGATCACCATTCAGAGGCTTGCGGCAAGGACTGGAGGTCAGAAGAGATCCCACAGTCAGATTGAAGGAGGAGGGGGAGCAGCGCCCCGAACAACGGCACCATCTCCTGGCATTCGTATCCACGATGTGGCAATACGGGGGCCAGCACCACCACCCAGGCAACAGCAACAGAGGAAGAACCAGCAACACCCAGCGGGCTGTACTTATTATGGGAAGATGGGGCACACTAGAGATGTGTGTCGGATATTGAATGGACTGTGTTTGATATGTGGAAATCCAGATCATCGGGTTACCACATGTCCCATGAATTCGAGGTCAGGAGGACCAGTGCAGCAGTTTCCTGCTTTGCCAGCACCAGGGGCAGGGCAGTATCGAGGACCAGCGGTAGTAGTGAGGCCGTTGGCACAGCGTCCGTTAGTACCGCAGGCTCAGATGTTTCGGCAGCAGGGACCGCCGATGCAGCAACACCAGCATAGACCACCCCAGCATCATCAAGGCAGGGGCCAGCAGCAGTACCAGGCTAGGCCGCAACATGGGAACCAGCAAGGAGGTCGAGGGCAGGCATTCACTCTGTCCTTGGAAGAGACATTAGCATCGGGAGATGTTGTGGCAGGTAACATTCTCTTCGCCTCATATCCCGCAGTAGCATTGTTTGATTCGGGAGCATCGCACTCATTTATATCTGCACGATTTGCGACACGGCTAGGAATGGAGTTCGAGGCATTGCCAGGGAGGTTGAATATACTCACTGGTAATGGGCTCATAGGAGTTAGTAGAGTTATTCTAGCATGTAGTATTGTAGTTTGCGGGCATTCTTTACCCGCCCAGTTGATAGAATTTTCTGTTGAAAATTTCGACGTTATCTTAGGCATGGACTGGCTGAAAGACAGTCATGCGATAATAGATTGTCGTAGTGGGAGTGTATCTTTTGATATTCCAGGCATGAAGAGATTCACCTTAGTCAGATCAGAGGCAACTCAGCAAGAGCAGGGAGTAGTAACGGCAATGGAAGAAGTCCAGGTTCCGAAGGTAGTTGAAGAATTTCTAGACGTATTTCCTGAAGAACTTTCCGGTCTTCCACCGGTTAGATATATTGAGTTCAGTATAGAATTGGCACCAGAAACTAAACCGATATCAGATCGGGTTTACAGAATGGCGGATTCGGAGCAGGCCAAGGTATATCAACATATAGAGGTACTGAAGGAGAAGAAGTTCATCCAAGCTAGCGTATCACCATGGGCAGCACCAGTGGTACTTATGGGGAAAAAGGATGGATCATCCAGATTATGCATTGACTACAAGAAGCTTAACGCGGCAACAGTAAAGAACAAGTACCCATTACCCAGGATCGACGACTTATTTGATCAGTTGAGCAAGGCTAGAGTTTTCTCCAAGATAGATCTTCGTTCAGGGTATCACCAAGTGAGGGTTCGGAAGGAAGATATTCCCAAGACAACATTCAGGTCGAAGTATGGGCATTATGAATTCTTGGTAATGCCGTTTGGTTTGACCAATGCTCCAGCAATATTCATGGATTTGATGAACCGCATTTTTATGCCGTATTTAGATCAGTTTGTCGTAGTATTTCTTGACGACATTCTTGTGTACTCTGCTAGTGAAGAGGAGCATGAAGACCACCTCAGGAAAGTGTTGCAGGTTCTGAGAGAGAACCAGTTGTATGCCAAGCTCAGCAAGTGTGAATTCTGGATGGACCACATTTCATTTTTAGGTCATATCGTATCAGGAGATGGAGTAGCAGTAGATCCCAAGAAGGTAGAAGCAGTAGAGAGTTGGCCAGTACCCAAGACTGTAGCTGATGTATGGAGTTTCTTGGGATTGGCAGGATATTACAGAAGATTTGTATCAGATTTTGCGAGACTTTCAGCACCCATGACCCGCTTGACACGGAAGGATGTGCCATTTGTTTGGTCGGCAGAATGTCAGGCATCATTTGAGAATTTGAAGCAGAAGTTGATATCAGCGCCTATTCTTACATTGCCAGTCGGACCCGGAGGTTTTACAGTATATTGTGATGCGTCAGGTAAAGGACTTGGATGTGTCCTCATGCAGCACGGGAAGGTGATAGCATATGCATCTAGGCAGCTTCGGGACCACGAGAAGAATTATCCAACTCATGATTTAGAGTTGGCGGCAGTAGTATTTTCTTTGAAGCTATGGAGGCATTACTTATATGGTGACCGAGTAGACATGTACACAGACCACAAAAGTCTGAAGTACATCTTTACTCAGAAGGAGCTGAACATGAGGCAGAGAATATGGTTAGAACTGATCAAGGATTATGACGTGGAGCTTCAGTATCATCCAGGTAAGGCTAATGTGGTAGCAGACGCTCTTAGCAGAAGAGGCGGCACATTTATGTTAACAACGCAAAAGCACATCTTAGAAGACCTTCAGGAGATGGGCATCGAAGTTATACTTCTAGCGATGTAGGAGTTCTGGCAAGTCTATAAGTCCAATCTGACTTGGTAGATAGGATCAAGGCAGCTCAGGCACAAGACCCAAGGATTCAGAAGCTTAGGGCAGAATGTGAGTCAGGGCACAGAAAGGAGTTGAAAATTTATGAAGATGGTACACTTAGGTTTGGATCACGTCTATGTGTGCCTAGTGGAGATATCAGACAGGAAGTTATGGCAGAAGCTTACAGTTCCCAGTATTCTGTACATCCTGGAGGGACCAAGATGTACCAAGATATCAAGCAGCACTTCTGGTGGAACGGGATGAAGAGAGAGATAGCTAGATTTGTTTCCCGTTGCTTGGTATGTCAGCAAGTGAAGGCAGAACAGCAGAGGCCAGCTGGATTATTGTAATCGCTTCCCATCTCGGAATGGAAATGGGAGCATATTATAATGGACTTTGTGACCGGTTTACCGAGATCACCAAGTGGTAAAGATGCTATTTGGGTGATAGTAGATCGGCTTACAAAGGTAGCACACTTTCTTCCTTTCAGAGTAGGGCAATCTACAGAAACGTTGGCAGAGTTGTACATGCAACAGATAGTCAGGCAGCATGGAGTCCCTGTCAGTATTGTGTCAGACAGAGATACCCGCTTTACATCACATTTCTGGAAGAGCTTGCATCATAGTCTGGGTACCAAGTTAAGATTTAGCACGGCTTACCATCCACAGACGGATGGGCAATCAGAAAGAACAATTCAGACTTTGGAAGATATGTTGCGAGCTTGCACTCTGGATTTTGGAGGATCTTGGGAAAGCCACATGCACTTAGTTGAGTTCTCATACAACAACAGTTATCAAGCCAGTATCCAGATGGCGCCATTTGAGGCACTATATGGTAAGAAGTGTAGATCGCCACTAGCATGGGATAATATCGGAGAAAGGAAGATGCTAGGCCCAGAAATGATTATTCAGACGGTTGAAGTGATTAAGGGAATTAGATAGCGACTTCGTGTTGTGCAGGATCGGTATCGTCATTGGGCGGACCAGCATCGTAGGCCGCTAGAGTTTTCTGTTGGGGACCACGTGTCCTTGCGGATCTCACCTACCCGTGGGGTCATTAGATTTGGCGTTCGCGGGAAGTTGAGTCCGCGATACGTAGGCCCATTTGCTATTCTTGATAGGGTAGGCGATGTTGCTTATCATTTATTTCTTCCACCTTCGTTACGAGAGGTGCATGACGTGTTTCATGTATCTCAATTGCGAAGGTATGTATCGGACCCCAGCCATATCCTCGATCATTCAGAACTGGTTGTTAGTACCAACCTGTCTTACGAGGAACAGCATGTGTCCATCTTGGACCGAAGAGAGAAGATACTCAAGAACCGAACAATTAACCTTGTCCGGGTTGCTTGGGGTCATCACTCTTTGGGAGAGTCAATGTGGGAACGTGAGGATGATATCCGATCACGGTATCCACATCTGTTTGACTCACAAGGTATATCTTTTTCTGTGTACCTGATTGTCTTGATTCCTCATGCTTATCACCTTATGGGTAGAATTGCTTGATATCATAAATTGACAGATTTATATATATGTTACTTGCTATGGATATTGTAAAATAATTGCTTGATTAAATTGCTTGTACTTAGATTAGTTTAGTCCCGATATTTCTATCATGCTTAGGGTTTGAAATTCCGAGGACAGAATTTTTCTAAGGAGGGTAGAGATGTCACTCCCCGTTCCCAGAATGCGTATTTTTATACATGTACAACTCATGAGTATTTATTTAATATTTATCATGTATTATCCTGTATTTAAATTCCTTTAATTTCATGTTAATCAATTAATCTGCTCTTTAAATTTTTATGTTAATTTATTTCCTGTAATTATATTTTTGTAATTTTATTTCTGCACTTTATTTCCTGCTTTTATTCTCTGCTTTAGCTAGGCTTTGGGTTCGGGTTGGCTTTGGTTGGATCCCCTACAACCCGACCCATTGGACCCGGCCCATTAGCTCCCACCTACCACCCCCTTTTCTATTTAAAGCTTACATCTCTTTCTCTCTCCTCATAAACTCACATTCTCACCATTACTCCTCTTCTTCTTCTTCTTCATTACTCTCTCCACCTACCAAACCGTAGGCAAGTACAACTTGCTCCACATGAGAACCCATGTTTTTATGGTTCATTTATCTTCCTCTCGTGATCCTAAGAGAGTTTAGAACTTAGGCATTTTTCATTTTGAAGTCTTAATTTTTATAGATCTAGAAATGAGTTATTTTCGGAGTTTGGTGGTTTTGATCTATCAAACTTCTTTGTTTTCAAGTTTTGATGGTTCTATGTTGTAGAGAGTTTTATTCTACCTAATTTTGACCTTTGGAAAGTTGGCTTTGGACTTGTTTGGACCAAGTTATGGACTTTTGAAGCTTTGGGGTGCAACCATGGAGTTCTTGCTGTTTGAAGAAGACAGTGAGCAGTGTATGCTAGCTTTTTAGCTTGCGTCACTGAACTGTGCGCGCTCTGTAGCGCAGCGCAGTATGGAGTCCATACGCTACCTTTTTAGGTAGCGTGTGTCTTGCATATATTACCTTTTGGAAGCGTATGTCGTATGGAGTTCATACGCTACCTTTTGAGAGCGTATGACTTGCATACGCTGACTTGAATGGTCAGGAGTCGTATGGAGTTCATACGGTACCTTTTGGGAGCGTATGACTTGCATACGCTGACTTGAATGGTCAGGAGTCGTATGGAGTTCATACAGTACCTTTTGGGAGCGTATGACTTGCATACGCTGACTTGAATGGTCAGGAGTTGTATGGAGTTCATACGCTGCCTTTTGGGAGCGTATGACTTACATACGCTGACTTGAATGGTCAGGAGTCGTATGGAGTCCATACGCTGCCTTTTGGGAGCGTATGACTTGCATACGCTCACTTGGATAGTGAGGAGTCGTATGGGGTTCATATGCTGCCTTTTTGGAGCGTATGTCTGGCATACGCTCATTTGGATGACTAGGGGTCGTATGGAGTTCATACGCTAGCTTGACCTGAGCGTAGCATGACCTGAGCGTACGCTGACATGAGCGTAGGCTGACATGAGAGTAGCCTACTTACCCTGATCTTATATAGTCCTGTATATTGATATTTTATTAGATATTTAATGTCCATTTTATATCCTTACGCCTTTTTGGCATAACTCGATAAAATCATGATATGATAATATTGTTAATATCAATTGTTATGTGGAATGTGCCTTGTGTCCCGATTGATTTTTGGGATACCCAGTATGACTGGGACTTGACCATGAGAGTTATAGACTCGACCCCCGTTTAATGCTAATTGACTTTCATGCCTTGTCACCATTGATAATAATGGTTATCTTGACTAAATTAATCATGCCTTCCTAGTCGGAACTAAGAGACTAGCTAGTCGTCTTATTGAATTGAATGAATGAGACACGTTCATGTTATGGACTATTGTAATTGACTGGCTGATCCCGAATATTGACTTACATGCACATGCAGGCTTCAATCTATTTATTTATTTATTTACTTATTTATTTTCTACAAAAGAAGCATGTGTACTTTATGGTCAAGGCATGATTAACGTGGTTAGATTTGATTGTTGCATTATGCTATGTAAGACCTGCAACCTAACCGCACTGGTATCGTTGTAGAGTTGTGCATATCGTACCCCGTACGAAAGTACTCATTTGAATGACCATGATCCACGGCATGGAATTTCACTCAACGTAGGGACTATTAAGTTGAATAAAATAATGATGGCATGGAGAGAATGGATTCCCGAGTTCTTACATGGCAGTCCCCTTGGGACAAGTAATACCCGACGGGCCGGCTGGTTCCCACAGATACTGTAAAACTGCCACACGGGCAGGGAACAGTATCTGCTTTTATTATTATTGTATATTATATATTGACGGGCGTCCTGCTAGGACTCGTCTAATTCATGCATGGCGCACATGATTGACTGGATAGACTAGCCTTGCTTGCACATAGTAAGAACTACGGAATCCCTAATTGCATAATTCCAGGATAACTTGGGACTCAAAATAGCAAGCCGTAGGATTTGATTGGCCGTTCAAAATGATTTGTTTGTGCACTGTACCTACTCTGTTACCTAACTGGGATGATCAGAATATCAGGACATGACGGGCCAACTGCTGTCCTTGTTTGGTTGGGAGGTTGGTTCGAAGTGTCGTGATGTGATGTGAATCCTAATGGAAAACAGAGATCTATTATTATATTTCTCATTACTGGTTTTAGTTCTCATGTCGTGCTTCCTTGTGGTACTTGCTATTAGAGGTCTAACCTCTCTGGTTTTGCATGGCCAGATTTAGAGCCGGTCCCCGAGGATCCAGCTTACTTCTACCTCCAAGATGGTCAACACTAGAGGGATGATCGCAGGAGGACTCGAGTGGGTTCCTTACTTCACCACTCGTTTTGTCACTTACTTTATACTTGGTCGTTTGGCACCGACATGTTAGTCGGATTATCTTGTACTTACTTATACATAATTGTAATTAAAGTCAGACTGTAGCTGATAACAATTGTGTATACTTTTGCTACATCAATCTGGCTATATTTTGTAAAGCCAGATATCAAGAACATTTGACAGAGCGTTTGGGACGCCTTACTGCTTTATCTTACATGTTCTCTATTACTGTTTCTTGTTTGAATGATTGAGACAATAGATGTGAAGAGACCATAGTGAGACTTTCATGTAATATGCACCCCCTCGTCTTTTAGACAGCATTGATCGTATTATACGGTATTCATCTACCCGTAATACGTAGCTGGCTGAGTCTTTTCCCCGCACTCCAGTATTCTGGTTCTGGGCGTGACACCGTGCTACTACTTCAGCACTGCTACTACTTCAGCATTGGTTTCCCCTAGGACGAACCGGGTTCTATGGACCAGGAATACCGTTCGAGAAACCACCTTGTCGACAAGTTGTCCATGACCATGCAACTATATGCAACTTATCTAAGAAGAAAATATATAATGCATGATAAGAAAAACTAAGTAATTCAGCCACCATTCTCATTCATATTGCCATATTGCCATCTAGCCATCTTGCCTTGAGCCAATGCTCATATTATCATCTGCCCAATCCAGGGTCTTGGCGTAATCAACATTCTACATCGGCGACAGGATAATAGAATGTTGTCACCCAATCCTTTTGCCACATCTTTGATAACATACATCTTTCCAACCAACTCAGTGTACTCACCGCCCGATTCCTGGGACTTAGAATCTGTTTTAGCACACATTCATTCGAATGTAATTCAAGCATACTCACTGCCCAGTTCTTGGGTCTTAACATCTGTTTTGCCATCTATTCATCGAGCCAAAGCTCGATATACTCACCGCCCAAGTATTTGGGACTTTGCCTTCACCTGTCATGTAATTCATCGCAACATCGTACAAGCATACAATTCATCTAGCCACAACAGTTTACGTTCAGGTGATCATTATCTTTCACTATCTTTCCAAATTCCATGCAAGGTGTTATTGAACAACACAATAAGAAACATAGCACACTGTCCTTTATTTTAAGCATGAAGCTAAAGGATCTTTGAAGGGTTCAACACTACTCACATTGATAGGACGATTCTCGCCACGATCGCATAGTCTTCCAAGCGATCCTTCGCATATTCCCAAGTCCAACAAGGCTTCATCGAACCAACCATCCATCATAAGGCATCTTGCGGGTCGGGGCACTACAGCTGACATCCGAAGTACAATAATATGTAATAGCATTCTTAAAAGGAATTACATATTTCAACATCAAGTAGGTGGAGTTCCACCTATTTGGTATATCCTTCACAAATCTTCTAAAAGTAATACCAAAATGTGCGCACGTGTATGCAAAACTTTGTTGTCTACTTGGAGACGAGTTTAGGTGGAGCAAGCATTGTCGCAGAGTGTCTAAATGGGGACCAAAAAATTGTAAACATTCTTTAACAACTAAGTTAATTATATGGCAAGCACACCTAACATGCAAAAGTCTACCTTCTAAAATAGGCTAAAAAATCACTAACAATGAAGACATAGCAACAGTATTGTTTGATGCATTGTCCAAAGAGATAGAAAAAAATTTATGGTGAATATCATATTCACGCACGTGTTTTGAAATCTCACTTGAAATTACAGTGCCCGTGTGTGGACATTCTATAATTTTAAGACAGATGATGCGTTTTTGCAACATCCATTGTGCATCTATATAGTGTGCAGTAATACAAATGTAAGCATAACTCCACTTAGTAGTCCAAATATCAGAAGTAATAGACAACTTACTAACATTTTGAAAAATCCGCTTTCAAAGCGGCTTTCCGCTCGTTAAACAGACGAATAGCCTCATTTCGAGCTTGTTGTCTACTCACTCTAGTAAAGGAGGGGTTTAGAGAAATTGATGCATAATCTCGTAAAGATTCGCTTTCACCCGTCGTGAAAGGAAGTTCTTCACGAATAATATGTTTAGTTAATTTAGTTTTATGCCGAGCAGCTGAGTAAGTAAAGTTACCCATTGAAGAACCGGTGGTGCCAAAGCTTATTTGGGTTTGGGACGCTTGAAGTGTGTCCTTCCCGTAGCAAGTGTCGTAGTGTCTGGATATGGTCCCGGTGCCACCGCCCTTCTTCCATGCGTACTGGTTGCAACATTTTTTGCATTGCGCCTTGTACGGTATTGGTTCACCCTTGGCATCTAAAACAAGCGAACCATCAGGATTAGTTTCAAAAATCAAAGTAAAATATTCCCAATACTTGGACCTTTTTTTTCTTTTCAGGACGTTGGGTGGAACTAGCGACTTCCGGAGGAGATGGTTGGAACCCCTCCGGAATCGGATTGGTTGCTACTTGCTCAGGTGGAATTTGAGTATCGTCAAAAAAAGTATTAAAAAATTGGTAAGTTTGTCCAGCAAGATCAGGTGGGTTTGAACCTTCACTAGCCACATATAAAATAAAATAAAGTAAAACTTTGTTAGAAGAAAGTAAGGGATTGAGAGGAAGATCGGGAAGCTGTAGAGCCGGAATGGAGTTGGGAGGAAGATCGGGAAGCCATAGAATACCGTAGAGAAATGTAGAGAATGAGTTGTGTTTGAAAAATGAGATTTTTGGCCTATTTATAGAAAATTTTCAGGGTTATTTTGGTAATTTTGGGCCCAAAATGACCAAAATGCCCCTCCCAACGTTTTAAAAACGGCTATATGGGAGGGGCATTTTGGTAAAAGACCCCCCCAAACGGTCGGCTGAATTTAAAAAAAAAAAATTTGAACCGCTCAGCCCAACTGTCGGCTGGACCGGTCCAACCGGGCCGGCTTCGGGCCGGTCCAACCGGGCCGGGCTTCGGGCCGGTCCTACAACTGAATAAAAAAAAAATCGGGCCGGGCCGGGCCAGGCTCGGGCTGGGGGGGGAGGCCCGACCCGACCCGTTGGGGGGTAGGGGGCCGGGCCGGTTCGGGCCTTGGACGGGCCGGGCCGGGCTGATTTGACCGCGGGCCGGGCTGATTTGACCGCGGGTCGGTCCGGGCCTGGGCCGAGTACCGGGCTAACCGGCCCAACCTACAACATAAGGAGGAATGGGAAAAAAGAGAGGGGGGAACGAAAAAAAGAGCAGCCTGAGCTCTTTAGGAATGTGATTTTTGTACCATTTTTGACACTCGTATATACAATTATTATAAAATAATATACTGTATAGAACGTTTGTATGTAAAAAAATATTATAATAGGTCAGAAATTCTTCGAAACCATTATATTAAGGCGAATTCTTTAAATTTTGTAACACTTATATATAAACCGTTATAAAAACTTTTGTGCAAACATTATAAAAAGATATTATTCTTGTAGTGAGTTAGATAATCAAAATTTGGGATATAGGATTAAAATAGTCGCCCCAAAAATTGGGAGAAGGGCTTTGTTGTTCTCAGATAATCAAAATTCTTAAAAACCAAGGTTTAATTTAATATCAAATCTTCAGTTGAATTTATCAACTACCCTTCAGAATGGTGAATGTACAACACAGAAGAGGTCATGCATGTTAGGACAAAAGCTCAATGCAAGAAAAGTATGCTCTTCCTTGAATAAGTGTTCAAGGAGGGAACCCGTGGAATATCCTTTTAGAAGTTCGGCGGTTCTTATATTGCATTAAAATGCTCATATTTGTCAACAATGACCTCTTATGATAAATGATTAAAGAATGATAAGAGTGCATGTCTTTACAAATTCTACACAATTCACCTGGAGAAAGGTCCTCTCGATTCCTGTCTGTCTGATAATATAATCTCAAATCAGTGTGCTCAAGAATGTTAGAGTTAATCTTGTTTTTATTTATTCTGTTAATTGGTTAGGTTGTTTAGATTGTCTGGTAATTGGTTAAGTTGTTTAGGTTGTTTTGGTAGATGGTTAAGTTGGTTTTTGTTTGTTAAAACAACTATACATTTGTTTTTATCTTTGGTTACATGGTCAGCTATGTATATACCTGTCATTTCCTTCAATAAGAATCAACCAAGTCTATTAAATTTACCATAAAATTTGTGTTCTGTTCTTTCACTTCTGGGCTGTTTACAACATTTGGTATCAGAGCACCAGGTAGAAGAACAGTGAAGCTATGGAGTCGTTGAAGATCACTTTCCAATACCCAATGCTCACGAAGAGCAACTATGGAGCATGGGCGATCAAGATGAAGGTGTTTATGCAAGCCCAAGGAGTATGGGACGCCATTGCACCTATCGACCCGACAACGACCGTTGAAACCAAGAAAGATAAGATGGCCCTTTCTGTCATCTATCAAGGGATCCCGGAGGAGACGCTGCTTCTAATGGCCGAAAAGGAGACGGCTAAAGAGGCATGGGAGATGCTACGAATAATGCACATGGGCGCCGAGCGCGTCCGTGAGGCGAAGGTCCAAAACTTTAAAGAATGAGTTTGAGACTCTCCGCATGAAGGAGGCAGAGACGATTGACGACTTTGCCATGAAGTTGACGATTGTCGTCAACAAGATCCGTGCATTGGAAGACAAGGTAGACGAGACCTATGTCGTGAAGAGATTCCTCCGGGTCGTGTCGTCGAAGTTCCTACAGATCGTATCAATGATCGAGCAGTTTTGTGACCTCAAAACGATGACCTTAGAGGAGCTCATCGGCCGTCTAAAAACACACGAAGAACGGTTGCGCGGTACTGGTGACAACGATGAGGAGCAAGTCCTGTTGTCCAGAGCCGAGTGGAAGGCGCGAGACACAAAAGCATTAGGCGAAGGATCTGATGGTGAATGGCGACATGGTAACAATACTCGAGGTCGTGGTCATAGTCGTGGGCGTGGCCGAAGTCATGGACGAAGCAATGGCGATCGCAATGTCGACCACTGAAACCAATCTCAACCACCGTGGAAGAAGGTTCGACAAGACTGAGGTACAGTGCTACAATTGCCAAAATTATGGGCACTTTGCCTCTGAATGTCGTTTTAACAAAGAGGAAAGGGCTCACATAGTCGAGAAAGTAGAAGATGATGAACCAATGCTGATCATGGCCATGCTTCATGAAGAGGAGGCGAAGATCCATGAAGAGAAGGAGTAGAATTAGGACTCGACGCCAGGTGACTGTCCTACCTCGGAGAACATATTCACCATGCTACTTGAGGAGGATGGCAACACAGGAGATGAAGAAAATGGCAACCCATCGGCATCGGCATCGGCGTCGTCATCGTCAACGAGGACCCATGGCAGAAGCCCGTCCACGTCGAAGACTCCGACGATGACGACGCCGGTGCCGACGGGGTTGCCATTTTCTTCATCTCCTGTGTTGCCATCCTCCTCTAGCATGGTGAATATGTTCTCCGAGGTAGGACAGTCACCTGGCGTCGAGTCCCAATTCCACTCCTTCTCTTCATGGATCTTCGCCTCCTCTTCATGAAGCATGGCCATGAGCAGCATTGGTTCATCATCTTCTACTTTCTCGATTGAGGATGGAACTGCCACATTACCAACTTCACCCATATATGTTGTAGACCTATGTTCACTACTAGAGTCATACTTCTTCCCGTCAGTCTCGCTCTCGGAGGACACAGTCATGACGTACTTCTCCTTATCAATCCTCAGAGCATTCCTCCCGCATCCGGATGGGAAGTGCCAGACTGTCGACACTCTTCTCCTCTTTGGAGGGGCGTACGCCCTCGAACCTTTCTTCGGCAGGCCCAGACTTAGGCCCAGACTCATCAACCCCGAAGCTCGACAAGGACAAGCTGGAGAAGGTGGAGGCCGCCATCAAGGACGTCCTGGAGTGGCTGGACGACCAGAAGCAGATGAGGAGGCTCGAGGCAATACGGTCTCGGACGTTCTACCACTTCATCAACGACGACGGGAGAAGCTGGGTGAAAGACGCGACTTCTGAACCATCTCTGTTGCGAGAAGTGAAGGTGGAGCCCGAAGATGACCTTTCTTCGCCTAGGAGGAGTGGGTCACGATTAATGGAGATCGAAAAAGGATCCGAAGAGAATGGGGAGAACGGGGTTGATGAGCAGTTTGCGAAACCGGAAAAATCTTTTGCTTCTCCGGCGGAGAGTCTGGGCCTAAGTCTGGGCCTACCGAAGAAAGTTTCGAGGGCGTACGCCCCTCCAAAGAGGAGAAGAGTGTCGGCAGTCGGGCACTTCCCATCCGGATGCGGGAGGAATGCTCTGAGGATTGATAAGGAGAAGTACGTCATGGCTGTATCCTCCAAGAGCGAGACTGACGGGAAGAAGTATGACTCTAGTAGTGAGCATAGGTCTACAACATATATGGGTGAAGTTGGTAATGTGGCAGTTCCATCCTCAGTCGAGAACAAGGATCAAGGCAACATCATTAGCTGGGTGTCACAGAAGCAAAAGATGCGCGAGAAGATCCGGGTGCAACAAGATTAAGGGAGTGATTGTTAGAGTTAATCTTGTTTTTATTTATTGTGTTAATTGGTTAGGTTGTTTAGAATGTCTGGTAATTGGTTAAGTTTTTTAGGTTGTTTTGGTAGATGGTTAAGTTGGTTTTTGTTTGTTAAAACAACTATGGATTTGTTTTTATCTTTTGTTACATGGTCAGCTATATATATAGCTGTCATTTTCTTCAATAAGAATCAACCAAGTCTATTAAGTTTACCATAAAATTTGTGTTCTGTTCTTTCACTTCTGGACTGTTTACAACAAAGAACTCTTTTCTTTTTCACAAAATTGTTTAAAGTTGTAGTATTTCACCAGTTGGGGGTAACAAACACATCTTACGCCACATTCTATTAATGAAAGGTGCTTGTGAGAAACCTGATAAGAATAGCTACTGCAAACCCTTGGATGTACTATGAGAGGTCAAGCCTATGAAGAAAATGCAACACTTTACATGATTTGTTAGAAGAACGGAAGGTAGTGGCTTTGTAATTGTGCTCTATTGGTTGAAGTGCATGTTGATCATTAACATGAGATAGACGAGCTAAAAGATCTGCCAATCCAGACATTATTGCAGCGTGTTTCAAAGAAAATGTAAACTTGACAAATGCTTGTGGCGACAAGGGTATAACAGCTGGCAATTCTGTGTATATGTTCTTCCTGCTTTTTTTTTCTTTGCTTGTAATCTAACATTGCTTAGAATTTTAGATAAATTGCAATTTATAATTACTGAGAAAAAACAATATTTATGTAACCAAGTATTGATATTATTGTTTTTTGCATGAACGTGATAATGCAAAACATATTTAAGATATGAGAAGTAACATTTCTTTTATTACATTTCCTTACTATAAATTATTGGAACCTCGTCTCTACCCAGAACATGCATAAATATAGATATTATTAATATCTAACATATAAATATATATATATTGATATGTATAGGTATATTTTCTTGTGTATATATAATTGTATATATATCGTACCAGTATCCTAAATTTTCTAAAAACTTCATATTATGAATGTATATCGTGTATGTAACCGGATTTCCTGTCCATGTATAATGGTTATTTAGTACATTTTCATGCTGTAGCAGTTTCCTATTTATTAGGACTCGATAATCTGTTAGCCTCCATGATAGCTACTGATTGTATTGTCATTTGCTAATCTCTTTTCAGGTTGATGTCATTGGTGTAAGGTATAGTGGAAGAACTTCAAGAAGCGGGTTTTACATGTTTGGGTTGTCCGGTAAGGGATGAAGACATTACTTGTAGCTGCTAATTCTTGTTTCCGTGATAGTATAATAGAACCAGCCATAAATATAAGAATATTTAGGCAGGAATATTTGTTATGTTATATATATTGTTGGAGCTTTTCCTTACATGTAGAGAGAGTTACCTCTCAATACATGCATAGTACTTAGTCCCACATTGAAAAAGCACCATGAAGTGTTATCTCAATATATACTTGGTGTGTTGTTGAGATATGCACATGGGGTGGTGTCCCTAAGGAGGAAACCATGTGGGTAATTTTACTAGGAGGTAAGGATAAAACTCCATGTTAAAGCATTAATGTTTTTTGCTCTTGGAATTAATTTCCTTTGGAGCTTAGCGACCCAGACTCATGGGGCATAATGTGGCATTTTTGTTGCCGCACTTGCACTTTGTGCGTGCGCTATGCGCAATTGGCGCGCACCGTGCGCCAGTTGGCTCAATCGTGTATGTGCACGATTTGAGCGGTTACGAAATGTTCTGGAACGACTTTTCCTACGTATGTCACGGCAGGGGCGGCCCTAAACTTTTTTGTGCCCGGGGCAAAAAATAAAAAATAGGCCCTTAATACTTGACTAATTGACTCGGAAAGTCAAAAAATTCATAACAAAGCAACTAAAATAATCAAATACTATAACAAAGTAAAGCCACCTCTGAATAATTTGAAATAAGTACAAAATTGAGAAGAGAGCATTAAACTTTGTCTACTAACATTTTAAAATAAAATTCATCTATATTGATTGACAAAATAAACCCAACATTATCCAAAACATGATTCTTGTCCAGCAGCTTCATCCCCAGCAACATCCCAATATTATCTCAAATACTTTTTGTTCAGACTCCAACTATGCAAATCATCTTTAGCTATATTGATTCACAAAATTAAATCCAACATTATCCAAAACATGATTCTTGTCCAGCAGCTTCATCCCCAGCAACATTCCAACATTATCTCAAATACTTTTTGTTCAGACTCCAGCTATGCAAAACATCTTTAGCTCACTAGCACCACACCTAGGTATCAAAAGAAAAAAAATTATTCAGATTGTATTCCTCAACTAGTAAAAAGTAATCAAGCCAAAGCAAATTATCTCAAATGCATTCTTCTCGCATTCTTTGAAGCAAAGTCATCAATTATATTGTCATATGTTATGTGCTCCAACATGTCTTTTTCAATGCATATGATTGCTAATCCATTTAACCTATCTTGACTCGTTGTGGTCCTTAAATACAATTTTAACAATTTTAACTTAGAAAAACTTCTTTCAGCTGATGCTACAGTCACAGGAAGAGTTAATAAAATTTGATATGCAACCAATACATTAGGAAAAATATCCATATCCACTACAAACTCTAAAATTTCAATGGCTGTCCAAGCTGCATTTGGTTCATATGCTTCTGGAGGTAACATCTCTTGCAACAATCTTATTTCTAAAAACAAATCATGGGCATCAATATCAGATACATCATCTTTTTTTAGAGCAGATTCAAGATTTACACAATAATTTCTCAAATTATATTCCTCCAATGATATTAATTGTAGTCCATCAAACAAGAATCCAAATATATTTTCAAAACTATGCAATTGTTTAAACCTACTTCTCAACTCTGAAAGAGCAATATCTACAACAACAAGAAAATAATCAGTTCTAAAGCATTCTTCAGCTGATTGTGATTCTCTCTCAGTATTAGAAATCTCATCAAATTGTCTTTTCCTAAAAGTTTTGCGTCTCTCAGGAAATACAGGTTCAACTCCTATATCATAAGCAATTTCTTTAGCAGAATTCATGGCAGATGCAAAACCTTCTTCCCTATAATTTTCAAAAAAAAGAAACAAGTCCTTTCAATTGTTTTACCGCAACATCTATACGCATCTTTTCAAATTGTAAAGATTTACTAACTGAGTTTATGTTGTAGAGAATATCATACCAAATAACCAAGCTTAACAAAAACTGAAAACTACTAAGTTCATGTGTTGCTAACAATCTAGCGTCCCTAGATAATCTTGCATCATCAATAAGATCTGCTACTTTAAGTAAAGCTTCTTTAATTTGGCCAACTTGTGATTTAATGGCTTTGACACTTTCAATATGACTTTCCCACCTTGTGGTGCACAATGACTTAAGTGTTAAACCATCTAAACAACCAAGTAGCACACTCCACCTTTTTGTAGAATGAGAAAACACTGTATACATGCATTGACATGCTCCAAAAAATGATTTTGCTTTAGCACAAGAGTTTGCCATATCACATAGTACTAAATTGAGACAGTGACAACCACATGGCATGTAAAACCTCTAGGATTTTATCAAGTAATCTTTTCTGAACACCTTAGTGTTTTCCTCTCATGTTAGAGCCATTATTATAACCTTGTCCTCTGATGTGATCAACATTAAGATCAAGAGACTTTAATGCAATAAGTAGATCATTGAAAAGATCCAATCTGGTTGTGTTCTCTACATTCAAAAATTTTATAAAGTATTCCTCAATTTTTACAGGAATACCTGACACATCAACACATCGTAATATTAAGATCATTTGTTCCTTGTGACTTGCATCGAGAGTACAATCAAGAATAATCGAATAATATTTTGATTTTTTTACTTTTTCAATTATGGCACTTTTCACTTTTGAAGATATATTAGCTATCAACTCATTCTGAATTTTATGGCTAAGATAATGATAATGAATCTCCTTTTCGCTAATTTGTCGAAAATGTTCTTGCATTATTGGATCAAACTCGGCAATCATTTCAATTAAGCCTAGAAAATTACCATTAGAATCATCATCGAGTTTTTCTTTTTTTCTACGGAATGCCAGATTATGTATAGCCAAACATTTTACAACGACTACTATTCTTATCAAAACTCATTTCCAATGATGTGTTTCTTTTTTTATTTGTTCCTGCAATTCCTTATCAATTGTTTTATTTTTTTTTAGTCTGACTTGTAACTCCACCATGGATCTCAAGTTAGCAAAGTGTTCACGACTTTTTTCATGTTCTCTAATCTTCTCACTAAGATGTTTCCAGTCTCTACATCCTTCTTCTGCTAATTGACTTCTTGAGCGCATTGTTTTGAAAATCTTACAACAAAAACAAAATACTTTATCCAACTCTTTTGAGTAAAATAGCCATTTTCTGTCATGACTTCTTTTGTTAGGAAGCACTCTTTTATAATACTCTGAGGAAAAATGTCTACCATGTTCATCACAAGGATATTTAAAATTAACCTCCATAATGGGACATTTTTCAACAAGTAAATCTCTCATTTTTGTATCAAGACTATCCCAAACTCTTGGATCATATATATTTAGAGAATGGTCGTTGTTTTCATTTTTCTCATTATTATTTTCACCTCGATTAATATCCTCAGTGTTCGCAACATTATCATTTTCTATAATTCCAACAAGATGATTTTCTTGTGCAAACTGACTTTCTAAATTTTCAATAATGTTTTCTTGCACTACACCAGTTTCTCTAAGAACAAATTTATCAATAGACCCTTTCATAGTTTGAGTCATTCTCTCTTCATTTTTCTTTTTTTTTTCTTTTAGAACTTCCAGATGCTTGTTTTCTAGGAAACATGTTTCTTTAGACAAGTAGACTAAACAAAAATACAAGAAGAAATCAAGGAATGATAAAACCTGGACTCCTAAAACAGTAGAGCTTTTGAATCCTCAATTGCAGATTTTGTCGATGGATTGAGAATCGGGGCTTAGTTGGCGCTTGCAAGATTGGTACCTACAAAAATCCAGCAACCCAAGTTAACATAACATTTTCCAGCTTCACCATGCAAATTTAAACCAAACTAAGCCGAACAGTGTTCTCAAACTAATAATGTTTAGCCAACAGGTATACTTATGTTTCTTCCAAGTTTTTTTTTCCTGGGAAAGTAAATCCTGGCTCCTAGAATTCACATATGGATCTTCTCTTTCCTCCTCAGAAGTCTAAGCAAACATCATAACTCATAAGGTTTCTGCTGCTTCCTTATCTTGAAGGAGTATCCTTCTTTTTTTTGTAGGTAACCTGATTATACCTTGAAGGCTTGAACAGTTGAACTGTAT
>JANAVB010012999.1:1080949-1345949 GCA_029216955.1 Iris pallida | reverse complement strand
TGTTTCATCTAACAATTTAATATTTTTGTTATAAAGCTACAGGGCATGGTGGTGGTGGTGGAAGGAGAAACGAAGATGAAGAAGAAAAGAAGAAGAAGTTCCGGTTCGCGGCGGACTTCGTCGAGTTCCTCAATCAAGCGGAATTAAACCTCTTATAGAGTTCCTTAATTGAAGTTGATCACGATAACCTTTTGTATTTTTCAAACGGATAGTAGAATCTTCCTCGAGCCCTCCTCAATCAAACGGCTAGTAGAATCTTCCTGGAGCCCTCCTCAATCAAACGGCTAGTAGATTGTTTGCTAGTCTTGAAATTTATTTGTCTTTCCATCTTCCTCACTTTTTGTACTTCTCTCTTGCTATATATACAATAGTTTTCTTGTTTCATAGTACTATTATTCATTCTGAAATACATAGAATAGTTTTCTAAAATATAATAGTTTTCTTGTTCTCAAGATGTCTACTCGTGTGGTGGGAAATGTAGAAGACGTAGAAGATTGGATGCCAGCTCCAAATGAAACCTTCATTTCGCGTATGTTGTGCAAGATTGAAGAACATCTGTCGACGATTTCAGCTGATGTTGCAAAGATCAATTCTAAGCTTTGTTCATTAGAAATTGAATAAATGAATTTATCTAGGCGTTTGGAGAAGTTTGAAGAATCTCCAGCTTTGAAGAAGGCATCTTCATCTGGAGCATTTAATAATGTGAAGGTGGTTTCCGTTGTATCTTCTTCCGAAGAGGAGGACGTGGAGCTACAGTATCGTAGTAAAGCATTGGACCAAATACTCGCATTGTTCCCTACAGAAGAAACTGACTTTAGCAGTCCTGCAGAAGAAACTGACTTTAGCAGTCCTTCTAAAAGAATGCGCAGAAATTTACATCCAGGTCACACCATCGAAAAATTTAATAAGGGGTTCAACCTCGAAGCCTAGCAATTGTACTAGTGTTTCTTCGAGATATTACGACAATATTTTTGCAGATGATAGACCTGACGAGTAAGTAATATGAGTTTTGATTTAATTCCAACAGTTTTTTCTCCTAATTTATTCGTTTCTTTTCTGAGAGAAATAATATCAACTTGCAACAAAAACTATGTGTCTCGGTTTGAGATGAAGACCTTAGCTCCTTTAACAAAAATTAGCAATGGGGTATGTATAGATAGTATATTTCTTCTTAGATGCCATCTATGTTTACTTCGATTCCATCGCTGACATTTTTAATGATTTATTCAGATTGTAGGTATTGTCTCTGCTCTTCTCACCGCGGAGGAACGGAAAAGAACCTCCAATAAAGCTAATGTATGGTTTTTACCAATAAGGTTATCTGTGAGTGAGCATTTTATTCTTCAATGCATATGCATTAACAATTTTCTCGTTTGTTTGTCCTTCGTAATGTATTAATTGATGTGTATGTAGAAAGCAACGTTACCTCCATCCGACAAAAAGCCTCATGAAATATGGAAGAAGTTTAAATATTTTCAGGATTACATGGGATCTTTAAGCACTTGTAAAGAGGTATTAATGTAATTATGTTTAAATATTAATCCTAATTTTCTAAAATTTAACTAATTTGTTTTACCTAATTATCCTGATTCAGATATACATACCCATTCATTTGGGCGAACACTATACTCTTGCAAGAGTTCTGGTTAAAAAAAGGACTGTTGAAATGTGAGACTCACTTGCATCTAAAGATGATCTGATTCAAAGCAAAACAGTCATAAAAGAAATAGTAAGGTCATATTCATCAATTTTTATGAATTGGGTACAAGATACGCGGTATACTAATACATATTGTATTCTGGTAATTGTAGCTTTCAAATTGAATCTCTTTCTCCAAGAAGAGATTTTAAAGTTGAGAGATGCTAGGTTCAGCTTTTCTACTTTTGCAATAAAACGTCCTTCTTATGTTCCCCGCCAAGGCAATTATGTTGATTGTGGAATTTTTGTAATATCATTCATGAAAGACCGATGTAGTCTAGACTACCGTTCTCTCGATGTAAATCTGAAAATATGTCGTAAAAAACTTCAACTTTTTAGAGCAATATTTTTGATGTTATGTTTGTTATATGCAGTTTGATGCGGAAAAGGAAAGACGTAAAGCTGCTGAATGGATTACAACTTCAGAGCACAATGAAGAGCTAAAAAAGAAGTCCAATCTGAAATGATTGAATATGGAAGACGATGATTTTTTTTTTCTTCTTCTTTATATCTAATGTATGGAAACCCCTAATGTATTATGTTCATTTGTTTTGTTGAGTTGTAATGACATTTTTGCCAAACGGCTTCGATTCTTTTTGATTAAGCAGAATCATTTTTGCCCTTCAAATTAATATAATTAAGCAGAAAGGAGTCTTTTGCCCTTCCATCGAATGACATTTTTGCCCTTCTAATTAATTCAAAACACCCCCGAACCCTTTTATTAAAAAAAAAACCGTTTCGAAGCTTCCTCTTCTTCCATACTCCACTCTGTACTCAAACCTAGGCCATTCTCCTCAAAAATCTTCAAATCTTCCTCTCCATTCGCAATATTCACACCAAGTCGGCATCAGTGGCAGAATTATCACCGACAGCATCACCAATTAGAGAAGATGCACCAGTTACAGAAAATCCAAAAGCAATAGACGGAGAACAATAGAAACCCTATTCTAAGAAAGTTGCACAAAGGAAAAAGGAAAAAGTTGCTAAACAAAAAGAAGTACAAGAAGAAGTACAAACAGAAGGTATAACTTTGATTTTATGTTCGCAAATTCTGTATATATTACAAGGAAAATGAAATTCTCCGTCATAAAACGCATTTGAATGTTAAATTCTATTCGTCGTTTAATTTGGAACGGAGAATAGCATTCTCCGTCTAACTTTAAACGGAGAATGTCGTTACCAGTGTTAAAACCCATAAGAATGGCCATTCTCCGACCTAATTTTTTGTTTTTTTTGTTTTGTAGAAAAAAAATCTGTCAGGAACAAGGATTCAAGACTTTTCCGTTCTACCTTCAAGCCAATGCTAAATCTTATGGAGGAGGTCAATCGAGATGTTGGCCGTTTATCTGAGCCAGTTATTGGTTCCTTGAAGAATACCGGTTTCTGAAATTTTGTCAAGATTTTCTACCAAAACAGAGTCCACGTCTCCGAAGTGGCCAAGGTCTCCGAAGGGCTTGAGAATTTTATTGCAAGTTACACAGAAGAAGAAGATGGCGTCGGGTGCTTTGAATTGAGCACCACTGTTAAAATTGCGCCAAGCGTCGAGGCTATGGCAGTCATATTCGGTCTACCGCTGAATGAAGAAAGCGATGATGATGTTTCTTACAGAATATTGATAAAGGAAAAAACAACAGCAGCCTACACGACCAGAATCATTGAGCCTGTGTAGAGATCACTTCACAAGATTGCTGGCTAATACCAAGGGCAAACACTCAGAAGTCACGAATAAAAAAGTGAGAGACAAGTTCTCTGAATTGTTACGACGGCTTCGTGGTGGAGATAACGATGTTAATCCAGATGATTTGGCCAAGCTAATAATCTTCCACTGGTGCCAAATAGTATTCTTCACAAAGTCTGGCGGTTCAAATTTGCCGTACAGATTCTTGGCCTTGGTAGACAGTGTGGACGTCATCAACAGTATATGCTGGCCAAGGTTAATTCTGTCATATGTAATGGATAGCATAAAGAGGAGTAGAAGCAAAACTGAACAGGAGGATTACTCAATGGCTTTCCACAAATTGGAAGGTTGCACAATATACTTCCTCTATTGGTTTGCAGAACATAGTAAATTTGTGGAAAGGAAGTTCGCCCCAATTCCTGATTATCCAAGATTTTTCACATGGAATGGGTACGAAATCTCAAACTTCCTCAAGGCCGAATATCACAACAAAATGAGATCGAAGATGATATTTGAAGATCTGGTTATACCTGTTGGGAATGAAGAAGGGCACAAAGAAGATGAGCCACCTATAGAAGAAGTTAAAAAAGAGGGAGAGAAAGAACACCAAGAAGCAGGTGGGGATAATTTTGATGAACAACGGATACCACAATATCATGAAATGGGCGCTGTGATGGATGACTCAGCAAAGGAATTGGAGGATTTGAGAAGACATCATTCTGATATTCTTGTGCATAATGAAGAACTCAAAAAAAGTTAGAAGAGATGGAGGCACAAGGAGCGCAGTTACGTACAACCAACTTTGAGAATGCCATAATCAAAGAAAAGCTGAAAGAGCTCGAGGCAGAAGAAGCGCAACAACGTGCAGTCAACATTGTGATGGAGGGACTCTGTGCATGAACTGGAGGATTTGAGAAGACATTATTCTGATATTCTTGCGCAGAATGAAGAACTCAAAGAAAAGTTAAAAGAGATGGAGGCACAATGAGCGCAGTTACGTGCAGCCAACCTTGAGAACGAGAAACTCAAAGAAAAGCTGAAAGAGCTCGAGGTACAAGAAGCACAACAACGTGCAGTCAACGTTGTGATGGAGGGCTCTGTGCATGAACTGGAGGATTTGAGAAAGCAGAATTCTGTTCTTAAATCAGAGCTACATGCACAAGGTAAAATATTTTCTATTTCAAATTTCTGATTTGTAATCTTCCAGGAGAATGATTATTCTCCGTGTATTATAACACGGAGAATGGCATTATCCGTGTTATTTGAAACGGATAATTGCTATTCTCTATCATTTCGATACTGGAAAGGTTATTTTCCGTGTAATTCCAAACGGAGAATTCTATTCTCCTTATTATATTACACAGAGAATGTCATTCTCCGTGTTAGGTTGATATCATACATTTTATTGTTGTTTGTTTTATTTCAGTGCGAACAACTGAGCAACTCAGAGAAACAAATGAAAGGCTCGTTGAGGAGAAAAGGAAGCTTCAAAATAAAGTTGAATCGTTTAATATTGAAGCCAATGAAAAGGATGGAAAAATTGTTGATCTCCAAGCCATGGTTGTAGCACTTCAGCGTGAGGAGATTCAAGCAGCTGCTGAACTTGCTGCTCCAAAAGAAGCCAAAAGAAGAGGAGGATCGGAGGGAAAGAGGTTAATAAAAAGCAATACAGTTGGAGAGACTAATAAAAAGCGGAAGGTTAATGCCGCTCCGAAATCCGGAGGAGACGCCAAAATGGCTGAATTAAAGAAGAACCACGTCATACTAAGGGAATGCGATGAACTCTTACTTTGGAAATATGCGGATGAAGAGCTGAAGAAGCAATACATCGACATCGTAATTTCCATAAAGAATTCTCCAAAGTATGTATTCTGAACCCTTTTTTTCTTTCGTTTTTTCTAGACTTTTTTCACAATTATGTAATGAGAATCTATCTTTATTAATTTAATCTAAACTAAATTTATGTGCAGTGATATTGTATACACATTGTATCCGAAAAAGGGTAAAAAAGGAGTTTCAGTCCAGCTGTCGGCAGTAGACATGCAAGACATACTCAACTATGACGACATGGAGGCTGGCATACTGGACATAATAATAAGAAAGCTGAGAGAAATTCAAGGCACTAAAAGGTGTTCCCCGTCTAGTTCAAAGGACGTGCCATTGATCCAGAAGCAAAAGCCGGCGCCCCAATCACATAAGTGGTCTGCATTCATGATGGCCCACACATTGGTAAGAATTTAAACAGAAAAATCCATATTCATCTGTACACCGATGAAAAATGACAGAAAAAATTACTCATGATATTATGTTTTGTTTTTGGGAAACAGACCATCGTTGAACGTGCCAATGCACGAGACGTAAAAGCCGGCGCCTTTGAAGACATCCAAACAGAGTTAGTAGACTTCGTCATGGGTTTGGAGGACGACATAGAGTTGCTATTCATCCCACTTTTTAATGCATCCATCACACACTATACTCTACTCACATTCAACTTTATCTCCTATGACTGGACACACTACAACTCCTTGAGGCAAAACACGTACGATACGTGCAAGGTGGATGCAGAATTAATGAAGAACACCTTAGAGCCTATCGTCAGGAGAAAAGCTGATAAGATGAGGGAGAGATGCCCGGCGAAGATGGAGTATGAGAGCAAAGTGCTGAATTGTTCCCCAAATTGCCCACAACAACGGGCACCCAACTGCCTCTTGTACACGGCGTATTATATGAATATGTTGACGACTTCTTCCTTCGAAAAATTGAGAGGAAAGGACAATGAAACTCACCAGAAGATGACAACGATGAGGTTGGCATGGGCTAAGGAGTTGCTTTCAAGCAAATATGTTACACGAACCAAGCAATGACATTGTAAAACAACAATGTAATTATGATATAATTGGGCAAGGAACTTCTGTCTTTTATAAGCTCTGCTTTTATAATAAAATTATTTTTGAATTACATTTACTTTGTCAAAACCATAAAAGTTTGACTTTTATTTACATATGAAACAACTCAAACTCATGCGCCAAGTTGCAGTCATTTTTATAATAAGCTCTTCCAACTTCAGAACTTCTGCCATTTATTGGCAAAATTTAACAACTCGAACTCATGCGCCAAGTGGCAGTCACTTTTATTGTCATTAATACCAATGAATCTGCCATTTATATGCCATTAATACCAATAAATTCTTCCATTTATATGCCATTTATTTCTAATGAATCTGCCCCTTCGGATTATATTCTCCGTTTTATTTGGAATGAAGAATGGAATTCTCCGTTTACTTGAAACAGAGAATAACTTTCCCGTTTAAATTAAATCGTTTGAGGATTCTATTCACTATTTATTTCGGAACGGATAATAACATTCTCCGTCTGTCTTGAAACGGAGAATAACATTCCCAGTTGTAAAACACATTAAAATGTTCATTCGCCGTTTTTATTTAAACGGAGAATGACGTTCTCCGTGTCTTTCGAAACGTAGAATGTTATTCTCCGTTTAGTTTGAAAAGGAGAATGAAGATGAGCTTGATGAGAATATGACGAGGTTGTTATGGGCTAAGAAGACTACAATGATGAGGTTGGTATAGGCTAAGAATTAGATTTCAAGAGAACTTCTGTCTTTTATAATGTCTGCTCTGCTGTCTTTTATAATAAAATCCTTTTTGAGTTATATTTACATTGTGAAAACCACGAAAAGTTTGACTTTTTGAGTTACATCTACATTATGAAAGTCTGAAATACTACATAAAATTCTACTATCAAGAAAAAAGTTGAATGTGAGCTACGTGCGGGCATCGCAGAGCAATGGAACTCTTGAGGCAAAGGAATTCCTTGAGGCAGTGAGTTCCTTTGCCTCAGTGAGTTCCTTTGCTCGGAGGATGCACGATGAAGTGACTTGCCTCAAGGAGTCATCCAACGGTTCCTATGCTCTGACGATGCACGATGAAGAACATCTACCACGTGGACACGAACTGAAAGACGATAGAGAACAACACTCCTCCTTCACAGTCGAAGCTTTCAATTGAATTCCTTGAGGCAAATCACTTCATCGTGCATCGTCAGAGCAATGGAACTCCCTGAACAAAGGAACTCCGTGCATAGTCAGAGCAATGGAACTCCATGAACATAGGAACTCCGTGCATAGTCAGAGTGAATCAAAGTACGAGTACAATAAATCCAAACCCACACTCTGTCGGAGCGCTCGTACTTTGATTCGCTCTGACTATGCACGGAGTTCCTTTGTTCATAGAGTTCCATTGCTCTGACTATGCACGGAGTTCCTTTGTTCAGGGAGTTCCATTGCTCTGACGATGCACGATGAAGTGATCTGCCTCAAGGAATTCAATTGAAAGCTTCGATTGTGAAGGAGGAGTGTTGTTCTCTGTCGTCTTTCAGTTCGTGTCCACGTGGTATATGTTCTTCATCGTACATCGTCAGAGCATAGGAATCGTTGGATGACTCCTTCAGGTAAGTCACTTCATCGTGCATCCTCCGAACAAAGGAACTCACTGAGGCAAAGGAATTCCTTGAGGCAGAGCACCGTACAAAGGCATCCTTCTTCATCATGGAACATGTCGAAGAAATAAACTCCTGGCGGGCACTTCGACAGAGCGTGGAACGATAATAAATCCAAACCCATGCACATCTCAGTCTTCTGAAGGTCTTCACCACCGTGCAGCGTCGGACTAATGGAACACGTTGAAGAAATGAACTCCTTGCGGCAAAGGAACACCGTGCATAGTCCGAGCCAATTAACGTACGGGCAGCTTCGACAGAGCGTAGGTTGGTAATAAATCCAAACCCAGGCACATCTCAGTCTTCTGAAGGACTTCACTACCAAAGCTTCTTCGAACGAGGAGATCGACAACCAAAAGGAAAGCGTCTTGCTAAGGCGGGTGATCGGTAGAGTTTATCTCCACAAGAAAAGCTAAGTGAGATGAGAACAAACTCTCCCTACAGTACTGCCATTTATAGGCATGGAATAACTCGGACTCATGCGCCAAGTGGCAGCTACTTCGAATTCAATTCAATTAATTTACATCAATACCAATGCATTTGTCCCTTCTCAAGTAAAGCTAAGTAAGACTAGAACAAACTCTCCCAAATACTACCATTTATATGCCATTAATACCAATGAATCTGCCCCTTCGAATTCTGCCAACTTTGATACCCCCTACTGTATAGTAATATTTTTTTCTTGATACAGTAGGGGGTAACAAAGTTTTGATACCCCCTATGTATGACATGTGGGCCCTTTCTGCTTTATCAAATGTGTACACATATGTATACACATAAATTTTGAGAGGGCCCACATGTCATACATAGGGGGTATCAAAACTTTGATACAGTAGGGGGTATCAAAGTTTTTATACCCCTATGTATGACATGTGGGCCCCTACTGCTTTGTAAAACGTGTAAACATATATATATACACATAAATTTTGAGATGGCCCACATGTCATATAAAGGGGGTATCAAAACTTTGATACCCCCTACTGTATCAAAGTTTCTCTCCTGTATCAAAGTTTTTTCCCTTTTAAATGGGCTAAAAAAAGTATAAATAAAAAAAAATTGTTATAGTCAAGTTTTGAACCAATGACCTCTTAAATACAAGTCTAGCATTGTAATCACGACGCCACAATAGCATTCTCCGTGTTTTATTAAACGGAGAATAGAATTTTTCCGTTTTGAATTACACGGAGAATAGCATTCCCAGTGTTAAAAACACATTAGAATGTTCATTCTCCGTTTTAATTTGAAACGGAGAATGTTATTCTTCGTTTCATTTGTAACGGAGAATTATATTCTCTATTTTGAACTGCACGGAGAATGCCGTTTCCAGTATTAAAACGATTGAGGATTCTATTCGCCGTTTAATTTGGAACGGAGAACGGCATTCTCCGTTTCATTTGAAACGGAGAATAAGATTTCAGTGTTAAAAACACATTAGAATGTTCATTCTCCATTTTAATTTGAAACAGAGAATGATATTCTCCGTTTTATTTGTACCGGAGAATGATATTCTTCGTTTTAAACTGCACGGAGAATGTCGTTTCCCAGTATTAAAACGATTGAGGATTCTATTTGCCGTTTAATTTGGAACAGAGAATGACATTCTCCGTTTAATTTGAAATGGAGAATAAGATTCCCAGTGTTAAAAACACATTAGAATGTTCATTCTCTGTTTTAATTTGAAACGGAGAATGATATTCTCCGTGTCATTTGAAACGGAGAATGATATTCTCTGTTTTGAACTGCACGGAGAACATATTTTCTCCATTTTTGATATTCTCCGTTTTGAACTTGGAATTTGATATTCTCCATTTTTATCTAATTGTCTTCTCAAACTTTTGCATTGGAGAAAATATTTTTTGTCTAATTGTCTCGTGTGAATGACATCTTGCCACATAAGAAAGACATTGTCTTAAGTCAACGACGTTTTATTTTATTCTATTTGTTCTTTGTCGCTATTTCGCTTTCGTACTTTACAATTACGAAAATCGTGACCCAATTTTTTACAAACTCTACATACTCTAGTCTTCGGGATAGGCTGACTTTCTGTAGGCTGGCTTGATTTCCCTTGAGAAGGCCTTCCTTTTGTTGCTACCGGATTTGGCTCTTTTAAAGCTTCATGCACTCCATGAACTGGATCAGCTACCATTTGTTCTTCTTCACCAATATCGGTCACCATTTCTTTCAACTCCATCAGAACAGACGACATCAACTCCGTTCCCCTCTCTTGAATTTTGCTTGATTTTTTACAATAGTATGTAAACATATTAACTTGTTCATGAATACCACCATACCTTCTGCTCTCAATACTGTCTGGATGGATGAATCTTCTTTCTGAGCCAGGTCCGGAGAGATAACTCTCTTTGCAATCCTTGAGCCAACGAGATTTTATCAAGTTCTTTGGAATATCTCTAATTTGTAATCTCTTCATTGCTGAAAAAGTATGCCTACAAGGAATCCCCTTGGTCTCTATCCATAAGCATTCACAATTTATGATGTTGTCGGCCGGATCAAATATAACCTTCCGGTTGACACTTTTTGGCGATATATACTTTTGGACAGTGCAAACTTCTGACTCTCTTATGATGTGATGATGGAGAACAGTATATGCATCAGAACGGGTGATTTCCTTCCTTACATCTAAAAACACCATTTTAGTGTAAATTGCGACAAATTTACCTTCTATTACGGCCATGCTAGTTTGATTCACAACTGGTGTTGAGAGTTTATCATTGACATGCTTACCCATCTGGCCATAACGTAAGGCCGCCAAACCGTAGTCACAATTTTGAAGGGCCTTCCATAGTGGCAGCTTCTCATTCAAAAACCTTTTCAGAAATGCGTTCGTAGATTCACATCTATTTGTTGCAGTAGAACCGCCAATATAATTTCCACGTAGGAATGTGTCTGCCCATCGCTCCCTCATTCTGTACAATGTAGTGGTCCACTCATTGTTCTCTACATTATAATCTGTTAGCATCTGCTGCCAACGGTTTTCAAATTCATCGACTGAATAGTACCTGTTTAGAAAACATGGACAGTAACTAAAGTTGTGATATTGTAACAACAACATACTTCAAAGTAAAGTAGCAAGTGTGCGATGTACCTTTTAATCAGAAGATTCAGTTTATTGTGAAAACCCTCTCGGTGTACATGTTGGCAGCATTGTTTAGGATATGCCATGAGCACGTTCGATGAACTACGCTGGGCATTAAATCCTCAATTGCTTTATTCATGGATCTGCAACCATCCGTGAGAACTGTCACTGGTAATTTGCCATTCATACACTCTAGAAATTTTTCTAGAACCCAAGAATATGTCTCTGCAGTCTCATTATGGATCATTGCAAACCCAAACACACAAGTCATCGCATGATTGTTTGTACCCACTAGAACCACCAACGGCATTTGACTTCTATTTGTTTTATATGTAGAATCGAATGCTAGTGAATCTCCAAATAATTCGTAATCGAATCGACATGCACCGTCAGCCCAAAAGAGATGGGTCAATCTGGAATCTTCGCCTACCTTGTACGTGTAGAAAAAATCTGGGTCACTGCCCACCTTAGATTGAAGAAATGTAAGTGTTGTCGTAGCATGAACATCGTCTAGTGCTCTACTATCTTGAGCTAGAGCGTTGTATAAATCCTTTCTCGTCCATCAAACCTTATTCCAGCCACCTTTCTTCTGGACAATTAAATTCCAGATCTGTCCAGTTACTTCATAAGCTTAATTTCTTCCAACTCTGCGGGTGATATCGTACGATGGGATCTCAAAAAAACTGTTTCATAATCATTCGCCAGGTTATTGTTGTGATGTACATAAAAATTTTGACAGACCACATCTTTATTTTACGGGTGTACCCAATACGAAAAATTGCTTTACAACCACTTCTGCTTTCACTTCTTGGCTCACGAACCCTGTTTGGAGCTTCCTTGTATTTCTTGTGTCTGAATCCCGCATTCGAACAACACCAACTACGGATCATCACCATCCCAGATTTGTTTTTCTTTACCTCGTTCTTTCTAATACTGAAACCATATGCTTTTGAATATATCCGGTAGAATATCTCTGCTTCTTCAATAGAGTTGAACTGCAGACTGACAATATCTTCTTCTAAGAGCTGTTTTGAATCTTTGTTAATGTTGGCAGACTGCAATATTTTTTTCATCGTCACTGCATCGAAATCCAATGGAGATTCACCGTCGTCCCTAAGAACAGAATAAAATAAAATAAACATGAGAAATAGATGTAAAAAATATAATACATTTCTTAAATCCATTAGAAAGGGTGATGCGAAATAACATTTTGTTGTTTACGTTGATGTCGTCGTCGTCGTTATGATGCATTCTTCCATCGTTTTCTTCATCTTGTTCTTTACTGTCTCCTAAGTTAACATCTTCCAAACTTTGCTCATCATCCAAATCATCTGACAGTCCTCTTGAAAGGAAGATTTCTTTATCGACTAAATCTTCCACACGTTCATCACTTTCTCCATGTGACGTCAACATTGAAGAAAATAGAGTGTGTTAGAAACCAGCAGAAGAAACGAAGGACAAGAAACAATACAAGAAGAAAGAGTAATACTATATTCGTATCTCCAAATTGTCCCTCTAATATATAGCCCTCCCATCTGATGTGGCATGTTAAATAATAGTGTGTGTCATCTGACATGACTGATGACATGGCAAATTTTAATCCAAAAAGTTAACTACCCAATTTTCTCCATAATAATTTAACGTTAATATCAATATTAATTTAATGTTAATATTAATTTATGTTAATATTAATGTTAAGGTTAATGTTAATATTATTGTTAATGTTAACGATAATATTAATATTAATGTTAATGTTAATGTTAATATTAACTTTAATGTTAATTTTTATTTTTAGTTTTATTTAAAAAAAATTTGCCATGTCAGCTGCCAGATCAACATATCACGTCAGCTGCCACGTAAGGATGGACAGTTTGAAAGTGCAATTTGGAGGTACAAAAAGCATTATTCAAGAAGAAACAACTTCCAGCAAGGCAACAACACAACCTTTTCGTCTTCCTTGTAACTCCGCCATGTGGCCCTCTTTTGATGGCTCATGAAAAACCTTGAGTGATTCTAGGAGCAAGCATAATTTTAAGGAAACAACTTCCAACAAAACAACTTTCTCTTCTTCTGGGTACATGTATTATTAAATTGTGTAGCTAATAACGCATGAGGAAGCATGCAATAGCAATCTCCACGTGGCCCTCTTCTGTAGGATAACGCATGCAGCAGCATTTAATACTACGAAACCCTATTGTCTTGTTATGTGTTGTGTATCCTATGTGGCATGAGGCAGAAGACAATAACTTGCATAGGCGGCTATATTCACAAATGACAATAAGTTTAAAAAGTCATCTCCAATACAAAAAAGTATTGAGAAGACAATACAAAGTAATTTTTTACGACTTCCAAGACAACTTTTACTCTTCTAATGATATGGTATCAGTGTTTATTATTAAATTGTGTAGGATAACGCATGCAGAGCATTTAATGCTACGGGATCTGTTGTGTAAGGAACACAACCTGTGAGAGAGAACCCGAGAGAGAGAGAGAGAAAGAGAGTGTGGGAGATGACTAGATTTTAAACTTAAAATTCAATTTTTGGTTCTCATTACTAATAACTAGTTCGCACGTACGAGTTTAGACGAACACTAATCGAGCCCCGAGCAACGTGACATCAGCTAGCTAGGTTTCTAATACCGTGGCATTCCTGTTAATTTAAAATTTACAATATTATTGAAACTAATATTAATACTAAAATTTAAAATAGTTTTTGATTTAACATTTACTTAAAACTAGTTAAAGTTAAAATTGTATTCTTTTTTATTTAAAATGTAATTGGAACTACAATTAATATTAACATTCGCTTGTCCCCTAGTTTAAGTCGTATTTCACAGCTTCTTGCTTAAGTCTATGCACCCAAAGAACTTGATTGTTCAAGTCGAACGCGTGCACAGCACGTTCCCTCGATGCAAGGCTTGACGTAGCCCTTGCTTGTCAAGTCGTTGCACGAACACATTAGAAAAGAGTTTTGTTGGGCTATCGAAGTATAGCAAGCACCGTCCCGTGTCACGTGCATTTGTTAAGCAGTGAAAGGGTGTAAAGGCCACTGGCAATGTCAAGCCATCACGGACTATAGCTGGGTTAGACGACGACCCTTTTGCTACGGGCCGAATCGGTCCCTTGGCCTAGGAATGGATTGGTTGAAGGAGAAATACACAAGAATAGACTACCATATTGGCAGGATTATTTTTGGTATTCCCGATGAGGCAGAGTTTTCATTTTCTGATGAGGCAGAGTTTTCACCATCGACTTGATTCCAGGGACGGCACCAGGACCGGAGAGAGTCTACAGGATGGCACCTTCAAAGTTGGAAATCTTGTACAAGATGATTGAAGAACTCAGAACCAAAGGATTTATTCGTGCTAGTGGATCGCCTTGGGGAGCACCGATGCTTCTTGTGAAGAAGAAGGATGGTACGTCAAGATTATGTGTTGATTATCGTACATTGATGACTTATTTGATCAGCTTAAGGGAGCGGCTGTATTCTCGAATATTGACTTGCGGTCATGAGGGTACCATCATATCAGAGTTAGAGATAAAGTCATCCAGAAGACATCATTCAGATCGAGGTATGGACATTGGGATTTCCTTGTTATGCCATTTGGAGCGACCAGTGTGCCAGCCGTATTTATGGACCCCATGAATCGTATCTTCATGCACTATTTGGATCAGTTCGTGATAGTGTTCATAGACGACATCTTAGTCTATAGCTGTAGTGCTCCGTCCCTACATCGTGCCCCGTACTCCGTCCACGGGGTGCGCGAGAAAGGAACACTGTCGCTATCGATTCGGTCGGGACCGATAGGTCGGGATCGATTGACTCGATTGAACGGGAACGATTGAATTAAAATCCATTCTCTCGCCTGAAGTAAACTCAAGGTGAGTGGCTGACCCTCCTCTTCTCGACCCCCTTCCTAGGTAAATCGATAATGTTGTTGCGAATGAAAGGATAAATGCAAGGGCACAAACACGGGAAAGGGATTGAGTTTTCAAAGATAATGTAGGCTATGTCTTATTAACTAAAAGGAAAATATGTCTTCGCACGGTTATGGACAACTTGTCGACAAGGCGGTGGTTTCCTCGATCAGCAACCTGGGGCCATGGGACCGTTTCGACCAAGGAGGAAACAGGGTATAGTCGTGCATAAGGTTTCAGCACAGGTTAAGCGGGGACTTGCATCGGAGCTAGCTACTTGCGTTGAAAGGACCCCGATTAACAAAGCTATACGTCCAGGATGGCTTGTGATGCCAGTGACATCGAAGAGGGACGAGGCGAAGGAGGTCAGCCACTCGCCTTAGACTTGCTTCAAACGAGCGACTGGTTGGCTGCGCTGACGTCGCCTACGCGATCACCTGCAACCCGCTGAATATGGGACTTGGTTCCAGAGAAGCCATTCCATAACGTGGAATGGATCTTAATTCAACCGTTCCCGCTCGATCGATCCGACCGATTCCGACCTATCGGACCCAATCGAATCGGTAGCGACATTGTTCCTTTCTCGTGCACCCTATTACGACCCGCACCCAGAGTAAGGGCATGAGTGCGTGACAGCGTCCCAGCCTACACCGCAGAAACGACGTAGAATGCTGTCTAGTTCTACTATCTGACAATATTTATAATATCAAAACCTGTCGAGAACGGTCAACTCCGAATGGAGGACAAGCAATGTCAATATAATATACCCAATAAGCTATTATATTGTTGCGACCCTCTAGTGTTGGTATTTATGTATGGTACTTATGGTGCACATCATCTTAATTCAACCGAGTAGTTCAAAGGAGGGAATTATGTATGGTATTTATGGTGCACATCATTAGGACGGGTTGCGACCGTCCAGTGTTGTGATAAGCTATGATATCAGTAAGTTCGGGATCCTTCGGATATTGGGCTAGCATCCTGTATCGAAGCGATCATAGTCTTACACATAAGGATGCCAAAGATGCATTACGGTACGAAACACCGTGACCTTCATATAGATAGGGCTGGTGGGCTGAGATTAGCGCTGGATGCAGGCGCAGGGCCTGCCACCCTTATGCATATATTTAAGTTTACGGTTGGTTGGTTGAGTGAAATGATATGATTTCTTATGTAAAGTTCTAACCATGCAGGCTAGGCGAAATGGGACATAGATGAGCACGATCACTATGTTTATGTTAAGATTATGTCTAACTGTATCTGCCGCAGGGACGCGGTAGTGGACAAGGCTTGGACGTGCCGAGGCATGGAGTTCTTAGCATTCAAGAGGAGCTACCGCATTGGCGTTCGGACTTGCGACATGGAGATGTTCAGCCGAAGACTACTTGTTGGCTATAAAGAGGCATATTGTATGGAACAATGTACTCCTTTGTGAGCTAGAGAGATCATGAGCGTTGTAGCCAATTGGCATGTTAAGTTGGGCTATTCAGAGCCATTGTAACCTTCAGTTCATTATCAATAAAAGATATTCTTATTGTATGCTACGTTTTTCTTCCGCTGCTTATGTTATCAATTTGAGCTATAAACACTATTGTGAATCTGTTATCTTGCCTTGCACGAGCGCAACTCCAGATTAAATGCGGCATCACGCCCCAGCGAGGACGATGATTCGGGTGAAAACTTGATAATGATGAAGACGGTAACTCAGTCGACAAACGTAAGTATCGAGGCACGATCGGGAAAAATTTACAGTAGCATTAATATTAAATCTACATTGGCTTTTCTGTTAATTTAAAATTTATAATATAATTAAAACTAATATTACGAAAATGCTATTTGCTCCAAAAAATTTGGGTGATACCATCTTCCATTATGTGGCATATGACAAGGTTGCTAACATGACAGCTGACATGACAAAATTTAACAATAAAATTAATATTAAAATTAACATTAATAGTAAATAAATAATTTAATATTAAATTAACATTAATTAATATTAACATTAATATTAACATTAATATTAACATTAACATTAGCATTAGCATTAACATTAACATTAATATTAATATTGACATTAACATTAACATTAAAAAAATTGGGTAATTAATTTTTGGGGTTAAAATTTGCCATGTCAGCTGTTATGTCATCTGCCATGTCAGCTGTTATGTTATCTGCCATGTCAGATGCCACATAATGGGAGATGGCATCACCCAAATATGTTGGGAGCCCAAACGACTAATTGCTAATATTAATACAGTGGCATTACCATTATTTCCTAATAGATTCGTGCCTTGTTCGGTCACACCCCTCCACGAGCGGGTTACACCCCCCTAAATGAGGGGTTAAATAGCCTTTTCAAAAGAAGATAACCCATCAGACTAGAGAGAAACAAAGGAAAGAAGAAGAAGAACAATCGCAATGGAGAGGAGCAAGATCAACTGCAGCGGATGGGCCGTCATCCCTACCGAGATTCTTTCGATGATACGGGTACTATCGGGGATGCCAGCGGACGAGGTAATATGCAACGTGGCCCCAGTTTGCCGTTCGTGGTGGAAGGCGCTCAACGGTCCCTTAGACTATTGGTCTAACGTCGACTTGGTACAGTGGTGCCGGAGGACCCAGCAAACCGCTGAGATTAGTTTGACCGTAATAAAGCTCGTGGCTCGCAGTGAGGGATATCTAGGGTCCCTCTCCGCGTACAAGCTCGACGAAGCAGCCTTCTCTTTTGCATGTTTAAGGCCAGTGCAAAATTTTATTTGGTCTTATTCTAATACGTTATTTTTTTCTATTACAAAATTTTACGTATACTTTTGTTAATTTCTATTGATGTTTTCCCATTTTTATAATACAGTGGGAAATTTCTAAGGGTACTGCACATTCCGAAGTACGACGTGAGTGATGAAACTTTCGTGAGACACTTGGAGTTTCTTCCTGTGCTGGAAGAACTCGACATTAGCTACTGCCTATATATCACGTCGACTGGAATATTTTTCGTCGGAAAGTATTGTCGCCGTCTGGTCAAGCTGAGTAGGAACATGCCCCTCCGGATTTCATGCTCAGGAACATGTTCGTGCTGGACACGAAAAATGAGGCGGAGAGAATGGCCGTGGCAGATTCGATGCCGCCTCTCGAGCACCTACATATGGGATTCAGCATGTTCAATGGAGACACGCTGCGATCTATCATATGCAACTGCAAGGGTCTTCGCCTGCTCGACATACGTGGATGCTTCAACGTGATCTTCGACGACGAACTCTGAAAAATTTGTTATTCAATACAGACGTTTAAAAAACCCTTTGATAATGTAATCTCATTACCAAAAAAACCTGTGTACGAGATGTATAATGATTTAGATATGTTCTATCATTCCTGGGGTGAATGGTGAAAACATTAGCATGCATGCATGCATGCATTTCTTTATATTTTTCACTAATCTACATACAAGATATTTTTTATGAGTTCGATTCTCCATTTTGACAAAATTTTACTTTCGTCAATACTAATTTTTTACATGATTAATTTTTTTATAAATAAAATGGACTGTAATATAATGACGCCTAAGAGCATCTCCAACCCTATTGTCGTGTTAAGTGTTGTGAGTCTTAGGTGGCTCCTATGTGGCATGAGTCACAAGACAATGTCATGTTTATGTGGCAAAATTATATCTCAAAAGACAATGAGATAGAAAAACTCTCTCCAATGCAAAAGTATTGAGAAGACAATAAAAATTATTTTTTCAAATTCTAAGACAACTTTTAAGACAACTACTCATCTACTTTTTTTTCTAATATTTTTATTCATAATTGATGACATGGAAGAGAAGACATTGTCAAGTGCATTGTCTAGAACAAGACAATCAACTTCACAATGTCTTCTTTAATTTTTGCCGCATAAGCTTCACAATTGACTTGACAATTGCATTGGAGAAGAACTTTTGAATAAAATTTTGTCATTCCTATGTGGCAACTACTTTTTTCCAAAATCACAATAGGGTTGGAGATGCTCTAAGACGGCTCACTTCTGAGATTTCGACATTTTCCAACACAGATTTTACCATTAATACAACATCTCAGTGTAATCATATCCAAGAGATTTTGCCATTTCCCAACACAGATTTTACCTTATTCAAAATAAATTCTGGCGGTGCAAATTTTACTCATATTAGTGGTATCAGTGCCATTCACCATAATTAATGGTGATCGATACGAAAACATTGGTTTCTTTTTCACAACCCTTTAAAATCTATTTACACAGCCAAATAGCCAAACTAATTCATCTTCACGAGCCTTCAAAACTAATTTATATAGATTCAAAATAAAACTAAACAGCTAAACTATTTAAAATTCACAACCCTACAGAATAGTCCTAAATGTACCATTCTCCGTCTTATATGTACCATTCTCCGTCCTACATGTATCATTCTCCGTCTGTCACGACCCGCACCCTAGAGTAAGGGCACGAGAACGTAACAACGCCCAGCCTACGCCGCAGTGTCGGCGGTAGAACGCTGTCCTAGGTCAATCATCTAACAATATAAAAGTACTTGTACAGTTTATACTCTCCGAATGGAGGTAACATCACAACATGCTGTCTCAATCACATCTAAGGTAGAAGAATGAAGAACAGATAAATAGATAGTAACTCAAAAAGAACCATAGTATAGATGAAAAAGTCTAAGTGTCTAGTACAACATAATATCCAGAATGTCAACTCATGATACAACAAGTCTAAGAGTCTATATACCTCAACATCTCAAAATACAACTCAGATGTGAGACAAAAAGATAATACCGAAAGACTGTCTAGCTAAACTAGCCTAGACTACTGGAACAACATCCTCAGCTGCAGGTGGATCCTGCTGAGGGTCCACAACATAAGTATCATCTAGTCCTGCTCCATAATAGGTAGACACCAGGCCTTATCCTCATCCTCTGTAATATTTTCAACAGGTCCAATCAGGACAGGAACGAGCACAATACATCTCACGCAGTGCATATCAGGTTAGGAAATACGATACAGGCAATAGACTAAGATACATGAACTGCTGAAAGGAAATATACGCTGTAAAAGAGATAGCTGTAATGAAATATCTACTGTATATAGAGAACTGTAGTGACTAGTGATGTAGAGCACAAGATAGGCATGTGAATGGCTAGAATTTATACATGATTACACTACTGAGTTTGCACATGATTACACTACTTTGGAATTATTCACATGTCCACTTCTACTCCCCCGTTTCCCCAATCAATACACAAGGATCTATACAAGTTACGTTATTGTACATGATATCACATGGGGCCCATGAAAGGGTGCACATGATAGTATACATGAGGGCTCAGTAAACATGAGAGTACATGATCACATGAGTGCACATGAATGATGGAAGCATAGGAGTACATGATGATAGTGAAACACACATAACATGAAGTACCCGATGCTCCCGAGAGGGATAACATCTCATGTAAAGATCCATATAGTACCAATCCGTGTTACCAATGTGACAGCAACAAGTAAAGTAATCTAGAGCGAGAAGTAAAGCCTGAACAAGTATGAAACGGTCAGAGAATGTACTCGCCTGATAACTGAATGTCTGAAGAGGATATACTGTCTGAGGAGAGGTGTCTGGCTCCTAATCAGAGCAATACAAGTCACAATGTATTCTAAATAGTAAATATGAAGTCTACTATGCAAACTACATGATTCTAGGTCAATCTGGTCCAAAGTCAACTCTTGGTCAACTCTGGTCAACTCTAAAGTCAAACTAGTCAAAGTTAATTCAATATTAGTCAAACTAGTTAGGGTTTTAGTCAAACTAGTCAAACTAGTTATTTTAGGTCATTACTAGTTATTTCTAGGTGAACTAGGTCACTTTTGACCTAAGGTTGACTTTGGTCAACCCTTAGTAATCCAGGGTCAACATGTTGGTTTTGGGCCATTAGGGTTAGCCCCAAGCCATTGGCTAATAATCCTAGGCCATAGGCTATTGCTAGTCATAGGGTTTTCATATAAACCTATACTAGAAATCATATATATATGTATATATCTATATATAGATATATATATCTATCTACTACCCATATACCCATATATGAATACTATATACAATACAAACCCACATACATATATATATATATATAATATCACTATATGAAAACTAATACAAATATATATATCAATATATATATATATATATATATATATATATATATATATAACTTATATATATACTATATATATAGAGAGGGAGGAGAGAGGGACAAGAGTGAGAGACATAGTGAAAGAGAGAGTGAGACAGTGAGAGAGAAGAGCAGTGAAGGCTGGACAGAGAAGGGGGGGATGTTCCAGGTTCTGGAACCCAAACCCAGACCCAAACACACACACACACAGCCTACATATATACATACATATGTATATATATACAATTACACATATATATAACCAAATACTCCCAAAATTGACCCACACTCACATGTACATATATACTACACATATACATACTAAAATACACTAATACAATGTATAATTATATCAAAATGGTTTTGAAATTCTTTTTTACAAAACTTGAAAAATCCTAAAATCTGGGAAATAGAAACTGTGAACTAGAAACTAGGTAATTCGAAAAACACGCACAAAAACATACTAAGGCTCGATCCTATTGGTTGGTAACTGACACCCCATAGATATACTAGTGTCCTAGGTTCCTGACACGACACCACGACACAGTTTCACGTATCCAAACACATGAAATCCACACCCGGGTAAATTCCTGACACGCGCACACAATAACAGTGTCGTGCACGCGTTCCAGGAGCTCGTGGACACACCACGAGACACGACACGTCTCGTGGTCATGTACACAGGTCGCCTAGGTCTAGGGCTAGCTATTAGACACCCTGAAATGTGTCCAAAACGTGTCGTGTCCGAGCTACGTGCGCGTATCAGAGGTCGAAACAGTGCGTTTCAGACCGCGTCGTGCACGCGGTCGAGTGTCTCGTGCTCACGACACAGGACACGACGCATCTCGTGCTCGTGTCCTCGTGTACGCCACACATAGGTCTACACTCTCGTGTCAGTACGAGGTGCCAACGTGTCGTGTCCGCACGACACGATACGCGCAAAGTTGGCTCTGTGCGTGTGTGCACTGTGCAGTGTAAAACCCGTGTTCGTGTCAGAGCTCTCTCGACACGACACGAGAGGTCGTGATATTTGAGGGTGGGCTTGTCAGTGATGCCCCCTCCTCTGTGTCAAATTCCCCGTGTCCTCATGGCGTGTCGTGTCCGAAAATTGGGTCGAGCAGCAGGGGAAGTAAACCGGGTGTCGTACAGTGAGTTCGTGTCCGTTTTGGACACGGACACGACACGAATCCTAGCTCAGTGTTAGGGTTCTGTGATCTACACCTATAGGGCTAGAAATTTGTGAAATTAGTTTTCGAAAATAATAACATTTAATTCACTGTGACAAATCATCAAACACTTGCATAAAACCCTAGATACGTGTCCGATACGGACACCAAACCAAGTCTAGTTTCCACCAAACTTTGCCCACAGTTGTGTTAGTCCTATATGAATGCAATTATGAAGAGAAAACAGGATTTTAACTATGTTTGAGGGAAAATACCTATTGGTGCAATTCTAATGAAAATCAAGGAAGAGGGGGGTGTGCTTCCTTCAACTTGATGATGTCCAATGCTTCCAAATCCTAGATTGCTAGTTCCCCTTAGCACCTTAGATGTTGTAGGGTCCTAATGCAAGAGACTAGAGTGAATTTGGATCAATATAGCTCAAGTTGTGATGATTTGAAGAGAAAGGGATTTTCTAGGAATTAATTTCATGTAAATCATTCATGAATTAATTCAATGGGGTTTTATAGGATTGTGGGCTGCCAAAGGGGGGGTCCTTGGCTGCCATGGGGTGTAGGGGAGGTGTCCTACCACTTGCAAACTTAGCCCCTAAGTCTTTGACTAAGGGGGGGTTAGATATTTAGGTTCTAAATATCTAAAAAGTGAAATATCTAGATATTTATCTAACTAGATATTTATACATAAGGCTAATATCTAATCATTAGTCTTCTAGGTTAGTGGCTAACCTCTAGATTAGGGCTAAACTAGGTTAGAAGCTAACATGACACTAATCAACTAATTAAATAATAATAAATCACATAAATCTAAATAATTCCAAATAATTCCTAGAAAATTACCAAAATACCCTTTTGGCCAAAAATCACTAATTTGGTGTTCTAAGCCTATGGCTAAGCTCTCATGGTCATGGCAACTTCTAGGTTAAGAAAAACTAGGGTTTACACTTAGTTATACTAACAAAGTCACCAAGTCATAAGTCATGACTTAGCATGACTTAGAAAATGGTTTAATCTAACTAAAATCACCAGAAAATCATACCATGACTAAAATACCACTAAAATAATAAATTTTCAAAAATCCCCAATTTCAGAAAAATAGGGTGTTACAAGTCTACCCACCTTAAAATAATTTCGTCCTCGAAATTTAGATGGTCGTACTCCTCCTAGGTCAAACCTCCAACAATCAGGGACGAAGCCACTACCTAGGCAACATACAAGGTCAAATAAGCAAAATATGGGTAGTAGACCTATACTGGGTCATGTCCAAAAATTGGCTGGCAGTTTTAGGTCATAAGGTGTCCTCAATTTAAATCGAAGCCAAAAGTAACTCCATGGGGTAAATCAGGATGGAGTCTCGGGTCAGAAAAATCGTACTAAGCAAATGAAGCACACAATGGTATGCCTGAGTGGGACACTAAGGTCATGGGCGTAGTATGTCATGTCTAGGTCATGTACGTGGAATCAGTTTTGAGAAAACAACTAGTCTTGTGCTCCAAATTTAAAAGTCACGGTAACGTGTCTACGGTGATCATAATTTAGAGTGGGAAAGGTCTATGGCCTAAATTGAACCAGAAATTTGTGATGCAATAGTGGTACCAGGGGGACAGGTTAAATGGAACAGTCTGTGGTCTCATCTAGGTGCACTAGTCATTCTAGATCAATACTGTCCTATGGTATCAAACGTACAAGCAATCTAAGGTATCCTAATTGGGAAGGTAAGGGAACAACAATCATCAAGGCTATAGGCCGTCTACCATCCTATATGAAAATTGGTCATTTAACAAGTAACTGAGAAATCATTAAAGTTATCCTTTCCATAAAAAGAAAATTGAAAATTTAGGTACAAACAATCACAAAAGATTTTAGTCTTGACACGATCTAAGTTGATCAATTTCAGGAAAAATAGAGATTTAGGTAAGATGGGAAATCAATAAAATTAAGTATAAGCACGAGCATCCAATGATGAAGATCCAGGTCATGATAAATTTAATTCAACTGGATACGAATACGAGGTTCATAGGCGATTAAAATAATTCCAAGGAAAATTGTCAAGGCTGTTGCGGATAAGATTCTAGGGCAAGTTTAATTATGTCTCCATCCACGTAGATTAATATATGAAAAAGCGAACCAAAATGCAATAGGTTGATCAGACCATCATGCGCCGGTTCTGATTAGACAATATGTTAGTGGGTGCGCACCCAATAAAATATATCATGATCAAGCTCGAAAAAGGATAAGCTTGTAAAACTAAGGATAAATTTGTAGCATAAGATATAAGTAAGGGTGGAATGATGAAAGAAGATACATAGTCCTGGTCATGGGCATAGACTAGGAAGATAAGGAAACAATAAATCACAGGGCTAAAAGGGTCACCATTCTATGGTCAGAGCTACTCTATCAACTCTAAGTCAAAAGGCATAACACATAAATTAATTTATTTAAGAGGAAAATTCTTGACAAAAGAGTTAGTCAAGAATTATATTAATAGCTAAAGCTACTCCTACTCCTACTCCTACTCCTAAGTAAGAGATAAAGAAACAACAAACAATCGACAAAACCAAATGAACTACCAGGTCAAAACTGATCACTAATAAAGAATAGGTAGGAGCAGACGGAATTGGATTTTAAGATAGATATAATGAAACAAGGTGGGAATGGAATTTAGAAGGACAAAACCTGCAAGCACATTGCCAACTGCCTGGCCATCCTCAACTGTCATGGCGTAAGCACGCCCCTGCTGACCTCTCCCAGCCTGTTGCTGGAACTGCATAAATCTCTGCTGCTGTGGCTGTAATGGTCCTCTCTGCTGCTGTCCTACCGGAGCCTTGGCTCCTGCTCCTGGTGCTGCTCCCTGTGCTACTCTGCCTGTGTACTGGGAACACTCCCTCAGCTGGTGGTCCGCTGCCCCACATATTAGGCACCGGCCCAACCTCTTCCTGCACTCACCCCATCCATGTCCCGACTTCTTACAATAGGGACAACTGATTGTCTTCGGGTCCTGACCCCGATACTGATGCTGCACTTGCTGAACTCCCACTGGGGTCTGCGTCTGCTGAAACTACACATGGGGCCTCTTGGCCTGGCCTCTACTGCTGCTGGTACCACGAGCGTCCCGTCCCCTCTTGAACAACTGTTGCCGCTGAGTTTCCACTATCTGCTGGAAGAAGGAAAACAACTGTGCCACGTCCTCTGATCCTGATGACGACTGCTGCTGAAGAACGTTCGAGATGACAGAAGAAAGTCTCAGAGTAGGGAGAGGTGCACTCCCATAGGCTGCAGATATCCTAGCCTGGGCTGGCACAACAGGAACTGCAGTCTCGGGGCCCTGCTGATCAGGACTGAGGAGTGGTAGACCCCTCAGTGGTATCTCCCTGATCGAGACGATGAGATCGTGTCTCCATACCCATCCTGAAGACAGATCAAACAAGGAATCAATACTGAGATATAAAATGATAATTCAAGGGAGGACAGTTATTCAAGGAAGCAAACCTTCAACAGGAATTTAGATGGCAGGAATCCAGTTAAGAGTTTTCCTAATGCGATTGAGTACCCTAAAATAAGGATATTAATCTAACACAAGAAATTAAAATCACCAACTAAAAAAATTTCAAAATCATCAACTAACACCAGGATTCAAAGTTCTATAGTGAATCCTCCAAAATCAAATTCAATCAAGGGAAAAGGAGTTTAAATCGTAATTTCAAATGAGATTCTCAAGGGTCATCCCAGGAATCTCTCAAAGTATCCTAGCAGTGATTGAGTATCCACTCTCTCTAAGCCTATTCCTCAAATCCTATCGCAGGCTGTAGTGATACTCTAGTTCGAATACCACTACATAAACTCGAGACCTGCATGGGCCACCACTAAAAACGTGTCACGACCCGCACCCTAGAGTAAGGGCACGAGAACGTAACAACGCCCAGCCTACGCCGCAGTGTCGGCGGTAGAACGCTGTCCTAGGTCAATCATCTAACAATATAAAAGTACCTGTACAGTTTATACTCTCCGAATGGAGGTAACATCACAACATGCTGTCTCAATCACATCTAAGGTAGAAGAATGAAGAACAGATAAATAGATAGTAACTCAAAAAGAACCATAGTATAGATGAAAAAGTCTAAGTGTCTAGTACAACATAATATCCAGAATGTCAACTCATGATACAACAAGTCTAAGAGTCTATATACCTCAACATCTCAAAATACAACTCAGATGTGAGACAAAAAGATAATACCGAAAGACTGTCTAGCTAAACTAGCCTAGACTACTAGAACAACATCCTCAGCTGCAGGTGGATCCTGCTGAGGGTCCACAACATAAGTATCATCTAGTCCTGCTCCATAATAGGTAGACACCAGGCCTCATCCTCATCCTCTGTAATATTTTCAACAGGTCCAATCAGGACAGGAACGAGCACAATACATCTCACGCAGTGCATATCAGGTTAGGAAATACGATACAGGCAATAGAGTAAGATACATGAACTGCTGAAAGGAAATATACGCTGTAAAAGAGATAGCTGTAACTGAAATATCTACTGTATATAGAGAACTGTAGTGACTAGTGATGTAGAGCACAAGATAGGCATGTGAATGGCTAGAATTTATACATGATTACACTACTGAGTTTGCACATGATTACACTACTTTGGAATTATTCACATGTCCACTTCTACTCCCCCGTTTCCCCAATCAATACACAAGGATCTATACAAGTTACGTTATTGTACATGATATCACATGGGGCCCATAAAGAGTGCACATGATAGTATACATGAGGGCTCAGTAAACATGAGAGTACATGATCACATGAGTGCACATGAATGATGGAAGCATAGGAGTACATGATGATAGTGAAACACACATAACATGAAGTACCCGATGCTCCCGAGAGGGATAACATCTCATGTAAAGATCCATATAGTACCAATCCGTGTTACCAATGTGACAGCAACAAGTAAAGTAATCTAGAGCGAGAAGTAAAGCCTGAACAAGTATGAAACGGTCAGAGAATGTACTCGCCTGATAACTGAATGTCTGAAGAGGATATACTGTCTGAGGAGAGGTGTCTGGCTCCTAATCAGAGCAATACAAGTCACAATGTATTCTAAATAGTAAATATGAAGTCTACTATGCAAACTACATGATTCTAGGTCAATCTGGTCAAAAGTCAACTCTTGGTCAACTCTGGTCAACTCTAAAGTCAAACTAGTCAAAGTTAAGTCAATATTAGTCAAACTAGTTAGGGTTTTAGTCAAACTAGTCAAACTAGTTATTTTAGGTCATTACTAGTTATTTCTAGGTGAACTAGGTCACTTTTGACCTAAGGTTGACTTTGGTCAACCCTTAGTAATCAAGGGTCAACATGTTGGTTTTGGGCCATTAGGGTTAGCCCCAAGCCATTGGCTAATAATCCTAGGCCATAGGCCATTGCTAGTCATAGGGTTTTCATATAAACCTATACTAGAAATCATATATATATGTATATATCTATATATAGATATATATATATATCTATCTACTACCCATATACCCATATATGAATACTATATACAATACAAACCCACATACATATATATATATATATAATATCACTATATGAAAACTAATACAAATATATATATCAATATATATATATATATATATATATATATATATATATATATATACATATATATATATATATATAAAACTTATATATATACTATATATATAGAGAGAGGGAGGAGAGGGGGACAAGAGTGAGAGACATAGTGAAAGAGAGAGTGAGACAGTGAGAGAGAAGAGCAGTGAAGGCTGGACAGAGAAGGGGGGGATGTTCCAGGTTCTGGAACCCAAACCCAGACCCAAACACACACACACACAGCCTACATATATACATACATATGTATATATATACAATTACACATATATATAACCAAATACTCCCAAAATTGACCCACACTCACATATACATATATACTACACATATACATACTAAAATACACTAATACAATGTATAATTTATATCAAAATGGTTTTGAAATTCGTTTTTACAAAACTTGAAAACTCCTAAAATCTGGGAAATAGAAACTGCGAACTAGAAACTAGGTAATTCGAAAAACACGCACAAAAACATACTAAGGCTCGATCCTATTGGTTGGTAACTGACACCCCATAGATATACTAGTGTCCTAGGTTCCTGACACGACACCACGACACAGTTTCACGTGTCCAAACACATGAAATCCACACCCGGGTAAATTCCTGACACGCGCACACAATAACAGTGTCGTGCACGCGTTCCAGGAGCTCGTGGACACACCACGAGACACGACACGTCTCGTGGTCATGTACACAGGTCGCCTAGGTCTAGGGCTAGCTATTAGACACCCTGAAATGTGTCCAAAACGTGTCGTGTCCGAGCTACGTGCGCGTATCAGAGGTCGAAACAGTGCGTTTCAGACCGCGTCGTGCACGCGGTCGAGTGTCTCGTGCTCACGACACAGGACACGACGCATCTCGTGCTCGTGTCCTCGTGTACGCCACACATAGGTCTACACTCTCGTGTCAGTACGAGGTGCCAACGTGTCGTGTCCGCGCGACACGATACGCGCAAAGTTGGCTCTGTGCGTGTGTGCACTGTGCAGTGTAAAACCCGTGTTCGTGTCAGAGCTCTCTCGACACGACACGAGAGGTCATGATATTTGAGGGGGGCTTGTCAGTGATGGCCCCCTCCTCTGTGTCAAATTCTACGTGTCCTCATGGCGTGTCGTATCCGGAAATTGGGTCGAGCAGCAGGGGAAGTAAACCGGGTGTCGTACAGTGAGTTCGTGTCCGTTTTGGACACGGACACGACACGAATCCTAGCTCAGTGTTAGGGTTCTGTGATCTACACCTATAGGGCTAGAAATTTGTGAAATTAGTTTTCGAAAATAATAACATTTAATTCACTGTGACAAATCATCAAACACTTGCATAAAACCCTAGATACGTGTCCGATACGGACACCAAACCAAGTCTAGTTTCCACCAAACTTTGCCCACAGTTGTGTTAGTCCTATATGAATGCAATTATGAAGAGAAAACAGGATTTTAACTATGTTTGAGGGAAAATACCTATTGGTGCAATTCTAATGAAAATCAAGGAAGAGGGGGGTGTGCTTCCTTCAACTTGATGATGTCCAATGCTTCCAAATCCTAGATTGCTAGTTCCCCTTAGCACCTTAGATGTTGTAGGGTCCCAATGCAAGAGACTAGAGTGAATTTGGATCAATATAGCTCAAGTTGTGATGATTTGAAGAGAAAGGGATTTTCTAGGAATTAATTTCATGTAAATCATTCATGAATTAATTCAATGGGGTTTTATAGGATTGTGGGCTGCCAAAGGGGGGGTCCTTGGCTGCCATGGGGTGTAGGGGAGGTGTCCTACCACTTGCAAACTTAGCCCCTAAGTCTTTGACTAAGGGGGGGTTAGATATTTAGGTTCTAAATATCTAAAAAGTGAAATATCTAGATATTTATCTAACTAGATATTTATACATAAGGCTAATATCTAATCATTAGTCTTCTAGGTTAGTGGCTAACCTCTAGATTAGGGCTAAACTAGGTTAGAAGCTAACATGACACTAATCAACTAATTAAATAATAATAAATCACATAAATCTAAATAATTCCAAATAATTCCTAGAAAATTACCAAAATACCCTTTTGGCCAAAAATCACTAATTTGGTGTTCTAAGCCTATGGCTAAGCTCTCATGGTCATGGCAACTTCTAGGTTAAGAAAAACTAGGGTTTACACTTAGTTATACTAACAAAGTCACCAAGTCATAAGTCATGACTTAGCATGACTTAGAAAATGGTTTAATCTAACTAAAATCACCAGAAAATCATACCATGACTAAAATACCACTAAAATAATAAATTTTCCAAAATCCCCAATTTTAGAAAATAGGGTGTTACACCGTCCTACCTCCGTCCTAAATGTACCATTCTCCGTCCTATATGGACCATTCTCCGTCCTACATGTATCATTCTCCGTCCTACATTTATCTTTCTCCGTCCTAAATGTACCATTTGCCGTCCTAAATGTACAATTCTCCGTCCAAAATGTACCATTCTCCGTGTTAGAGGAACGAAGAATGGCCATTAACAGCTAAACAGCCAAACTAATTCATCTTCACGAGCCTTCAAAACTAATTTATATAGATTCAAAACAAACCTAAACAGCTAAACTATTTAAAATTCACAATCCTACAGAACAGTCCTAAATGTACCATTCTCCGTCTTTTATGTACTATTCTCCGTCCTACATGTATCATTCTCCGTCCTACCTCCGTCCTAAATGTACCATTCTTCGTCCTATATGGACCATTCTCCGTCCTACATGTATCATTCTCCGTCCTACATTTACCATTCTCCGTCCAAAATGTACCATTCGCCCTCCTAAATGTACAATTCTCCGTCCAAAATGTACCATTCTCCATGTTAGAGGAACGAAGAATGGCCATTAACAGCCAAACAACCAAACTAATTCATCTTCACGAGCCTTCAAAACCAATTTATATAGAATCAAAATAAACCTAAACAGCCAAACTATTTAAAATTCACAACCCTACAGAACAGTCCTAAATGTACCATTCTTCGTCTTATATGTACCATTCTCCGTCCTACATGTATCATTATCCGTCCTACCTCCGTCCTAAATGTACCATTCTCCGTCCTATATGGACCATTCTCCGTCCTATATGTACCATTCTCCGTCCTACATTTACCATTCTCCGTTCTAAATGTACCATTCGCCGTCCTAAATGTACAATTCTCCGTCCTAGATGTACCATTCTCCGTGTTAGAGGAACGGAGAATGGCCATTAACAGTCCCAAAAATAGTTCCATACTAAGTTAAAAGCATATAATAGCACCCAAAAAATGTTAATAATAGAAAAATTCTACAGAACCCAAACACCGGACTCGAACCTAGGCCTTCCATGTAAAAGCCAAACAGCACAACCAACTAAGCCTGGAAAGACATCAATAATGCTAAGTCTACTACCAAATGCTTACAACACTCTTACAACCTTCACCCATTACTGACATGTGGGCCATGGCCCACATGTCAGCAATGGGTGAAGGTTGTAAGAGTGTTGTAAGTATTTGGTTGTAACTGTAGTATTATATCCCCAACTTCCAATAAGGAATAAGAAGAGTCGGTTAGGAACGTGTATATATATACATAGGGGCCCTCATTCATCTGAGTAGGTTGCACATTTAACATGGCTCCAAAAAGATCATCTGGTTGGGAACCATTGCCAGAGTCTTCTTCCAGTCGTCGTTGAGCCTCTCCGCATGGAGCACCCTCTACGCAGCCTCCGGCCCATGACTGGCTGGCAGCGGCTGCGGACTTCCTGACCTCCTGTGGGTTGTCACTGGAGGTCATCGCTCGACCTCTTCATCCGGCGCCCAACTTTGACCTGTAGTCGATCACTCCGGAGGAACGGGATTCTCTGGAGAAGAGGGAAGCGTTTCGCCGCCTGTGCCATAGGGCGGGTGTGCGCACCCTACAGGACTTTGCGGAGATCCTTCGCGAGGCCAGTGAGGGCTAGACCTTTTTTTTTATTTTTTACAGTTTTTTTCCTCCTCTTGTATACTTCTCCGGAGAATGTTGCGGCGACGAAGCTGGGATTTAATGAAATATAATATTTTGTTAACTCAATTTGTTTTCGGGTACAATCAAACTTTTACAACCTTCTTACAACTTACACCCATTTGCTAACTATAGCATTGCTCTTTATAATTAACAAATCTTGTTACGTCAAATCCATATATCAGCGACGATATCCCCATCAATGACTTGTTACGTCATAGAATTGATTATGCTGCCAGCGTCAATCTTGCCGTCAAATCCATCTTAAATATGATTACAAAGTAAAATAGAGGACAACTTTGAGTGTTTCAATTTTACTCTTTTCAAGTACATAGTCTTCTTATTTTCAAAGTTTTAATAAAATATTCGAAAAATGAAAATATTGAGATTGAACTTCACATTCTTAAATATGTTGTCAAATTTTTTTAAATAAACATGTTTCCACCATATTTTTTCTGCCAAATTTTTCAATAATTTATACGGAACACGTGGATAATACTAGTAATAATAGTAATAAATTTAATTTTGGAAAGTAGTTTTTAAAATTAGGGTCTCAAAATCCCAAAGATTTATGTAGTGATTTCACATGGATATATACTAGTAATAATAGTAATAAATTTAATTTAAGACTCAAAACTATTCTAATTTTTTTCCACTTTCCAAGGTCACATAAGACGGTCGAATTTTTCCTCTACTTCTCTCAAACCCTCTCCCAAATCCTCTTCTAATCAAAATGCCGCCGAAGAAACAACGACCGTCACCGAAGGGGAAGAATCCACAAAGGGATGCGATATAGGTCCGAAGGGCAGAACTTGCAAGGGCGGTGAAAACCAAGATTATGGTCGCTAGGGCAGAGGCCGAAAGGGCAGCGGCGGAAGCAGCGGCGGCGGTAGCGACGATGAAAGCGGAGGCGGCAGCCAAGCCACGTGCAAAAAAGGCTAAAAACACTTATTGCTCGACAAAGACTGGAAAATCTATCTTCGATACAGAGTCGTCGGAAGACTCAACTTATAAAGACCGAAGGCGTACTCAAGCGAAGACTAAGGTGGCAACGAATACAGAGTCATCAGCGTACTCTGTGGATTTTGAATCATCATCAGAAGAGGAAAATGAAGAGAAAGAGCAATCATCAAATAGGTCCCAGGCTGGAGAGGAGGTAAAAAAATTTAAAGACTCTAAAACTAAGAAGATTTACATTAAATATTTCAAGAAAAAGGCTGTTATGCCTGAAAGATCAATTAAGATGGATGATGTCGAAGATGAAGCTTTCCTGGATATATTGAAATTCTATCAATTGGAGAAACTGAACAAATCATGTCTTGAGAAAATCTCCCAAACAATAGTAAGAGAATTTTACTCAAATCTTCCGGCTGAAATTAAAGAAAAAGAAGAGGATCAACCACTGGTGTTTCTGAGAGGGAAACTGATTAGGGTAAATGCTGCTGTCATCAACAAATTTTATGGATTTGATCCAGTTCCTGTGTTTGATATGAAAGATATTGATAATATTTCCATGACGAATGCAATTCATGAGATTACAGGTGTTTCAATGGGTGCCAAGACCCCTCAAAATGTATACAAAGATCAATTAAAAACTTTGTATAAATTGTTACATGCCTACGTATCTCAAACACTCAACCCTACTGGACATGAGTTTTCCATCCATCCCGAGAAAGTAAAATTTCTTTATTATATGGGGAAGAAAAAAAGGATGGATATAGGTTCCTACATGTTCAGTAGAATGATGCATCTCGTAGGAAAACCAACTGCAAGGACAGCTCTCCCTTTCGGAGGATTTGTATGCTCGATGGCTAATAAACATTCTGTCCCAAGCTTAGCAGGTGATGTTTATATTAAAAATAAAGGCCCCATGAGAAAACTAACCTTCACTCTAATATTTGGAAAACGGGCAGCAGCTGCAAGCAAACCATCAACATCTGGAAAACCATCAACTTATGGAATCAAAAACACTAAGGACAGGGTTGATGATCTATACAATTTTGTTGCTGCAAACTTTGAGAATGTCTTCAAAGAGATGAAGACTATATCCGACAACCAGAAATTGATTCTGGATAAGATTAACCAGATAGAGGTTGAATTTGCTGACCAAGAATAAGATTTTCCTTCCCTCGTGAAGAAGGTAAATGGGGCTAGCCCAAACTCTTATGTAAAAATACACACTGTGCACATTGACACTTTAATGCTAGCCATCACTTTGATACTTCTATTTATATTTCTGGATGTCATTTCTACATATACAATGAGTCCATACTGACTATAATTTTTCTTAATCCGTCCCTCAAGGTGTAGGTGAAGGATATATTGAGAAAGAAGAAGAAGTAGGAAAAAAAAAAGAAACAAGAAGAAGAAGAAGATGGAGATGGCTATGAAGATTCATCTTTTGAGTTTTGAATGTCTCTTATTTCAATTTGGAAGTAATATTTGACTTGTAATATGGTTCTGAATATTTGTTGGTCATGGCGGTCAAACTAAATTTTGTGTTTGAAATATTTTAAGACTCAACTTTTTGCTTGTACTAAGTGCATAGTTCGTAATTTGTTTTGAAAATATAATATGGTCTTGAATTTAGAGTAGGTCTGATATTTATTTGGATTATTGTATTATGAATTATGCAGGTTCTATGTTGAATTACTAACGTGGATTGGGCAGATTACTGTAACGTGAATTATGTAGTTTATTGGACTTAGAATGAAGTATACTTAATTTGATTATAATTTTTTGGTTGAAGCGTTTATTTGGTTGGCAGTTGGCCTTCATAGATGATATTGATATTTTGGTGTATTCCTTTGATTTGCAGATGCCCATCACAGATTTCATGAGTCCTGGATGCATTCCTAGGGTTTAAAGGTGGCCTCATTACGGATGCATTCCTGGGATCACTAAAACTTTATTTGATTGTAATGTGTTTTGCTTTCTGTAAAAAAATTATTACATCGATGCCATCAGTATGAATTCGATGCCAGTGCCTGTTCATCCCTTGTTATTGCTGAAGCAAAATTATAATCCTGCCTGTTCATCCCTTGTTATTGCTGAAACATAATTGTAATCCTGCCTGTTCAACCTTTGTTATTGCCATCAGTACATCGATGCCATCAGTATGAAGTCAATGCCAGTGTAATGCATAATATAATGTAAGAAAAATTCTCTTTGATAGTAGGTTAATTATATTCAAACATTCGCAAGAAATTTTGTTCAGCCATATAGTGGAAGCCTGATAAAATGATATTCGGATTTTCTTGAAAATGATTTAATATTAAATGAATGTACTATGGTAAATGATATTAAAAATACTGTAAATATTTGGTGAAAAAAATATGAGATACTTGAACATTTCCAGTCCTAAATGTACCATACTTTGTTAAAAGCACAGAGAGTGTCCGTTCTCCGTTTTTAAAGAACGGAGAATGGTCATTCTCCATGTTAAAGGAACGGAGAATGGCCATTCTCCTTGAGAATGGCCATTCTCCGTGTTAAAAGCAAAGAGAACGACCATTCTCCGTCCATTCGCCGTGTTAAAAGCAAAGAGAATGGCTATTCTCCGTCCATTCGCCGTATTAAAAGCAAAGAGAATGGCCATTCTCCGTGTTAAAAGCAAAGAGAATGGCCATTCTCCGTCCAAAAAAATATTCTCCTCGAAAATATTATCTTTAGAAAAGTTAAAAAATAATCCGCCCGACCTCAGAAGCAGGTTTCCTCAGTTCACCACCACCACCATGACATGTAGCTTTATTAACAAAATATTAAATTGTTAAATAAAAAATAAAATTTCTGACAATGGCATGGGCAGTAAAATTAGAGCAGCGCCGCTGGTACTTCTCCTTGTTCGAGGAGGTCTCTGAAAACACAAATAGGCAACTCTAGAGGGGGGTGAATAGAGTTTGTCTCAATAATCACCAAATAAAAATAAACTCTATATCACCTCCACAAAACAACTATCAAGATAATAAATAAATCAGAGAGAAATACGGAAGTAAATAAAGATCAGAAGAGCATACGCAAACACAGTAGTTTTAACCTGGTTTCCCTCGTGGAGGACTAGTCCAGGCCTGAGAACTCTAGCTCAGGATTCAAATCCACTATTTGTGAAATAGTAGTTTACAACCCGTGCCTTTTCTTCAGAAGAGTCAACTTCTTACAGAGGATCGTAGTGGCGATTTGCTTGGAATTTTCCAAGCGACTTGGAATTGTCCAAGTGACTTTTCTTTTCAACTCTTGCACAAAAACTTCTAGCTGAATCGCACTTGAGCACCTTGGGGCTTAGGAAGTTTTGTGGCTAGTAGATTGGAAGAGTAAGGCTCTTGACTATATAGGCTATGTAAGAGAAGAAGAATAGAAGAGCGGATGGTTTCAAATGAGAGAAACCAAGGCCTATTTATAGGGTTCGGGACAAGCAGAATTCGGCCAGAATTCGGTATGGATAATTCAAATTTTTGGCCGTTGGACAGCTTGTAGCAAGCATGCCCTAAAAATCAGGGTGCTGGAAATCAGGGGACAGAGTTCGGCCCGAACTCTGTGTGGAGGCAGAGTTCGGCCCGAACTCTGTCTCCAGCAGACAGAATTGGTCCATTGGGCTTTTGGACTTTGTGGAGCTTGGGCTTGGTTCAGGAATTGGTCTGTTGTATGGTAGAGCTTTGGAGAGATATGCTAGGGGCTGAGATGACTCAGAGCGACTCAACGTACACATTCTCCTAGACTCAAAAAATTAAAGATTACAGACTTAGAACAAGTAGGAAAACCAAGAGCCCTTTGATGATGCATTTCTTCTGATATTTGAGCAGCCCTGAAGACGTCTTTTTCCCTGACAGTAGTCGTCCAAAGATAAACAGATCTGGAAATCTGAATACCTTTCGGGAGCTTCGTCCCCGAACCCCCGACGGAGGGCGCTGCCCCCTCGACCCCTGTCCGCTGACCGGGCAGCGGAACCCCCGATGCGAGGCCCCGGATAGGTCGCTAGGCGGTTCGGAGAAATCTTTTTGTATGACGCCGTCTTCGCTCCATCATTAATTCTTCATTGCCTATGTCCTGTTTGATCATGTTTGATCATGCTTACTGCATGTCTACAAATACATGTTAGGCCAGCAAAATATGTTGCAGTACGATACAAGCATAGCAATATAATACAGGACAATTAGGACATTGCTAAGTTTAAGTAACAACATGATAGCATGTTAGGCCAACAAAATATGTTGCAGTACGATACAAGCATAGCAATATAGGACAATTAGGACAATGCTAAGTTTAAGTAGCAACATGATAGTGAGTATATGAATATTAGTGACATCATTATGTTAAACTTAACTGATTAGCCATATTCAAAAACACAATATAATCATTGGGCCAACAATCTCCCCCTTTTTTATTATGGCAAATCGGTTAAGTTTAAGACAGATACGATAGATGCATATATCACTAATAAACACATACTACGATAAGATAGTGTGCTAACTTAAACTTATTTCTCCCCCTTTGACATGATCAAAAATAAGCTTCCCCGTAATAAGAGATAAAATGAACTCAAGCATAAGGAGGAAGGCATAGACAATCATGATCAAGATATACTAAATGAGGAACAATGGGAGAAGTGTGTAAAGACAAGTATAGAGACTACATACCCAATGTAGAGTGCCATACAGAAAGTAACTTGTCAAAACACAAATAGTTGGTAAAACTAAAAGAATTTGAAAATAATCAATAGATACTTTACCAACATTAAATCCAAGAAAGACATCCAAAAACATAGTATTACATGAAATCCAAGAAAGACATCCAAAAACTTTTGGAAGAAAAAAATTCAGTCAAAAACCATAAGGATAAGATAATTGCAAATAATAGATATCAAAGTAGAAAGATACCAATTGAGATATTGAAATAGACAAACTTGATATCAATTGAAATATATAAACTTGAAACATTGATCAATGAAACTATGATAGTCATAATTGTCCACAGATAAATAGTGAAACAAAATAAATGAATGATCAATGTAAAATAGAAGCAATTGATATAAAAAGATCTCATTATTTGCAAATCTATTTGCTTATCCAAAATTCATGCATTTGAACTCAATTACCTTATCATGCTATATGAATAAACATGAAGGTAAAGGAGAAACAATATTTGAGAAGGAGAAATTCAGTCGAATTGAATGCTCCCCCTCAAACTATGACCAATATAGATAAAATCATGAATATTGGATAAGTCCTCAACAAGGAAAGCCAAATGAAACATACAAAGAAAACCAAATCAAAGAAAGCACAATCGTCATCAAGATAAAATACAAAATTAAATATTAACAAGATGACCCATATAAAAGAGAGATAATATGATGAAAACAATTGCATAAACTCTCATAAACCTTTCACAAAATATCAGTATCCAAAAAAATGGGTCAATGATGAACTACGTCTACGACATATTAAAGGGTATAAATGAATTGAACCAATTTATTTGCTCCCCCTTAAAATATGCGTATCTAGTTCCAAAGCACTTATAGCAAAAAAAATGATAACTTTAAGATCTAGGGATAAACCAAGTATTGATTTCTCCCCCTTGCTCAATGCATATAAGGCTATAAAAACGTCATAAAACGAATAATGTCATCTTTAGAAGAGATATCCAATAAATAGTCACTAAAGATGAACGATCAAAATAATATCTTAATTAAGCACATATAATCAAAAGATGACATACATTAGCCTATATAGAAGAATCTCATATTTAAATATGATAGATCAATGCATGTTACCTTTTGAAAAAAAGATCATCATGAAAAGAAATAAGGTCCATTAGAAAAATATTATTATGAAAAAGAATAATAAGGACCATTAGAAAAATATTATAATGAAAAGGAATAATAAGGTCCATTAGAAAAATATCATCATGAAAAGGAATAATAAGGTCCATTAGAAAAATATCATCATGAAAAGGAATAATAAGGTCCATTAAAAACAATCATGATGAGAATCACAATATAGCTCAAAAGATAAAAATAAGACTAAAGAAAAATATCATCATGAATAAAGTCAATTAAATTAATCACGAAGAAAGTCAAAATATAGCTCAAAAATAAAAAAATAAAACTCAAATATCATGTCCATGATTATCTAATTAAGAAATGATCAACCAATTTATTGCTTTGCATTGACTATGTATGTTTTACCACATATGTACCCATCAACGGGTAATAATCCAACCTTGCTAATACTAAATGAGAAACCAATAAAGTTCAAATAGCAAAGAGCATATGTGATAATCCATGAGTGGTCAAAGTAGAGTAATAAATTAACTTGATAACCACATAATTAGATAATTTAGGACTACTCAACCATTAGGATCATTTATCAATAAAAGTAAACATGATCCAACGAATCTCATCAAGAGAAAATCCCAAATCCATATTTATAATATAATCTTACAAATCGATAAAAAATATGGAGAGAAAAAGTCAATCTCATTTAAATTATTACAGATTTAATCTAAAGAGATGTAATCTGATAATATGATAAAATCATGACTACAAAAGATGAGAGAAGTTTAAAAGATGCATATCAATGACTAGTATAGAAGGAAGTTAAAGCGATGAATCACAAACCTCAACGAAAACAAGATTAAAATAAAAAATTTGTCAAACTAATTTTAGAGACCAAACATATGTATCTAAAATAGAATACAAATCTCATCAAGAAAAATCATAAATCTTGTTTTTGTAAACTAGCATATCACATATAGATTGAAGTTCAAGAAGATAGCTAGATGAGTGAAAGTGAACAAAAATTATGTAGCTTAACAATACATCGCAAATAAGCAAGCTAGCTACATAACTAATTAAGATTAATGAGATAGGCCATTAACATGATAAATGTGCTCATTAAATCTTAAGTCACTAACACTAAAAAATACATGCTTAAGCATAGAGTTCATAATAAGGGTAATACATTTTGAATGATCAAAATGATTTATATACTCTTTGCTAAGCAAGGATAGTCAAGTAAATGAATTGGACTCTCATCAAGTAAAGGACAAAAGAGATGTTCATGAAAATAAAGCAAATCTCTTTGTCAAAAATATTGAGATTAACCCAAGATAATGAAATAATAGATTGATCTAGAGAGTGCAAAATATAACCATTATGAAAGTGTATTCTCTGGAAATGGAAAATCTCAAAGTAAAAGTTCAACCCATAGTAGCTAAAGACATGAGAAGTATGATATATCAATTACATATATTCTCATGTGCTACAAAACATCATTGGGCAATAATAATAGAATATTTATAGCTCAAATATAAGGCTAGATATGATGAAGTATTCTGGAACTTAGGGGAGGATCCAGAACTAGATAATGGTTGCAAGTAGACCTTAATAAATCTTAAGTCTATAAAGTGCTGATCACTTTGGGTTAGCTGTAGGGGCCGGTTCCCAGCTAGCGGTAGTCCGAAGACTAGTGCACCGTGTCGCTTCAGGCTATTTACACCTGTATGAAAGAAGGACCCTTTCGGCTTGTTCCCAAAATGTTCTTTACTTTTAAGAAATTAGATTTAGAGGAATATATGCAATATCATCAAACAACATCAAAGTATAAAAATCCCTATGAATAAGAGAGGTAAATACCCAAATAATAATGAAAGAATGATCATCAAAATTTGCTAAGAATATTTTCAAAACAAATATTTTCATAATACACTTTATGAAAATAAATATATAGAAGATTCATACTCAAAATAAGTATGATGATCTCAACAAGTAAGGTAAAGCACAAAACCGAGCAATTCTTAAAAGAACTTCCATAAAAGTCATGAACAAGACACTAATAAGCATTTTCTCTCAACATTCCAACTTAAAGGCATTTGAATAAATAAATATCAACATTTGAAATCAATAATGGCCATTGGATCTATAATTTGATCAACGGCTGAGGCTATTTCCGGTTCTGGAACAGCCAGGCCGAATTCGGCCCGAACTCTGGTAAGGGCAGAGTTCAGCCCGAATTCCGGATTCTGGTAACAGAACTGGAATCAGGCTGAAAATTGGTTAAGCAAAAAGATCAAAATAAGAGTGAAAGACATGTATCCATAAAGTCAACAAATAAAAGCCAATAAGATATCATCAAAAAGAAGACTTTAAGGAATAAGCTAATTGATTCAAGTAGAGATAACACAAATTTAGTCAAAAGAATCAATAGCTAAATTATAAGGTAAGCACAAGTATGAATAAATATTCTTCAAAATAATATGAAACTTGAGCTTATCTCATATGCCCACATAAAGATATTTATACAAAAATAGATGTCCATATAATAAATACATGATCTACATGTAAATAAAGATTTAATGAATATAGTCATGTATCCATCATGAATGTTTGAAAAACTATCACAAATTCAAAAGCACGTATAAATAGACTTTATTAGGCAAAGACATAATTGATTCTCAATAGGATAATCAAAATAAAACATGAGAATCAATAATGAATATATTATGTAAGCACAAGGTTAACAAGAAGTATAAGTATATACTTATTAAATTATAAGTAGCTTGTGCTAAACACATATATTCACAAATACCAATGATATATTAAATACAAATCGGCAAGAAGTAACTATCTCAAAACTTTTAAAGATGAAGAGTTAAAATCATATTAACTCAAATCAAAACCAAGGTCATATGGACTAGAGTGATATACATGCTTTATAAATAAGAATTAAGAAAAAAATGAGCATGCATATATAGATGTGTCACACTACTAGAAAATGAGTAATAAACTACATAGTGTGAACTAATCATTTAAAGCTATGTAACTAGTCATGCTATATAAAAAAAATAGAAAGAAAATCAACTAAGCATGCTAGTATTATATCTCACATTAATTTATATAATAAGCAACTAAAAGATATCAATGTGAGCTAGTAGCAAGACATCAAGAGAAACATGCGAAATTCTACAAAAATAAACCATTTAAAGAGAATCGTTTAGCATGTTACCAAAGTGGCTCTAGTGGCCACACTTGTGTTGGTACAATTGCTTGGAAGATAACCTTTGAGCTTTGCAACCACCAACACGCTTCCTCGGTGCTATGTCTTGATACAAGTAGCTCCACCTACAATATTAGGCGAAGACTTTGGTATCCAAATAAACTTGGATCCATATTTGTTAGCTTTAGGGACCCATATACTATTTACTCTAGCATTGGTAGAAAAACTCCTACGAATAGGACAAGTTACACTCATGTGTCCAATGCGAGAGCAATAGAAGCACCTAATACTAGTGTGTGCACATGTATCGGAATGAGCATGATTATGAACATGTAACATACTAGAATGATGAATATTTCTAGAGTGAGCATGCATGGATTTGGTCTTAAGACTATCATGTTTTAATAGCAAATCATTCTGTACACAAGTAAGAGAATCACTATGCATGGAATTGGTCTTAAGAATATCATGTTCCAATAGCAAATCATTATGCAAACAAGTAAGAGAATCAAATTTAGCATTTAAAGCATAATTCTCTTTTTCAAATAAAGCAATTCTAGAAATAAAATCATCATTTTGTTTCTTTAAAGAGTCAATAGAAGAATCATGCAAATGATTTAGCTCATATGCTTGCTTCTTAAGATCTTCTATTGATGAGGAAAGAGATTTGATTTTCAAAATTAAAGAATCATTCAAACTCTTTAAAGAAACACAAGATGAGTTTTGAGAATCAAGTCTAAATAATAAATCAATGTTTTTATTTCTCAAAGACTCATTAGATTCTTCTAAATGAATAACCTTTTCTACAAGTTCTTCATTTGTAGAATGAAAAGCCTTAGCAAACTTTAAGGATTGGTTAGCCATGGCTTTCCACTTAGAGCACTTATTGCATTTAGAAGAAACATGATTGTCTATGCTACTAGAAGTAAAACCCTCTTCATCGGAGGAGGAAGAATATGATGCCATACACAAATAAACAAGGATCTACTCTAAGGATGTTAAGCCTTACAATAGAGACCTTACTCTGATACCAATTGAAAACACAAGTAGGCAACTCTAGAGGGGGGTGAATAGAGTTTGTGTCAATAATCACCAAATAAAAATAAACTCTATATCACCTCCACAAAACAACTATCAAGATAATAAATAAATCAGAGAGAAATGCGGAAGTAAATAAAGATCAGAAGAGCATACGCAAACACAGCAGTTTTAACCTGGTTTCCCTCGTGGAGGACTAGTCCAGGCCTGAGAACTCTAGCTCAGGATTCAAATCCACTATTTGTGAAATAGTAGTTTACAACCCGTGCCTTTTCTTCAGAAGAGCACGTCAACTTCTTACAGAGGATCGCAGTGGCGATTTGCTTGGAATTTTCCAAGCGACTTGGAATTGTCCAAGTGACTTTTCTTTTCAACTCTTGCACAAAAACTTCTAGCTGAATCGCACTTGAGCACCTTGGGGCTTAGAAAGTTTTGTGGCTAGTAGATTGGAAGAGTAAGGCTCTTGACTATATAGGCTATGTAAGAGAAGAAGAATAGAAGAGTGGATGGTTTCAAATGAGAGAAACCAAGGCCTATTTATAGGGTTCGGGACAAGCAGAATTCGGCCAGAATTCGGTATGGATAATTCAAATTTTTGGCCGTTGGACAGCTTGTAGCAAGCAGGCCCTAAAAATCAGGGTGCTGGAAATCAGGGGACAGAGTTCGGTCCGAACTCTGTGTGGAGGCAGAGTTCGGCCCGAACTCTGTCTCCAGCAGACAGAATTAGTCCATTGGGCTTTTGGACTTTGTGGAGCTTGGGCTTGGTTCAGGAATTGGTCTGTTGTATGGTAGAGCTTTGGAGAGATATACTAGGGGTTGAGATGACTCAGTGCGACTCAACGTACACATTCTCCTAGACTCAATAAATTGAAGATTACAGACTTAGAACAAGTAGGAAAACCAAGAGCCCTTTGATGATGCATTTCTTCTGATATTTGAGCAGCCCTGAAGACGTCTTTTTCCCTGACAGTAGTCGTCCGAAGATAAACAGATCTGGAAATCTGAATACCTTTCGGGGGCTTCGCCCCCGAACCCCCGACGGAGGGCGCTGCCCCTTCGACCCCTGTCCGCTGACCGGGCAGCGGAACCCCCGATGCGAGGCCCTGGATAGGTCGCTAGGCGGTTCGGAGAAATCTTTTTGTATGACGCCGTCTTCGCTCCATCATTAATTCTTCATTGCCTATGTCCTGTTTGATCATGTTTGATCATGCTTACTGTATGTCTACAAATACATGTTAGGCCAGCAAAATATGTTGCAGTACGATACAAGCATAGCAATATAGTACAGGACAATTAGGACATTGCTAAGTTTAAGTAACAACATGATAGCATGTTAGGCCAACAAAATATGTTGCAGTACGATACAAGCATAGCAATATAGGATAATTAGGACAATGCTAAGTTTAAGTAGCAACATGATAGTGAGTATATGAATATTAGTGACATCATTATGTTAAACTTAACTGATTAGCCATATTCAAAAACACAATATAATCATTGGACCAACAGTCTCGACGACGTCCGACGCGAAGCAGACCGATTCTTCTCGGCACAACTGGTACTCCTCGTTGTTCTAGGAGGGTTCGACGACGTTCGACACGATCTGAACCGATTCTTATTTCCTTCTTTATCTCCGTTTCTCTTTCCACCACAACCACCAACACCACCACCACGACGGCCTGTAACCAAAAAAAATTACGAAATATTAAATTGGATGGACGAAAGAGAGAGTAAATATGAGTTAATTTAGGGTGTTCATTGAAAAAATTAAAGTAAAGAATGACCTGCTAAAGCAAGTTACCAACAGGTCAAAAGTCTAAATCAACATTAAATGATGTTTCTACACTATTATTCAATCCGAACCATTGGATCAACATCCAACGGTCCAAATTTCGGATGTATCGATACATCCATTTCCAGCGGATGTATTGTAGAACGACCAATATATATATATATATATATATATATATATATATATATATATGTGTGTGTGTGTGTGTGTGTGTGTGTGTGTGTGTGTGTGTGTTCGGATCTGGAGTCCCGTTTTCAGAGCCCCGTCGAAGCCCCGTGATCCTTGGTCGTTGGATCGCACGGCATAATGTGGGCCATGCACGGACCCCGCTCGATCCGATGGTGCATGGGGGTAGGACTTTGGCGGGGCTCCACCGGCGGGTATCTTGATCCGGATTTATATATATATATATATATATATATATATATAGAGAGAGAGAGAGAGAGAGAGGGAGAGAGAGAGAGGAGGGATTCACATTCATGTTTTTGCATCCCTAAACATCCCAGGCTATTCACCGTTAGATGTTATTTAAGTTATTTAATTTTAACCATTGATTTGAATGGTTCAAATCAACGGTTAAGATTAGATGACTTAAACAACATCCAACGGTTGTTAACATAGAAATGTTTGGGAATGCAAAAATTGAGGGGATGTGGATCCTTCCTCATATATATATAATTCAAGGGCATTAAATGTAATAATGTTGTAACAGAATCAGGTATGCATTACAAATAGCAAGTTCCGTTGAAGAGTTGTATTTATCCAATCAAACTTTCTTGAGAGTGAACTTACAAGGACCTAGCAGTGTCCTCAGGACTCCAAGGTCATGTGACCTTAAGCTTTTATTTAAGTAGGGTCACGATAACATGTCTTTGTTAATAGGTGCTTTAATGATATAAATTGCTACTATATGTGATATAGTGTTCTAGTCTTCTAGTAGACAAATCATTCCTGTTTTTGTTGCTGAAAGACGTCACACAAGTATGTTTTGTTGCATAATATGTTCAATTGGAGTTGTTTGGTTATGTTTCAGGAAGATGGCAAGAAAAACATAGTTCTAAAATCTAACTTCCGCTTCAATCATGACAACAGTGTAGCATGTTGCTCTTCATTTGTGCCCTGCTCTTTATTTAATTTTAATTGTACACAGAAAATAAGTACTCGGTTTGGGGTTGTCGTTCGTTTACTCTTTGCATAATGTATCATAGAAAATGAATGCAATGGCCTAGAGCAAATTGTATCATCATACCTCTTCGTCTAAATTCTTTATAGTCTAAAGGAACTTAAAGGATGCTCCTTGTTTCTGCCATAGTCTTGTAGTAATAGAACCAGCCATAAAATAGATGATAAGGATCAAATGCCTATCACCCGAACAACACATCCTTCAATCTTGAAACTCATAGCAAACTCCCTAGACAAATCAGACTAGGACAGAACTCAATCCTGTTGAACTTAACACACAACAACGACTCACAAATAGTCAATCAGCAGATGTAAGAGACACCACAACAAAATGGAGCAATGTAGAAAACTTGCTTATAGTTTCAATCTTACTTCTCATCAGATACAAAATGATCAAAATGCACAGAAGCCAAGAAGCTTCAGAATACAAAATGACAAGAAGCTTTAGAAGTTTCAACAAAATGCAGCTACACATAAATAGATCAATAGAGGTGCACAGAAGCCAAGAAGCTTCAGAATACAAAATAACACCCTCATCCCCTTGAGAACCCAAAAGGCAATTATTAGAAGCTACTAATTTTACATAGCAAAAACATTAAAATAATAAACTTGGATTTAGGCCCTAATGGGCTTGGTTTAACATCCAACAGCCTCCCCTAAACCAAGCTCATCAAACTTCATCATCCCCATCATCTGCTTCAACTTCAGAAACACACAAGAGTTGATAGGCTTTGTAAGTATATCTGCAATTTGTTCACCAATTGGACAATAGTGAACTTCAACAACTTTAGCACTCACCAAATCACGAATATAATGCATCTTTGCATGGATATGCTGGGTCCTCCCATGGCAGATGGGTTCTTTGTTAATGCAATGGTTGACTTATTATCACAGAAAATTGTTGTAGGAATTTTTTGTTCATGGTGCAGAACCTCAAGTAATTTCCTCATCCACTCCGCATGAGTTGCACAATAAGTGGCTGCATTATACTCCGCTTCAGTTGATGAAAGAGCCACTACTTGTTGCTTCTTTGAAGACCAAGAAATAACTCCAGAACCAATGTGAAAAGCAAAACCAGAAGTGCTTCTTGATGTCTCAACATCTCCAACCCAGTCCTGTATATCCCTCAAGCTTTACTTCATAGTTGGTTGGATAGAAAACGTCTCCTTGAGTGCCTTTGATATACCTCAAAATCTGCTTTGCTGCTTGCATATAAGATTGCCGAGGAGCTTCCATAAATCTGCTAATAAGACCAACACCAAATGTGATATCTGGTCGAGTTGAAGTCAAGTAGCGTAAACTTCCAAACAACATCTTGTATAGAGTAGGATCAACTAGCTCTCCATTGCCTTTTTCAGTAGCTTCACTTTTACTTCAACCGGAGTCAAAATAGGCTTGCAAGACTCCATGTTAAAGCATTTAAGAATATCTCCAGAATACTTTCTCTGTGAAATAAAAGTTCCCTGCTTCATTTGAATCACTTCTAGGCCAAGGAAATATGACATTAACCCCATATCGGTCATCTCAAATTGAGTTGTCAATGCCTTCCTAAATTTTGCAATTGTCATTGGATTGTTTCCTGTGATTATAAGATCATCCACATACAAACACACAATGACTATATCTCCCTGCACAACAGATTTGACATAAAAAGTGTGTTCATATGGACAGCTTTCAAATCCGTTTTCCACAAAATAGGAATCAATTCTGGTGTACCATGCCCTCGGTGCCTGTTTAAGGCCATATAAAGCCTTTTTGAGCCTATAAACTTTGTCGGCTTGCCCTTCCTTCACATAACCTGCAGGTTGTTCTAGATATACTTCTTCCTCCAACGTTCAATTTAGAAACGCTGATTTTACATCCATTTGAAATATGTTCCAAGCATTGTGAGCAGCAATAGAAATAACCATTCTAATAGTATCGAGTCTAGCAACCGGAGCAAATACTTCAAGATAATCGATACCTGGTTTTTGCTTGTAGCCCTTCGCTACTAACCTTGCTTTGAAGCGATCCACTTCTCCATTAGGCTTGTACTTTGTCTTGTACAACCACTTTACTCCATTGGCTTATTTTCCTTCAGGAAGAGCAGTGAGCTCCCAAGTGCTATTTTTCTCAATTGCTTGAATTTCTTCATCTATGGCCTTCCTCCAGTGTTCCTCCCCACAAGCCTCATTGAAAGTTAGAGGATCACAATCAGAATACAGAGCAAAATTCACTAATTCTTCATCAGATAGGTCATTATCAGTACCCACTTCATAATCTTGAAGATGGCTAGGCAATCGACGATCTCGTTGTGGCCTCCCAAGTACATTTTCATGTTGGCGATGAGCTACAGGAGACTGATCAGCTGCTGGAGTTTGAATTTCTGGTGCATCTACGGGTTGTTCGTCAACCGAACAATCATCTTCAGGTGCTGGAAGATATGTGGCTTGCTTGCATCCATCCAAACTCCAATCCCACTCACATTGTTCATCAAAAGTGACGTCTCGACTAACTATAACCTTCCCAGATTTTGGATTGAAGAGCTTATACCCCTTTGTTACACTGCTATATCCAATGAAAATGCACTTTTCAACCTTCTCGTCAAGCTTCTTCCTTATATGATCTGGTACATGGGAATAAGCAATGCACCCGAACACCTGCATATGTTGAATGTTTGGCTTATGACTGCTCCATATTTCATATGGAGTTCTTTGATCCACACTTATGCTGGGCACCTGTTTAAGATATAGGCAACACAAGCGACGGTTTTTGCCCAAAAATGCTTGGGCAAATTCTTCAATTTTAGCATACATCTGACCATATCCATGATTGTTCTATTCTTCCTCTCTGCCACGCCATTTTGTTGCGGAGTGTATCTCGCTGTCAACTGGTGTTTGATGCCATTTTTCTCCAGAAAATCATCAAAAACAATATATTCTTGACCTCTATCAGTTCTCAACACCTTCATCTTTTCCCCGCTTTGATTTTCAACATAAGCTTTCAATCTTTTGACAGTGTCACATGCCTCTGACTTGTTCTTCAGAATATAAACCCAAGTTTTTCTACTAAAATCATCAATGAAAGTAATAAAGTACTTTCCACCACCATGAGAAAGAACTTCATGCTGAGCACAAATCAGAATGTACGATTTCAAGGGGCTTGGACGCTCTCTGAACCTTTCCCTTCGGAAAGCACTCTCTATGTTTCTTTTCCATAACACAAGTCTCACATACTCTACTTGGAATTTTAATCAGAGGCAAACCTGAGACCAAATTCTTACAAGCAAGATAATTCAAGCTTTGAAAGTTTAAATGCCCAAATCTCATATGCCACAACCAATCATCATCATTCGTCACAAAACTAAGGCAAGGTAAATCATCATGTTGCATTGCATATATAATGGAAATAGATGATTCGAAGTCATTGTTACCTTTGCCACAAGTTCTTCTTGGACATTCTTGATGGTGCAGACACCTCTGAAAATCCTCACATCATAGCCTTTCTCTGAAAGCTGTCCCATACTAAGAGCATCCACAGTGGGACTAATTTCAAGTGCTATATTTGGTCTTTAGCCAAATTTTGTAGCACTTGATGGCTCCAATGGACTCTTGTCCACACTTGAAAAATGGTAGAAAGCTAAGAGACTCTCCAAATTTGGAGAGTCCACTAGTTGAGCTATATTACTTGCGGGACCACCATATTTACTTTTCTCCTTCATTCTTTTTTTTTGAGTGTTGCCACTTGTCAATTATAAAAGAAAAATAAAGAGGAAAACAAATGGAGTGTTGCTACTTGTAAATTTGGAGTGTTTATTTAGACTATACCATTGTGTACCAACATGAAGGAAATACTCCAAAATTAATTATTGGATTATGGTTTGAAGTGATTTGGAGTATAGTTTGGAGTGTTACCACTGTGGATGCTCTAAGAAGATTATGGCAAAGACTAGGTACATAATACACATTGGAGATGGTATTGAATGCCCCATTCTTCAGCGGAATAATGATTTGTCCTTTCCCTTTCACCAGCATTTTGGCCGAGTAGCCAAAAGTAATGTCTACTTCTACCAACTTGTCGAAATCAATGAACAACTCTCTGTAACCACACATATGGTTGCTGCAGCCTGTATCGAGATTGTAAAACCCCTAAATTTTTACTAGGATTTTAAATTTTTATTTGGTATTGATTTTTGTTTTCGAATTTAAACGTCGCGTGCGAAATTTTGTTTTTATTTGCTCGTCGAGTGCGAATATGTGCGAGTTACATATTTTGAAAATGCTTTATTTATGGATTTTAGAAAACATACAGTTCATTTCAATATTAGTATAGTAAATATTTTATTTTGTTTGAAATAGAAATTTTCATCGCACTAGTGGTGATTTTTATTTAATTATACCGATTTAAAAATAATATATACATAGATATTTTTACTAATTGAATGCGAAGTACATGAAATTTGATTCGTGTAGACGATTTAAATTTTCAAAATTTATTTATTTATGTAGATATTTTAAAAAATTTGAAGTTATATTTATCTTAATTTAAATAAAAGAAAAGGGTATGTTGTAATTATTTTCTATTTAAATAATTATCATATTTTTTGAAATTTATTTATTATTTAAATTTATAGAAAGATATTTCGAGTTTTATGGTGGTAATTTAAATTGTGATTAGGCTGTATTGCTTTAATTTAAATAGTTACTTTAAATATATGATATATCTATATTTAAGTTAGATTGAACTTTATTATATTTAAATTAAATTTAGATTGAGATTTGATAGAATTTTATAGTGAAGTTATCTAATGGAGATTTAAATAAATCGTAGTCCTTATCTATCTAAGCTACCTCTACCCTATATAAAGGGAGGCTTCTCTTTGTTTACCTCACAAATTCCTCAAACACCATAGCCAATCATGTGCATCGTGTCCGTGTCCATGCCCATCCTTTTTTTTCTTCCACTATTTTTCTTTTGTACATCTACAAATTCTTTCTCGTGTCCACATACCGGACACGGCCTCGACCCATAGCATGTGTCTCGCAGGACACATTTTCCTCACATGCCGACCATCCCCGACACATAACCCTGAATCCAGATCCTAATCCAACACCATGGCTGCCTTGTCCCAGTCCAGGGAGAGCCTCACCGTCACAACACCATCCACCATCTCCCACCATCCTTTCCGTCGGCCGAATCAAATCGCCACAGCCACCGTCCCCCTCCTCCTCGCCATCATCACCAACCCCGCTGCCCTATTGCCATCTACCACCACCACCGCCTCCGTTCCTCCTCGCAGCCACTACCACTAGGGCCGACCCCGTGGCCGAACCACCTAGACCTTACTGATCAACTTCCCCAACTCTGTTCACCCCGATTCATCACCACCCCCATCCGAGATCCCCACGCCAACACCATGGACCGCCCTAGCCACGGCCTTCACCGACCACAAAATCCCATCGACGCCACTACCAGAAATAATTAAAACCCACACCACATACCTCGTCCATCGCACACCTCCTCTATGACAGCGTGCCCTCCGTTGTGCTTCCCCAGCGCGACCGCCTCCCTGAGATCCTCACAAAAACCCGTCGGATCTCTCCACCGGATCCACGACCCCCGTCTGCTGTTCACCGTTGCCCGTATATCCTCACCAGCGCTATGTCGAGCCCTCCACGACCCGCCCCTATTCTCCGTCTTCCACCTCGGCGTACCCCGCCCTAGCACCCAATAGCAGCACCCAGGCCCGGAGAGATCCCCCGCCCTTCTCGCCATGTCGAGCGCGCTCGACCGCTGCCGGCGCGTCCCCACCACCTTGATCTACTAGATCTGCAGATCTTCACCGACTTATTGACCTAGCCGCCGTGGTCTTCCCCCAGCCGCCAGCGCTGCCTAGCCCCGGCGCCGGCGACTCCACCACGAGCTTCCCTCTCCGCTAGACTTCCCTCTCTCCCTCTTTCTCGTACACTTCTCCCGAGCTATCTTCTCTCTCTCTTATGTCTCAAAAGCCTGCCATGGTTTTTTATTCCTTTTAGTTTTTTTAGTAATTCTTTTTATTTAGTTCTTGTATTTCTGCTTTTGGTGTTTGGAATTATTTTTTATATATTTTATCAATTTTTTTCCTCTCAAAATTATTATTAATATTATCACTATTATTATTATTAATATTATTATTATTTGTATTTTCTTGTTCTAAGTAACATCTGTAATTTAAATATTTAAATATATTTTATTTGAGATATATTTTTGGACAACTGTCTCTATATATGCATGTGTTCTTTACGACAACTGTATATTAGTTATTATACCTTATTAATATTAGTATTATTGACAATATTTTAGTTGTTATTTTTTATTATAAGTATTATTGTTATTTGTAAATAAATTTATTAGTATTTTCATAGTATGTTAAATATATATATGGTACTAGGCTTGCCCTATATTATTTTCAAAAATGGATTTCGAAGACTAAATATGTTGTTACAATATTAATACTTATTTTGTAGACTAAAAAGTATTTTGTTAAAAGTAGGTTACCCTAAAAATATGGTTTTCTAATAATGTTTATCTAAGGTATTTTATTGAAATATCGTTTCAGTCAAAAATCAAATTTTACAAATTTACTGTTTTTAGGCAAAAATAATTTTGTTGACACTTGAGTATTTTTCACATGCTTATCTCGACTTATAAAAGAAAACCATTTTTTAGTATTATAATTAGTTTTCTAAAATCATATAATTATTATTCATCAAAATTTCTTTGTTCTTTCGTCCGTGACTCAACCCCCCTTTCCTATTCCATCGCCGAATTCTGTACATCCTCCCATCGACCCTAGCTAACTTGATTGTTGTGGACCCAATGGAGTAGTATGTGCCATCATCGGAGGCCGTCTTGCGTAGTTGTAACATCGAGGTTATATTTTGTGCAACATTGATCATCGCAGCACACCAGGCATCCTACCAGGCAAGTATACCTTGCTAACTAACTGTCATATTATTTATTTTTCGCATTATTTACTTTGTTTTATATTGTTATTTTTTATGTAAACTGTGCGTCCAAGCCATACTTGGGTGCAAGCGACTCTATTAGTCGTTACTTTATTTTATACATGTTGACTTAGTTTTAGCGGACTACCTTCTTGTTGGGGTATATCCTTATATCTCCTTTGGCCATGACACTCACACTACACGGTATGAGACATTTTTCTAGGGGCACGACTTATTGACTGGCCAAGTCTATTGTCGTGTGACAGATAGATCGTAAATGATACGATTATGGTATAAAGACTCGAGCAGTTACAAAACTGGGCGGGTCATGGACATGACTTGGTCAGTATGGAAAATATTGGGGGAGGACAATCACTAGTGCGTATGGGAAGCCAAACAGGTAAACCATAGTTTTTGAAAGGAACTATGGCGTGATATATTTGTAGATACCCTCTGACGTTTTGGATGTTATATCCGGATACGTATGACTGGATGCCAGTTACGTACTTATAGCCTAAATCCCACCCATGCGCAATGAAAGTTGTCCTCTAAATTGCACATTAAACGGTTAGAATCCCCTTTGCATATTTGTGTCTAGGTTAGTCTTTTGTATATTATTTTATTATTTTGACAGTTCATAATAGCATGTTCTCCCTGTATCTTGTTACGTCCCTCTGAGGACCTGGTGATTTCTCCAGGTGTGTTTGTGATTTTTGCAGTTGCTCTAGCCAATGACATAGTTTACAATCTACCTTCGCGATGCTAGCTTTCGGATCGTCTTTTGCTTCGCTCGACTCTTTCATCGTTGCTATATATTTCTCTTTTTTTGTTGGTAGTGGATTTGTCTCCACCCAACGTTTTGTACAAATGACACTTATAAGGGATTTTATGATATATATTGGTTTGTGGATGAGATTAGTTTCATGGTTACTGTATTTTACAACTTATGCATACATATGAGATTTCCGTATATTGGAGTATGCTTCGTATGTATGCAGCTGGCATGTTTACGTACTTGGTCCTAAGTATTTGGACTGGGGCATTACATATTTTGTGGTGGCCCATGCAGGTCAAGATAAATTGTTTGGTTACTTTACCGTACCAAGCAAGCCTGTGTATAGGATTAGAGCCTAGGATCTCATCCACATACTTGACATCTCCCCTCGATTCTATTTTTGAACTACCGCTTGACTCATCGATTGCATCTAGCTTGATTCTTATCTTCCTTTCGTGCTTGCTAGAGGTTAGAAAGGTGACCCCTACTAGATAGGCATGTTCGTTCGTCCCAAAATACCATTAGTTTAACTCTTGTAAGTTGGGTAGAATACCCCAGGACCTAACACTCTATTTGTCCTTGTGACCTATATTAATAAGTTTACTTAGACTGTAGAAATTAGAGGACACTAACCCATCTAGCCAACCAAGCCATAGACAAGGAAACACTATAACAACTATATGGACCCAAACTTCGGGCGAGACTTAGATTTTTAAGGAACTTGAACTATTTATATTTTCTGTCAATCATTACCTCTTGTACTTATATTTTAGACTATCTTGACTAATGATGCTAATATAGCCTAGTTTTGCAAGCTCATTCCTTATCGAGCTTGTTGAGGACATATCTTATTGGGAGTGCTCTCACTAACATATTGTCTAATCAGAACTGGTACATGATGGTCTGATCAACCTAGTGCACTTTCGCTTTTATCTATTGTTCTATATGGATGGAGACATAGCTAAACTTGCCCTCTAGAGTCCCGTCCGCGATAACCTTGGCAATTCTTTTTGAATTACTCACTCGCCTTTGAACCACATATTGGTATTCGAAAATAACTTCTTTGGACTCATATTGGTTTTTGTCTTTCACCTATTTGGACGAAGACTCGTACCTAATAGGTAGACCCAAAGTATCGCCTTTAGTTATCCCACCATCTATTGCCAAGATAGTTAGCCATAGACCAACCAAGGTGACTATATCCTCGCTTTGAACCACTCGTCGATTCTATGTCTATTATCGCAACCTTCTATGAAACTTGAAAATGAATTCAATCATCCTTTCATTCGTGCCCTCAACCTAGATATTTACCATGCAACCTTCTCCGAAGAACCATCTCTCCCAAGCCCCTAAGTTATTCTCTTGATCTACTCCCTTCGTATTATCATGATTTTATTGTCTTGACTAGCGACCCTCATCCATACCATATTCATGATTTATTTTCATTATCGAAATCGTGATTTTCTAATGCATGTTTGCATTAAACGCCGTCTCTTTGCCTCACCTAATGATTTGATCGTGTTCCGTATTGATATACCCTTGTACCTTCTCAAACCCCCTACTTATTTTAATTTTGAGGACAAAATTTTTGTAAGTTAGGTACGATGTAAAATTCCTAAATTTTTACTAGGATTTTAAATTTTTATTTGGTATTAATTTTCGTTTTCGAACATCGCGCGCAAAATTTTATTTTTTATTTGCTTGTCGAGTGCGAATATGTGTGAGGTACATATTTTGAAAATGCTTTATTTATGGATTTTAGAAAATATATAGTTCATTTCAATATTAGTTTAGTAAATATTTTATTTTGTTTGAAATAGAAATTTTTATCGCACTAGTGGCGATTTTTATTTTATTATACCGATTCAAAAATAATATATACATAGACATTTTTACTAGTTGAATGCGAAGTACACAAAATTTGATTCGTGTAGACGATTTAAATTTTCAAATTTTATTTATTTATGTAGATATTTTAAAAATTTTGAAGTTATATTTATCTTAATTTAAATAAAAGAAAAGGGTATGTTGTAATTATTTCCTATTTAAATAATTATCATAATTTTCAAAATTTATTTATTATTTAAATTTATAGAAAGATATTTCGAGTTTTATGGTGGTAATTTAAATTGTGATTAGGCTTTATTGCTCTAATTTAAATAGTTACTTTAAACATATGATATATCTATATTTAAGTTAGATTGAACTTAATTAGATTTAAATTAAATTTAGATTGAGATTTGATGGAATTTTATAGTGAAGTTATCTAATGGAGATTTAAATAAATCGTAGTCCTTATCTATCTAAGCTACCTCCACCCTATAGAAAGGGAGGCTTCTCTTTGTTTATCTCACAAATTCCTCAAATACCATAGCCAATCATATGCATTGTATCCGTGTCCGTGCCCATCCTTTTTTCCTTCCACTATTTTTATTTTGTACATCTACAAAATCTTTCTCGTGTGCACATACCGGACACGGCCTCGACCCATAGCCTGTGTCTTGCAGGACACATTTTCCTTACACGCCGACCATCCCCGACACATAACCCCGAATCCAAATCCTAATCCAACACCACGGCTGCCCTGTCCCCCGCCAGGGAGAGCCTCACCGCCGCAACACCATCCACCATTTTTCTCCATCCTTTCCGTCAGCCGAATCCAATTGCTACAGCCACCATCCCTCTCCTCATCGTCATCATCACCAACCCCACTGCCCCATTGCCATCTTCCACCACCACCGCCTCCGTTCCTCCTCGCAGCCACTACCACCAGGGCCGACCCCGTGGCCGAACCACCTAGACCTTACTATTCAACTTCCCCAACTCCGCTCACCCCGATTCATCACTATCCCCATCCGAGATCCCCACGCCAACACCACGGACCGCCCTAGCCACGGCCTTCACCGACCGCAAAATCCCATCGACGCCACCACCAGAAATAATTAAAACCCACACCACATACCTCGTCCGCTGCACACCTCCTCCATGACAGCGTGCCCTCCGTTGTGCTTCTTCAGCGCGGCCGTCTCCCTGAGATCCTCACAAAAACCCGCCGGATCTCTCCACCGGATCCACGACCCCCGTCTGCTGTTCACCGTTGCCCGTATATCCTCACCAGCGCTATGGCCGAGCCCTCCACGACCAGCCCCTATTCTCCGACTTCTGCCTCGGCGTACCCCGCCCTAGCACCCAATAGCAGCACCCAGGCCCGGAGAGATCCGCCGCCCTTCTCGCCATGTCGAGCGCGCTCGACCGCTACCCGGCGCGTCCCCACCACCTTGATCTACTAAATCTGCAGATCTTCATCGACTTATTGACCTGGCCGCCGTGGTCTTCCCCCAGCCGCCAGCGCTGCCTAGCCCCGGCGCCGGCGACTCAACCCCGAGCTTCCCTCTCCGCTAGACTTCCCTCTCTCCCTCTTTCTCGTACACTTCTCCCGAGCTATCTTCTCTCTCTTATGTCTCAAAAGCCTGTCATGGTTTTTTTTGTTCCTTTTAGTTTTTTTAGTAATTCTTTTTATTTAGTTTTTGTATTTCTGCTTTTGGTGTTTGGAATTATTTTTTATATATTTTATCAATTTTTTTCCTCTCAAAATTATTATTAATATTATCACTATTATTATTATTACTATTATTATTATTTGTATTTTCTTGTTCTAAGTAACATCTGTAATTTAAATATTTAAATATATTTTATTTGAGATATATTTTTGGACAACTGTCTATATATATGCATGTGTTCTTTACGACAGCTGTATATTAGTTATTATACCTTATTAATATTAGTATTATTGACAATATTTTAGTTGTTATTTTTATTATAAATATTATTGTTATTTGTAAATAAATTTATTAGTATTTTCATAGTATGTTAAATATATATATATGGTACTAGGCTTGCCCTATATTATTTTCAAAACTGGATTTCGAAGACTAAATATGTTGTTACAATATTAATACTTATTTTGTATACTAAAAATTATTTTGTTAAAAGTAGGTTACCCTAAAAATATGGTTTTCTATGAATTCTTATCTAAGGTATTTTATTGAAATATCGTTTCAGTCAAAAATCAAATTTTACAAATTTACTCTTTTAGGCAAAAATAATTTTGTTGACTCTTGATTATTTTTCACATGCTTATCTCGACTTATAAAAGAAAACCATTTTTTTAGTATTATAATTAGTTTTCTAAAATCATATAATTATTATTCATCAAAATTTCTTTGTTCTTTCGTCCGTGACTCAACCCCTCTTTCCTATTCCATCGCCGAATTCTGTACATCCTCCCATCGACCCTAAGTAACTTGATTGTTGTGGACCCAATGGAGTAGTCTGTGCCATCATCGGAGGCCGTCTTGCGTAGTTGTAACATCGAGGTTATATTTTGTGCCACATTGATCATCGCAGCACACCAGGCATCCTACCAGGCAAGTATACCTTGCTAACTAACTGTCATATTATTTATTTTCTGCATTATTTACTTTGTTTTATATTGTTTTTTTATATAAACTGCACGTCCAAGCCATACTTGGGTGCAAGCGACTCTATTAGTCGTTACTTTATTTTATACATGTTGACTTAGTTTTAGCGGACTACCTTCTTGTTGGGGTATATCCTTATATCTCCTTTGGCCATGACACTCACACTACACGGTATGAGACATTTTCCTAGGGGCACGACTTATTGACTGGCCAAGTCTATTGTCGTGTGACAGATAAATCGTAAATGCTACGATTATGGTATAAAGACTCGACCAGTACAAAACTGGGCGGGTCATGGACATGACTTGGTCAGTATGGAAAATATTGGGGGAGGACAATCACTAGTGCGTATGGGAAGCCAAACAGGTAAACCATAGTTTTTGAAAGGAACTATGGCGTGATATATTTGCAGATACCCTCTGACGTTTTGGATGTTATGGCCGGATACGTATGACTGGATGCCAGTTACGTACTTATAGCCTAAATCCCACCCATGCGCAATGAAAGTTGTCTTCTAAATTGCATATTAAACGGTTAGAATCTCCTTTGCATATTTGTGTCTAGGTTAGTCTTTTGTATATTATATTATTATTTTGACAGTTCATAATAGCATGTTCTCCCTGTATCTTGTTACGTCCCTCTGAGGACCTGGTGATTTCTCCAGGTGTGTTTGTGATTTTCGCAGGTGTTCTAGCCAAGGACATAGTTTATAATCTACCTTCACGATGCTAGCTTTCAGATCGTCTTTTGCTTCGCTCGACTCTTCCATCGTTGCTATGTATTTCTCTCTTTTTGTTGGTAATGGATTTTTCTCTGTAACGCCCCAGTCCCAAAATACGCAGGACTAGGAACGTAGACATGCCAGCTGTATTCATACGAAGTACATCGGCCTCGTATGGATACATAAGCTGTAGATGCAGTAAAACCATGACTAATCTCATCCACACAAAATAAAAGAATAAAAGATTTCAAATAATGATTATGATTTGTCTTGATACAATATGTTGGGCGGAGACAAATCCACTACCAACAAGTAAGGAAAGAAAATACATGAGAAAAGAAATGAATTTGGCGAGCGAAGCGAATACGATCCAAGTGCAATCATCCGCGAAGAAATAGCGAGGACCACGGCTAGAACTAGTACACCTGCGAAAGACAATAGCACACACCTGGCGAGATAACCAGGTCCTCAGAGGGACGTAACAAGACACATAATATCATGCCAATAACTGAATAATAAGAGCTCAACAGAAAAATATATGTGACTAAACAGAAAAAGGTCTTAACCATTCTATGTGAAAATGTAATTTGAAGACAATGTTCCACACAAGGGCTCTCGAGACTAGAAACACGGCACGTTAGCGTTTCAACCAAGGCACTAGTGGCGTCTAGAGAAAAGTAAATGCATGGCCTATTAGCAATTGAGTGAGAACTAAGGGGCATCTAGAGAAAATAAATGCACGGCCACTAGCTCTTGGGTGAGTCACTAACGGCAACTAGACGAAGGTAAATTCACGGCACATTTGTGTTTCAACCGAGGCACTAGTGGCATCTAGAGAAAAGTAAATAAGTGCACGGCACACTAGCTCTCGACTGAGTCACAAATGGCAGCTAGACGAAGGTAAAGGTGTGAAAGCCCCTACGCCTAATAACTGTCTTCACCCTCCCTATGTACTACTCGTGCTGAATCCACACCACGATATTTCTAATAACCGCTAAGTCTTCTAGACAACTATATTAGCAGTTATATCCTAGCGTTCGTCCTGTACGTACCGATGTACGGTCGGTATGCAAGTCCGAATCTATATGGGACACATGACAGCGTGGTACACAAGTGTCGGCCCATGAATGCGTCACAAACAAAGGTGGTCAATTAACTCTAGGCCAAATGCATAAAAAAAACTAAAATATAATAATTTGCAACTACATATGGTTTTGAAAGGACAATAATTAAAACATGCATGATATTGAGCAAGAAATTAAACAGTGAAGGCAAGGTGTCTTGCCTGGTAGTACGCCTGGTGTGCTGGATGGTCAAGAGGGTACGAACTGCAACTTCGGTTCAACAACTATACAAGGAGACCTCTGATGGTGGCACGGACAGTTCCATTGGGTCCAGAAGGGTCAAATTGGTTACGGTGGATATAAAGTAGTTTGGAGTTGGTAAAGGAATAGGAAATATGGGCTGACTCACGAGAGGAGAAAAATCGTAGGAAGTTAAATAATATATCTAGTTTTAGAAAATATTTTATAATACTTGAAATATAAATTTTTTAGTCAAAATATGCTTTCAATTAAATACAAAAATCTTTAGTCATTTTTAAGGCAAAACTCTAAGTTTCGCTAAATAATATTTTAGCTAAATCTATATTTCTAAACATAGCTTTGGATGAATACAAAAATAATTATTTAAGGCAAACCTAATTTGAGTCAAAAATATCATTAGATTTGCGGGTCAAAATATTTTTAAATAAATATTAAAAATCTCAAAAATTGATCTAGGGTTCTAAAACTATAGTTTAAAATAAGGCCAAGCCAATTATAATATTTGTATAAATATGTATATATATTTTTGTAGGCGTATTATACCTAATTATACCAAAACTAATTTCTAATAATAACTAAATTAACCATAATTCTTAGTCAATAATACAAATATATATAAAATAATATTAATATTAATGACAATAATAATACATAGTGTACTCATGTACATATAATAGTAATCATTAAAAATACTATTACTATAAAATAAAATACTTATACTAAAAACATAACAAAATAATAACAATAATAATAATAATAATAATAATAATAATAATAATAATAATAATAATAATAATGATAATTAACAAAACAGTTAAATAATAACACAGTGGTTCTCCTCTTTCGAGGAGACCACAGAAGCAAAAATAACACAGTGCTTTAACCAAAAGAAACTACAGAAGCAAGTTTTGAAAAAAAAATTTAGAGAGAGAGAAGCTGAGAGAGAGTGGAGCGGCGGAAAGGAGAAAAGTGAGGGGGAAAAGGGGGAAGCGGAGGTGGCGGTCTGTTCGGCGCAGCTGCGGGACCCGACACGTGGAGCCGATGGGGATCGGAACGGGAGGAGAGGAAGAATCGGAGGGTGACTCGGAGGGCTAGGTGCTGAGCGGAGTGAGAGAGGGGGAAGTCGGAGAGGGTCGGTGAAGAGTAGCGGAGAGAGGTTTCGGGGGCGGGCTTGGCCGGGCGGAAGTGGGTGGCTGCTCGCGGAGGCGGAGGCGGCAGAGCGAGCGGGCGAGGATCGTGGCTTAGGCGGCGAAGGCTGGGCGGCGCAGATGCGCGCAGCTCCGTGGAAGCGGCGGACTCAAGAGAGGGTTTCAGGCGGTGCGACGCGCTCGCCGACGTAGGGCGCGGGGGCGACGATGGATCATCAGACGGGGAGACCGGGCGGAGGAGAAGCGCCGGTGGTCGGGTTTCGCCGGGCGGCGGATCAAGGGGTTTTGGTCATGACGGCTCGGCGGAGGGGTGCACGTGGTGGCGACGGCGGTGCTCACCGTGTCGGGGTCGAAAGGCGGTTGGTAGAGGGAAACGCTTGGTTGGCGCTCGCGGCGTTTGCTGGCCGCGACGGAGGGCTCAACGCCAGATCTGCGGCAGAGTGCGGTGGCGCGCTCGACCTGGGGGAGATCGGCAGCGCTCTGCTCGGTAGACGATCATGGTGGTCGATGGCGAGGTATGTGGGTGTGTTTTCTTCCTTGATTTGGGTTTGGGTTTGTTGGTGGTTGTGGGCTGGTTGTGGTGACGATCACGATGAGGGTGGCCGGGGCTGTTGTTTGGTCATCTTGGTGGCAGTGTCAATGGGGGAGTCGATGGTGGTAGCTTCGTGATGGTGGCCACAGCTGGGACGGGAGGTCGGAGGAATGGGTGCGCAATATGGGGACGACAGTGTGGCTGTGGCGAGGTCGACAGGGTGACCGGATTTTGTGTGATTGGTTGAGTTAGGGTTAGGTTAGGAACTAGGGATTGGATGTTGCCGTGTCGAGTTGTCGACACGGAGGAGGTGAGCAATGTATATGTAATGGAATAAAATATTGGGTGGGGGAAACACGGGCACAGACACGATGCACGAATTTTAGTTATGGAATTTGTGAAGGAATAATGTGGAGAAAATAATGTGGAGGAGTTCCTGCCTATTTATAGGATGTGGGAATTTCCACTTAGATAAGCATTAGGAATATTTAAAACCCAATTTGATAATTCATGTATTAAATTAAATCAATAAAATCAATTTAAATTCAAATCAAATCCAATTTAAATCTATAAATTCTACCTTTGTACTATTTAAATTAAATCCATAAAATTAAATCGAGATTTAAAATGGCCATAATAAATTCAAATCTATTTTCTAAAAATACTAATAATAATAATTTCAAAAATAATAAATCTTTTTGAATAATAAAATATTAATATTAATAATTTCGAAAATTATGCTAATAAAATATTTATGAAAGATATGTACGCAATAAAAATATTATTTTATTAATAACTGTATAAACGAAAGGTTTTGTGTAAATAAAATAAATACAACAATGAACTTGGAAATTTTGGTACGATAGCTAAATAGTTATTATGTATATTATTTTGAAACCATAAACATAGAAGAAAAATATTTTTCAAAAATATGTACGCTCGCACATATTCGTACTCGTCGAGTAATTTCGAAAAATAAAATTTTGTGCGCGACGTATAATACGACTACGCGACGTTCAATACAAAAATTTAAATCAGTACCAAATTTAATATATATAAAAATAGTAGAAAATTTAGGGTTTTTACAGTCTCCGTCCAATGTTTTATACAAATGACATTTATAAGGGATTTTATGATATATATTAGTTTGTGGATGAGATTAGTTTCATGGTTACTGCATTTTACATATTATTTATACATACGAGGTTTTCGTATATTGGAGTATACTTCGTATGTATGCAGCTGGCATGTCTACGTACTTGGTTCTCAGTATTTTGGGACTGGGGCGTTACAGAGATACCATTTGTGTCTTTCTCCATCAACAACAGGATTAAAAGCCATCAACAAAGTCTCTTATTTCTCCTCCTTGTTTTCTGCAATCTTGGCATTAAACTGCTTATTTCCTGGCCTCTTCGTTGTGCACTCATTTTTGTAGTATCCATATCCACGACAGTTAAAACATTGTACAAAGGCTCTATCCCGTGCTTGACTCAGACGCTCACCTTTTGGTCTCCATCTTTTTTCCTCCAAATGGACTAGACTTATTCTTCCAGCCCCTCTTGAAATGTGAGTTTTGATTTCTCTGATAACTCCCTTCACTGTCATATGACTTCTTCAGTTTCAACTGGGATTGCAATGCCTCTTCAATCCCAGACTCTGACTTCTCATTTATTCTCTGCTCAAATGCCTCCAAGGAACCCATTAGCTCATCAACTGTTATTGAGCTAAGGTCACGCGATCCTCAATAGCAGTGACTTTTCCTTCGAACTGTTTAGTCAAAGTTTGAAGTATTTTCTCCATGATTTGAAGCTCTTTTATATCTTCCCCATTGGCTTTCATCTGATTGACGATAGCCAAAGTTCAAAAAAAAAGTCAAAGATGCTATCCTTTTTCTCCATCTGAAGAAGCTCGAACTGCCATCGTAAGGTCTGCAAGCGCACCTTCTTTACCTTTTCTCTCCCCGCATAGCAATTAATCAGGCAATCCCATGACGCCTTTGATGTACAAGCATGTGCAATCTTCTCATAAACCTCTGATTCAATTGCTCTATAAATATACATAATGGCCCTGCTATCTTTCATCCTATTTTTGATCAACTCTTCTCTTTGCTGCAATATGAGATTTGCTTGGTCTCCAGGATCTGTAAATCCATCAATCACAACATTGGTGTACTCCATGACCTTGAAGAAAAGCTCTATCTGCGACCTCCAATGTTGAAAATTTCTCTTCTCATCGAACTTTACAACCGGGTACTGTGAGAACTCATTCCTTATTGTTGCCATCCTCGAACCACCGAATACTCCTCTTCGGTACCTGCTATGATACCAGATGTTGAACTTAACACACAACAATAAGGACTCCAAACAATCAATCAGCAGATGTAAGAGACACCACAATAAAATGGAGCAATGGAGAAAACATGCTTATAGTTTCAATCTTACTTCTTATCATATACAAAAGTAGCAGCTAAACATAAATAGATCAATAGAGGTGCACAAAAGCCAGGAAGCTTCAGAATACAAAACGACACCCTCATCCCCTTGAGAACCCAAAAGGCAATTACTAGAAGCTGCTGATTTTACATAGCAATAGCAAAAACATTAAAATAATAAACTTGGATTTAGGCCCTAATGGGCTTGGTTTAACTTCCAACATATCCTTCCTTTTTCCCATTCGTAGATTGGGAACTCACTGTGATGACAGAAGCAACAATCAGTTTCTTCTTACGGGCTGTCATTCTCAAAGGAGGACAACTATCATGCATCAACTGAAACCACATCCCATTCTCTTTAGTGAGATTATCCGACCCCAATGCCCTATCATCATCTGTGAAGTAAACTCTGAAGTTTCGTCCTCCTATACATATGTGGAACTCTCCTCTCTGACTATATATCGTGGCAATCATCTCTTGGCTAAGCAGCAACCACCGATTCAATTGGAGACCGAATGACAGGGTCGAACACAAGAGTACATGATACCTTCAGAGCTACTAACGATGTTAGACAAACTTCTTCTGATATCGTATTAGCTCCCTTATTCAATGTAACGCCCCAGTCCCAAAATACGTAGGACTAAGTACGTAGATATGCCAGCTGTATACATATGAAGTACAGGGGCCTTGTATGTACACATAAGCTGTAAAATGCAGTAAACCACAACTAACTAATCTCATCCACAAAATAAGGAAATAAAAGATATCATATAATGAATTATTCTGATACAATATGTTGGGTGGAGACACATCCACTACCAACCAAAATAAAAAGGAAAAAGTCCATGATATATAAAAGGACTAAGTGGAAGTAGCAAGGAGGAACCAAGTCACGTCATCTTCGAATAAATGGAGAAGACCACGATCCCGGCTAGGATACCTGCGGAAGACATGAACACACACCTGGGGAATAACCAGGTCCTCAGAGGGACGTAACAAGACACATAATATCATGTCCTAAACTGAATAATAAAAGCTCAACAGAAAAGTATATATGACTAAACAGATAAAGGTCCTTAACCATTCTATGTGAAAATGCATTTTGAAGACAACGTTCCACACAAGGGCTTCCGAGACTAGAAACACGGCGCGTTAGCATTTCAACCGAGGAACTAGTGGCATCTAGAAAAAAATAAATAAATGCACGACACACTAGTCTCTCAGGTGAGTCACTAACGACAGCTAGAGGAAAGTAAATGCACGACACATTTGTGTTTCAACTGAGGCACTAGTGGCATCTAGAGAAAAGTAAATAAATGCACGACACACTAGCTCTCGGCTGAGTCACTAATGGCAGCTAGAGAAAAGTAAATGTGTGAAAGTCCCTGCGCCTAATAACTGTCTTCCCCCTTTCCATGCACTACTCGTGCTGAATCCACACCACGATATTTATAATAACTGCTAAGTCTTCTAAGCAATTATATTAGCAGTTATATCTTAACGCTCGTCCTGTACGCACAGATGTACGGTCGGTACGCAAGTCCAAATCTATATGAGACACGTAACATCGTGACACATAGGTGTTGGACCAATGAATACGACACAAACAAAGGTGGTCCCTTAACTCTAGGCCAAATGCATAAAGAAAACTAAATATAGTAATTTGCAACTACATATGGTTTTAAAAGAACAAATTATAAGAAATAAAACATGCATGATATTAAGCAAGAAATTAAACAGTAAAGGCAAGGTGTCTTGTCTGATATTCGAGTGAGGTAAGATGATGTTCTGGCGACGAATCAACAACAGCGCACAAAGAGGAAGGTGTAGGAACAACTTCAGATGCTGAAAATAGACTATTATCTAATCATAATTAATACCGCACCTATTACATTTATTTAATAAATTTTGAAGTTAGGATATGGTATAGGTTTTCGTATCAGCTTTCCGAAAAACTAAACGGATCACATTTTCGTTTCCGGAATCTCCCGAAATTGCAAAAATACCGAAACACGTTTATTTTTTTGGACACTAGATACTCAAACATTTTTTCAGAAATTTATAGAATGAAATCTATCTATTAAAATATATTTTTGGAAACCTTACCTCGATACGCTTCTTTTAAAAAAAAATTGAAGGCTAAACGGAGTTCGGAGCTAGAAGATATCGTCGTTCCAAGTTGCTCTTACTGCTAAAAAGCGGGGCTGAATTCTAATGACGAATTTTAGAGTTTCTATTGGACTAAAAATAATTTCGAATTATGGATGATAGAAGGGAGATGTATTGGGTTTATATAGGCATTTATTTCAGATTTATATCCTAAATTAGATATGATATGATTTAAATAAATTGGATTTTGCTTCGTTAGGATATGATATAGATAGCGATGCTTTCCTATTAGACTTAGGATTATGATTAACTTAAAATATAATTCATATTTATCTAAATTATCTATAGTATTATTTAAAATTACTATAGATAATAAATAGAGTTAATATTTATTTAAAAACCTTCATCTAATCTCATTTATACAAGCTGAAATATTTAATACTAAATTGAAATTTATTCTATATTATGTAAATAGTGTACAATATAAGTAACATGTAAAAAGTAATAAAAGTTATGAAATAAATCCTAAAATTTTGAGAAATTTTATATAATATAGTTTAGGTCCTTAATGTACTAGAAAAACAACTTTATATATTTGTATACTAAATTTACTAATGAGCATTATACTAAATATATGTAAAATAATACAAAGTATATAATAAGTCAATAAATAGTTATTTAAAAATCCAAAGATTCAACAAATATTTATTTTAAAAAATCAGGGGGTTTACATAAGTCTTATCGAGATAAGGACTAAGAAGAGTTTTAATTCCCCTTGGATTTTCCACTATTTAATTCAAATTGATTTAAAAGTAACTCAATCAAATATAATCCAATGTAGATAGATTCTACCTCTAATTTAAACTATATTTAAATAACTTAATATTTTTTTCCAACTTAAATCACCATAATTAATTACTTATTAAATTAACCCATATTTAATATACATTTTTTGAAATAATATATTAATGATAATAATTAATTTCGAAAATACAAATATATATACACTCGCATGCAAAAATAATACTTACATAAAATACAGTTTTTCTAAATTACTAGTTATACTTGTACCATAAAATACAATGGCCCCTTTTTTAAAATAAAAATAAAGTTTGGCAATCCTCGGTACGACGCATTTACATCTTCAAGCAATATATTTATCGTCTATTATTTTAAAATATTTTCTACATCTATATAATTAAAATATTTTATAAAAATATGTACTTCGCACTTATTCGCACTTGACGAGAAATTTACGAAACGCAAACTCGTACGCAACGTATAAATATGAAGTACAAAAATCAATACCATATTTATTAAAACAATTGTAGTAGAAATTAGAAATTTTACATCCTACCCAACTTACAAGAATTTCGTTCTCGAAATTTAGGAATAGCTTGGGTAGGGGAGATAGAAAGAGTTCATCAATACCGAAATACGATTAAATTTTTGGATGAGGCGAAGAAACGACGTTCGACACAAACATGCATTGGAAGATCGTGAATTTGATATTTGCAAAAATACATCAAGGTTATGGAATTGAAGAAGGGTCGCTAGTTAAGGTAATAAAATTATGATAAATCGAATTAGAGAATAGAAAGGAATTGAGTAGGTCAAAGAGAATAATTTAGATATTTAGGAGAGATGGTTTCTTGAGCGAATATAGTCGTCTAGGTTTAAGGTATGGTTAAGGAAATGATTTGAATCATTTTCAAGTTTCAAGAACGATTAGAAGGTTGCGATAATGAATCTAGGGTAGAGGAAAAAGGTAACTTAAGATGGGGATATTGTCACATTGGTTGGTCAGTGGTTAACTATCTTGGCAATAGATGGTTGGCAACTAAGGGATATCAAGTACGAGTGTTTGTCTTTCTAATATAGGCAAAAGATGAAGATAATAAAGAGTTCGAAGAAGATATTATCGAATACGATAAGTGGTTCAAAGACGATTGGAAATTTTCAAAAAGAATTGCCAAGACAGTCGCGAATGGAATTCTAGAGGCCAAGTTTAACTATTTCTCCATCCACGTCGAACAATATATGAAAAGCGAACCAAAGTGCACTAGGTTGATCAGACCATCATGCATCGATTATGATTAGACAATGTATTAGTGGGCGTCTCCAATAACACATATGTCGTGAACAAGCTCGATAAAAGAATAAGCTTACAAAACTAAGGCTAAATTAGCATCATAAGATAGTCAAAATATAAGTAAGGAATACTAATGAAGGAAATTAAATAGTCGAAGATCCATTAAAATCTAAGTCTTGCCCGAAGTTTGGCCTTATGCAGTCGTCCTAGTTTTTTCTTATCTATGGCTTGGTTGACTAGATAAGTTAGGGTCCTCTGAATTCTATAGTCTAAGTAAACTTATTAATATGGGTCACAAGGACAAAGGTTTGTTAGGTCATAAGGTATTCTACCCAACTTACAAGAGTTAAACTAGTAGTGTGATGGGACAATGGGTCAAGCAATCAAGATAAAGCACAAAGTTAAGCATTTAAGGAATTAAGTAGAACAAAATTACATATCGGATCAAAAGAATTGAGTCGTGGTTGAATCCCTATCCTTGGTCGAAAAATATATCGGTATCATGGTAAAGATTACAGTTTAGTCTTTTTGGCCCAAAAGTCATATCATGAAAATAAAGTACAAGAAGATGTATTTTATGGCACATGATATACCTACATGAAGGTGAGCTCGTCTAGGTGTTACATATGAAATTTGTTGGAAGGTAACATCTAGTATAACACTCCAAATATCAAAATCACGGTAAAGAACACAAAAAGATCTAAAATAGAAAGTGGGAGTTCATGAAGTGACAATTAATGCACAAACATTAAAGAAGCTCAAGTTGAAGCATGAAATAAAATTAATTAAGCAATCTAATAAAATAATTTAGGGACACAGTTTTCAGAGAGAAGATAGTCTCCTAGGTGGATACAATCAAGGAATGATTAATTCATTTCTCAAATTTCAAATGGTTAGAAGGTCACAATAAAAGATCTGGATTTGGGGAAAGGTCGAGTAAGTCAAAATTGAGATATAATCACATGGTTTGGTAGATGACTAACTTCACTTGTGTATGTGCAATGATCATGGATGATATGGAAATTAATGGGGTATACTTCCATGTCATTAAGGTGACCCCATGTCTATCTTGGTTTCTTATCAATACAAGTCTAAACTTCTAATTTTTCAAGCTTCCTTAACAATTGTCAATGGGATTCTCAAATTAATTTACCAAAAATTATTTTATGTCGCCAAGTATAATCATACTTTAAAATTTTAATTCCTTCAATAAATCTTGAGGTATCCCTTTAGATTATTGTCAACACCTTTCCTCTCCTCATTTTTTTACCAACATTTAATACACAAATCGAAACCTTAAACTCAAAATCTAAATAACTTTATTTTTAAATCACATGACACGAAAAATTTAAGATATTGTTTTTCTCTTTCAAATCCCCATATATCATAAGTATTTCTAAAACCTTCGAATAAAATTTTGTTTTCTCCATCTTATAGGATTTATCGGTCCTTTCATGAATACCTTCCAACAGTCTCAAATTAACCTTTATCATAACACCAATAAATTATTCATCAAGTTTTTAATGTTATCAATCCAACTTTAAACTCAAAATAATCTTACCAATCAATCATTAAATATAAATTTGAAATTTGAAATTTCCTTCAATCAATTTCATATCTTCCAAAATATTTTAAACCAAATTTTTTACTATCATCCTTCAAAAATAAACTTGTAAATCGTACCACTAAATTTAAAAATCTTAAGCTATTTCTTATATCAATTTCATACTCAAATAAATCGTAACTATTTTATAAAAATCAACATTTTGTTTTATCAAATTATCAATCCTTTAGTAGTATCAAGATAAAATCCATCTCTACTACCCAACTTAGAATTTACTAACTCTTAAGATCATACTTTTAGGAAACATAAATGCTTTTATACACAAATAAGACCTCAATGCATACTAATTATCAATGTAATCCTTCTAGCCATATGTTTAACCTATGAGCATATACTAGTGTAGTCATCTTTCTAGTTGTTACTAAGCACGAAACTAAGAATTTACGATAGAAGGAGTCAAGCAAGATGCAAATCAAGGAGGTCGAATAAGAGTTTGGAATTTGAAGTCAAGAAAGGATGTCAAGTAGATGGACGAGATTCTAGACTCTAATCCTATATGCAGGCTCACATTGGTACAATAATGTAACCGAAGTGATAAACTTGACCTGCATGGGCCACCACAAAAACATGTAACGCCCCAGTCCCAAAATACGTAGGACTAAGTACGTAGACATGCCAGTTGTATACATACGAAGTACAGTAGCCTTGTATGTATACATAAGCTGTAAAATGCAGTAAATCACAACTAACTAATCTTATCCACAAAATAAGAAAATAAAAGATATCATATAATGAATTGTTCTGATACAATATGTTGGGTGGATACACATCCACTACCAACCAAAATAAAAAGGAAGAAGTATATGATATGTAAAAGGACTAAGTGGAAGTAGCAAGGAGGAACCAAGTTACGTCATCTTCGAATAAATGGAGAAGACAACGATCCCGGCTAGGATACCTGCGGAAGACATGAACACACACCTGGAGAATAACCAGGTCCTCAGAGGAACGTAACAAGACACATAAATAATGCCCTAAACTGAATAATAAAAGCTCAACAGAAAAGTATATATGACTAAACAGATAAAGGTCATTAACCATTATATGTGAAAATGCATTTTGAAGACAACGTTCCACACAAGGGCTTCCAAGACTAGAAACACGGCGCGTTAGTGTTTCAACCGAGGTACTAGTGGCATCTAGAGGAAAATAAATAAATATACGACAAACTAGTCTCTCGGGTGAGTCACTAATAGCAGCTAGAGGAAAGTAAATGCACGACACATTTGTGTTTCAACCGAGGCACTAGTGGCATCTAGAGAAAAGTAAATAAATGTACGACACACTAGCTCTCGGCTGAGTCACTAATGGCAACTAGAGAAAAGTAAATGTGTGAAAGCCCCTGCGCCTAATAACTATCTTCTCCCTCTCCATGCAATACTCGTGCTGAATCCACACCACGATATTTCTAATAACCGCTAAGTCTTATAAGCAATTATATTAGCAGTTATATCCTAACGCTCGTCCTGTACACACCGATGTACAGTCGGTATGCAAGTCTGAATCTATATGAGACACGTGACATCGTGGCACACAGGTGTCGGGCCAATGAATGTGGCACAAACAAAGGTGGTCCCTTAACTCTAGGCCAAATGCATAAAGAAAACTAAAGTATAGTAATTTGTAACTACATATGGTTTTAAAAGAACAACTTATAAGAAATAAAACATGCATGATATTGAGCAAAAAATTAAACAGTAAAGGCAATGTGTCTTGCCTAATTTCTGAGTGAGGTAAGATGATGTCCTGGCGACGAATCAACAACAGCGCACAAAAAGGAAGGTGTAGGAACAACTTCTGATGCTGAAAATAGTCTATTATCTAATTATAATTAATACTGCACCTATTACATTTATTTAATAAATTCTAAAGTTAGGATATGGTATAGGTTTTTGTATCAACTTTCCGAAAAACTAAATGGATCGTATTTATGTTTCCGGAATCTCCCGAAATCGCAAAAATACCGAAACACGTTTATTTTTTTTGGACACTATATACTCAAACAGTTTTGCAAAAATTTATAGAATGAATTTTGTCTATTAAAATACGTTTTTGGAAACCTTACCTCGATACGCTTCTTTTAAAAAAAAGTATAGGCTAAACGGAGTTCGGAGCTAGGAGATATCTTCGTTCCAAGTTGCTCTTGCTGCTAAAAAGCGGGGCTGAATTCTAATGACGAATTTTAGAGTTTCTATTGGACTAAAAATAAGTTCGAATTATGGCTGATAGAAGGAAGATGTATTGGGTTTATATAGGTATTTATTTCAGATTTATATACTAAATTAGATAGGATATGATTTAAATAGATTGGATTTTGCTTCGTTAGGATAGGATATAGATAGCGATGCTTTCCTATTATACTTAGGATTATGATTAACTTAAAATATAATTCATATTTATCTAAATTATCTATAACATTATTTTAAATTACTATAGATAATAAATAGAGTTAATATTTATTTAAACAACCTTCATCTAATCTCATCTATACAAGCTGAAATATTTAATACTAAATTGACATTTATTCTATATTATGTAAATAGTGTACAATATAAGTAACATGTAAAAAGTAATAAAAGTTATGAAATAAATCCTAAAATTTGAGAAATATTGTATAATATAGTTTAGATCCTTAATGTACTAGAAAAATAACTTTATATATTTGTATACTAAATTCACTAATGAGCATTATACTAAATATATGTAAAATAATACAAAGTATATAATAAGTCAATAAATAGTTATTTAAAAATCCAAAAATTCAACAAATATTTATTTTAAAAAATCAGGGGGTTTACATAAGTCTTATCTAGATAAGGACTAAGAAGAATTTTAATTCCCCTTGGATTTTCCACTATTTAATTCAAATTAATTTAAAAGTAACTCAATCAAATATAATCTAATGTAGATAGATTCTACCTCTAATTTAAACTATATTTAAATAACTTAATATTTTTTTCCAACTTAAATCACCATAATTAATTACATATTAAATCAACCCATATTTAATATACGATTTTCAAATAATATATTAATGATAATAATTAATTTCGAAAATATAAATATATATACACTTGCATGCAAAAATAATACTTACAAAAAATACAGTTTTTCTAAATTACTAGTTATACTTGTACCATAAAATACAATGGCCCCTTTTTTAAATAAAAATAAAGTTTGGCAATCCTCGGCGCGACACATTTATAACTTCAAGCAATATAAAATATTTATCATTTATTATTTTGAAATATTTTCTACATCTATATAATTAAAACGTTTTATAAAAATATGTACTTCGTACTTATTCGCACTTGACGAAAAATTTACGAAACGCAAACTCGTACGCGACGTATAAATACGAAGTACAAAAATCAATACCATATTTATTAAAAAAATCGTAGTAGAAATTAGGGGTTTTACACTAAATAATACACACTCAGGACCGTACGAAGTTGGGCTGGGATCTAACATCCCGAAGGCTTCATTCCTTTCAACTTTGATATCAGAAACTAAGCCAACCATAGGAGTGGGAGGACCACAACCACTACCCACTCCTTGCGCCACCAGGGGATTGTGGGATTGTCCCTGAGATGGGACTGTTGGTGCTTTCTTTGGTGCTTTCTTTACATGAAGAGAGCTTGCTCTCAACATGCCTTGTAAATTTTAGTCCCACATCGAAAATGCACCATGAGTTATCTCAACATATATACTTGGGTGTGTTGTTGAGAGATGCACATGGGGTGGTGACCCTAAGGAGGGAACCATGTTGGTGATTTTACTAGGAGGTAAGAATAAGGCTCCAAGGATTAAGCATTAATGCTTTTGTCATTCTCTTGGATTTATTTCACTTGGAGCTAAGCCCCAACGGGGCTTAGCGACTCGGACTCGGACTCGGACTCGGGCTCATGGGCTCATGGGCTCATGAGGCGTTTTGTTGGCGCACTTTGCACTTAGCACGTCAGCAGTCATGCGGTCTTTATGCGGCTCATATGCGGTCATGCGGTCTTATGCGGCATGCGGCTCATATGCGGTCTCATGCGGCTCATGCGGCCATGCGGTTCATGCGGCCATGCGGCTCATGCGGTCCATGCGGTCCATACGGCTCATGCGGCTCATACGGTCCATGCGGTCCATGCGGCTCATGCGGTCCATGCGGCTCATGCGGTTCATGCGGTCCATGCGGCTCATGCGGTCCATGCGGCCCAAGCTGTCCATGCGGCCGCTGCTGCTGTCGCATGGAGGGCTACGCTGACTGTGCAGATTTTAAATCGGTTATGGAAAGGGTGAATCAATGCGATTAATTCAGATCCTATCTTTGTGGGATTTGAATTAATTTCGTTACTATATTTGTGGGATTTGAATTAATTCAGTTCCTATCTTTGTGGGATTAGAATTAATTCGTTGTTATCTTTTTGTGATTTGATTCAATCTTTCCATAACTGAAGAGGCGGCTAGGGTTTCCACCCTCTCTCTATAAATACTCTCTTCTGGCCTCCTTTGTGACTACCACGAAAAATACAAGTCAGAAAAGAGAGAAAGAGAGGGAGTTGCTGCCGCCATTGCAAGTCCATCCGAGGAGTCAGAACAGAGGTGACATCGAGCGTTCCACAAGTTCTTCAAACATGCTGGTTCCTGGAAGCAGATCGTGTGGGGCGAATCTTGCTTTGAGCAACGGTGTTTTGACACCCCAGCATTGTTTTTCTTCTCATCTCTCTAGATTTTTGTAACTTGTTCTGTCCCAATTGCAACACGTTTGCAAGGAAGAACAAGAGATCTTCTCTTTGCTATTTTTCTCCTTCATATTGTAATTTGGCTATTTAGTTTTATTCGTAGATCTTGAGTTTGATCATCATAAAGTTTTGTGTGACATCTCAGATCTCGATTGTATTAGTTTTCATCTTTGATCAAGCCCCTGGGACTAACAATCTCAAAGCAAGATCCGTATAGATGGAAAACATTAATGCTTCGCTCCTCCAATCGGACTTCTGCAAGTTGGAAAAGTTCGATGGAGAGCACTATCAAGTCTGGAAGAGAAAGGTGTACCTAACTCTTCAACTGAAAGACGTTGATCATGTTCTGTTGGAGGAAGAACCCTCTGTTCCAGACACTGGATCTACTGCCGCCATCAACGCGGCTACCAAACTCCAGGCCAAGTGGAGAAGGGAAAATAGCATCTGCAGGCTTCTCATCCTGAATGCTATGGAGGACTCTCTGGCAGAATCCTACTCAAAGAAGGAACTTGCCAGAGACATATGGGAGTCTGTGGAAAATCTGTATGAAGAAGATAAGAACAGGAGCAAAATATTTGTGGTTGAAAAATATCACAAATTGCTCTTTGAGGACGAAAAGTCCATGCTGCCACAGGTGAAGGAATTTCTGAAGCTGCGTCAGAAACTGGAAGACGAAGAGATGCCCCTTCCCGACAAGTTTGTCGTCGGAGGGATCATCTCAAAACTTTCTGCTGGATGGAGTACCTTCTATGCAAGGATGCACAGAAAGAAGCTAGACATTAGCTTGGGAGATCTACTTCAAGAGATCCATGTTGAGGACGAGATGCGTTCTCAACAGAAGGTGGACACTCTGTCCAAACAGTTGGCTAAAGCCAATCTTGTGCAGACGAGAGATTCTAAGGGGAAGCAGGCGGCTTCTCATCCCAAGAAGAAGGACTTCACTAATCTGAAAGTGAAGGGTCCTTCATTCAAGCAACAGAAGACTAAGTCCCACGTGACTTGTTACAATTATGGCAAGAAAGGCCACTACAAGAGTGAATGCAGATCTAAGCCTAAACAATCAGAGAAAGGTGAGCCTAATAAGGTTTCATTGGTTTCTAACATTGTTGCTATGATCGGACAGGTCACAACTGTGGGGGTTGACTCTGACTGGTGGATAGACACTGGTACGACTTGCCATGTCTGTTCTGACAAGGAATGGTTCGTTACATACCAGCCGACATCTGAGAAAGTTGTCATGGCGAACTAGGCCCAAGCTGAAGTACTGGGGATTGGGACTGTGGAGCTGAAACTCACTTCTGGGAACACTCTGACGCTTCAAGGAGTGAAGCATGTTCCTGCGATTGCCAAGAACCTAATCTCTGGGAGCCTGCTCTGCAACGCAGGCTTGAGGATGGACATCAACGCTGGTCAGATGGTTATGTCCAAGAAAGGAACATACTTCGGGAAGGCTTATCAAACCGAAGGAATGTTTAAAATTCAGCTTGTCAACCAGTTTGATGACATTAATGCAGTTGCATTTTCTGATTATTCTCTTGAGTTGTGGCATAATAGACTAGGACATGTTCATAGTAAAAGAATCAACAAAATGTCTAGTCTAGGACTTATCTCCAAATGTGGGGGTAAGGTGGAGAAGTGTGAAGTGTGTGCTCAGACGAAGATCACAAGGAAACCCTTTCATCGGGTCAATCGAAGCACAGATCTTCTGGAGTTGGTGCACTCCGATATCTGTGACTTCAAACATTTCTCCACGAAGGCCGGGATGAAGTATTTCATAACCTTCATCGACGACTTCTCAAAATACGCGTTCATCTACTTGCTCAAGTCCAAAGACGAAGCTTTCGAGAAGTTCAGAGAGTTCAGGGCCGAGGCTGAATGGCAGACTGGACAACAACTCAAGAGGCTGAGAAGTGATCGAGGTGGGGAGTACAGGTCTCATGAATTCGTATCGTTCTGCAAAGAACATGGAATCATATGCGAGACTACTGCTCCATATTCTCCTCAATCCAACGGAGTAGCAGAGAGGAAGAACCGGACATTAACAGAAATGATGAATTCCATGCTGCTCACTGCAGGTCTTCCAAAATGCTACTGGGGAGAAGCTGCATTAACGGCCACTTTTATTCTGAATAGAGTGCCATATGCAACTTCGGACGTAACTCCTCATGAACTCTGGTTCAAAGTCAGACCCAACTTGAATGTCATTCGAGTGTGGGGGTGTCTGGCGTATGTGAAGCTTCCAGATCTGAAGATTCAGAAGCTGGGGACAAGGACTACGAAGGCTATCTTCTTGGGGTATGCCGAGAAGAGTGATACTCGGAGATTTCTTGATATTGAATCAAATCATATTATCGAATCTCGCGATGCTGAATACTTTGAAGACAAGTTCGCAAAAGACAAAAATATTGTTCTTTCGGACATTCCGGAAAATGATGTAGGTACTAATGAGACTGAAATCTCATACGAGCCAGTAGTCCAAGAAGAAGCTGTTGTTGATGAAACAACTCTTGCACCAGAACTCGCCGAGCCGTCAGCTAAGCGAGCGAGGAGACCGAAAGATTTCGGAGATGACTTTGTCACCTATCATGTGGAAGCAGATCCGCTTACCTATGATGAGGCGATGAAGACCAGAGATGCTATCTTCTGGAAGGAGGCAGTGAATGACGAGTTTGACTCTATCACCTCCAATAACACATGGGTGTTGGTAGATCTACCTGAAGGAGAAAAGCCTATTGGATGTAAATAGATCTTCAAGAAGAAGATGAAGGCAGATGGAACTATTGACAAGTTTAAGGCCAGGCTGGTCGCCAAGGGATTTTCTCAGAAACAGGGGATAGACTACTTCGACACGTACGCTCCAGTAGCTCGGATGACCACCATCAGGATGTTAATCGCTCTAGCAGCTATACATAAGTTGGTGATACATCAGATGGATGTAAAGACAGCATTCCTGAATGGGGAGCTGACCGAAGAGATTTACATGTAACAGCCAGATGGATTTGTCGTCAAAGGTCTTGAAGACAAAGTCTGCAAGTTGGTGAAATCATTATATGGTTTGAAGCAAGCTCCCAAGATGTGGCATGAGAAGTTTGACAAAGTTATTAGGTCAAACGGCTACAGAGTCAGCGAGACGGACAAATGTGTTTACACAAAGTTCGCTGATGGAAGAGGAGTCATCGTTTGTCTGTACGTGGACGACATGCTAATCCTAGGTACAGATATAGGCTGTGTCACAGAGACAAAGAAGTTCCTCTCAACCAAGTTCAGTATGAAGGACTTGGGGGATGCAGATGTCATCTTGGGCATAAAGATCATCCGGACAGACACTGGAGTAGCGCTGTCACAATCTCACTATATTGAGAAGATGCTCACACGCTATGGGTATAAGGATCTTCCAGGGATCGATACGCCATACAGGTGTGATCAGAAGCTGAAGCCAAACTCGAGGGAAAGCGTCAGGCAGCTGGAGTATTCTAGCGTTATCGGAAGTTTGATGTACGCAACTACTGCCACAAGGCCTGACATAGCTTTTGTCGTGGGAATGCTGAGTCGGTTTACAAGCAACCCAGGGGTTGAGCACTGGAAAGCTGTGAAGCGGGTGATGAGATATCTCAAGAAAACTCAGACATATGCACTGTACTACAACGGGTATCCGACAGTAGTGGAAGGCTTCAGTGATGCTAGCTGGTGTTCAGAGGTGGAAAGCGAGAGATCCACAGGTGGATATGTCTTTTCCTTGGGTGGAGCTGCTATATCGTGGAAGTCGAAGAAGCAGACTATACTCTCTCGTTCCTCCATGGAATCTGAATTCTATGCACTTGAAACTGCAGCAGATGAAGCAGAATGGCTTCGGGAGCTCATGTATGATCTTCCAGTGGTTGGGGCTCAGATACCGGTGATACCGATATACTGTGACAACCAGGCGACTGCGGCGGTGGCATCAAATGACCTCTTCAACGGAAAGAAGAGGACTGTGCGGTTGAAGCACAGGGCAGTACACGATCTTATCAAAAGAGGTGTAATTGCAGTGGTTGATGTTCGGAGTCAGGAGAACCTGGCAGATCCGTTCACAAAGGGCCTCAAGCGCCAGTTGGTCGATGACACAGCTTGTAAAATGGGCTTGAAGGCATTCTGATAGTGTGTCTTTGTAATCCTACCATAAAGTTTTATGCTATTAGTTCAAAGAGAAATCTACTAGGCATCTAACTTTTGGTTCAAAGGAGGATCACTGACTGGGAAACTATCAGGTAACAGTGGGTACTTGTTCTCTGGGACATGGAAGGGATACGGACCCATAACCACTGTTGTCTACTATATATTTTTCTGCGAAAAAAAACAGATCCTGTGGAAGGTTGGCTTAAACGCCTTAATGAGTTCTCAGGCAGAGTGAATGCCTGGTGTGCTTTACAGGAAGCACGGTAGAGCAGCACTACAAGGAGTGAAACTCCATGCTACAGTGGGGTGACTCCACCATGAGGTTCCCAGATAGGGGTAATGCCTCGGCTTTGCAAGCCAAGTCACAGCGGCGTAGCACCGCAAATAGGCAGGTAGCCTAATGCTGTATGACGTAATTAAAGAGCTGTAGACAGCACTACAAAGGGGAGGATGGCCCCATGTTACAGTGGCACGACACCACAATGAGGTACCCAGGAAGGGGTAAAGCCTCGGCATTGCAAGCCATGTCGTTGCGACGTAGCACCGCACGGAAGCCTTAGGCTTCATGCTGGGTAGTTTGGCACTACAAAGAGGCTTGTGACCTCATGCTACAGTAGTATGACACTACGATGAGGTTCCCAAGTAGGGGTAATGCCTCGGCTTCAGGCCATGTCATAGCGGCGTAGCACCGCAAGGAAGCGCAAGGCTTCATGCCATATCTCTTTAATAAAGAACTCACCTATAGTGTATGGAAAGAGATATCAGGCCGTCTCTTGAGGGTAAACTTGTAGACGCCCAAAATTATACATTGAAACCAGGCTGGCACAGGGCCTTTAATGTGCAGCCAGAAGCACACGTAACTACACTTTGTGAGTGGGAAGAATTACAATTGTGGTACAGAATTCAAGGCGTAGTCCATTCTTGTATCACATTGTTATTTAACCCATGCGGGAAGATTCAAGTCGTCAGCGACATCTATCCTAATGCAAAATGGACAGTTACTGTGGGGAACGCTCAACCCTGGACACATATATATGTTGTGATATGTGGGGGATTGTTGGTGCTTTCTTTGGTGCTTTCTTTACATGAAGAGAGCTTGCTCTCAACATGCCTTGTAAATTTTAGTCCCACATCGAAAATGCACCATGAGTTATCTCAACATATATACTTGGGTGTGTTGTTGAGAGATGCACATGGGGTGGTGACCCTAAGGAGGGAACCATGTGGGTGATTTTACTAGAAGGTAAGAATAAGGCTCCAAGGATTAAGCATTAATGCTTTTGTCATTCTCTTGGATTTATTCCACTTGGAGCTAAGCCCTAACGGGGCTTAGCGACTCGGACTCGGACTCGGGCTCATGGGCTCATGAGGCGTAATGTGGCGTTTTGTTGGCGCACTTTGCACTTAGCACGTCAGCAGTCATGCGGTCTTTATGCGGCTCATATGCGGCCATGCGGTCTTATGCGGCATGCGGCTCATATGCGGTCTCATGCGGCTCATGCGGCCATGCGGTTCATGCGGCCATGCGGCTCATGCGGTCCATGCGGTCCATGCGGTCCATGCGGCTCATGCGGCTCATACGGTCCATGCGGTCCATGCGGCTCATGCGGTCCATGCGGTTCATGCGGTTCATGCGGTCCATGCGGCTCATGCGGTCCATGCGGCCCAAGCTGTCCATACGGCCAGGCTGCTGCTGCTGCTGCTGCTGCCGCATGGAGGGCTATGCTGACTGTGCAGATTTTAAATCGGTTATGGAAAGGGTGAATCAATGCGATTAATTCAGATCCTATCTTTATGGGATTTGAATTAATTTCGTTACTATATTTGTGGAATTTGAATTAATTCAGTTCCTATCTTTGTGGGATTAGAATTAATTCGTTGTTATCTTTTTGTGATTTGATTCAATCTTTCCATAACTGAAGAGGCGGCTAGGTTTCCACCCTCTCTCTATAAATACTCTCTTCTGGCCTCCTTTGTGACTACCACGAAAAATACAAGTCAGAAAAGAGAGAAAGAGAGGGAGTTGCTGCCGCCATTACAAGTCCATCCGAGGAGTCAGAACAGAGGTGACATCGAGCGTTCCACAAGTTCTTCAAACTTGCTGGTTCCTGGAAGCAGATCGTGTGGGGCGAATCTTGCTTTGAGCAACGGTGTTTTGACACCCCAGCATTGTTCTTCTTCTCATCTCTCTAGATTTTTGTAACTTGTTCTGTCCCAATTGCAACACGTTTGCAAGGAAGAATAAGAGATCTTCTCTTTGCTATTTTTCTCCTTCATATTGTAATTTGGCTATTTAGTTTTATTCGTAGATCTTGAGTTTGATCATCACAAAGTTTTGTGTGACATCTCAGATCTCGATTGCATTAGTTTTCATCTTTGATCAAGCCCCCGGGACTAACAGGGACTGTCCCTGAGATGCAATCTCCAAAGATCAAAATTCTAACATCTCTAAAAGTTTCTCATGGATAGATTCACCAGTTAGGTTAGGACAATGAATCTCCTCATTACCACGACATATTTAGCAGGTAGGAGGTGACCACTAATATACCACAGGGATAATGAGCCTCTGACCCATCGAGAGCAGAACATAAACCTCAGACAGTAAGGGTCTTGCAGTCGATACCTCCACTAGGACCCTGACGTAGGCTAACCACCTATGGAAGGCCGTAGGCATGTCTATCTTGATAAGAACCCCCACTACACTAGCAATCTTACAGAGCATTGTGTTACTCCACAACACCAAAGGAAGCTTCGACAACTTAATCCAAACAGAGACAACAATAAGGAGGTCACATTCGAAAGAGATAAGAGGGTTTCCATCTATTAGTAACCACAAGACGACACTCAAAAGCCATGTATTCCCATGAGCACTACTTCCAGATCATTTACCTCCATAAAATGAACGAAGAAGACGCTTTTCTTTCTTGAGAACACCTCAACCTTCCATGTCAGTCGTCACATGCATCAGATATAAGCAGAAAGAGCATATAAGATGGGCAAGGACCCACTACATGGAGTGCTACCGTCTCCTACCATTCAACAGAGGCAGCCGAAACATCTTTGGAAGAAACCTCGGCTGTACGCATTATCATAACCCGCATCCACTTTTCGGATACGAGACGTGTCCAAGCCCAGCCTACACCGCAGTATCGATGGTAGTACCTGTCTATGATAAGCATTATCCACACAAGTACACAGTTCACATTTATCATCCACAACTAAGTTATAACAAAAGATTAAACTCAAGTCTCAATAAATAATTTAAAGAAAGATCCACTACAACTCAGCTAGTCTCGGGAACAAACCTGCTAAAATAAATATAAAACTACTGAAACTAAAGCTCGCTAAGCTCACTAGCTAAGAATAACACGAAAAAGAATAAGAAAGAAATATGCTACTCTGCATCAGTAGAAGTAACCGGCATATTGGTAACGTCAGTGTCACCAAGATACGCACCATAAACCTCGGGGCAAACCACGTCGTCTAAAGCCGAAAAACAGTTATCCAGTTAGGATTGTAGCAAGATCACCATAACACTACGCTACACAATACAATATAAAAGCACGCAGAATAGAAATAAGGAAAAGATGAATATGATATGATACAACAGAGACCACTATATCTTGGAAAACAGTTCAAGAGTACAATTATGACATGGAACAGTTGAAGGTATAATTAAGACACGAAGATAATACAAGAAAACGATGAATATAGGACAAATCTCTGGGCAAAATGTCAACAATGAATAAATTATGTGTACTGTATGTTTTAGAATACAAGTGTTCTGCATGTGGACGGGTTAGGACATCTGGCAGTCGGTACGTGAGGTACAACGACTGCTATCAACATTGGCATTAGAAAAATTTATACATTATGTAGACCACATGCATACTAGTTGTATTCCCTCTCCCGACTCTCTCACAGGTAAACATGATCACTTTAACATTAACTTTAACTTTAAACATTGAACATTGAACGAAAACATTAAGTGAACATGTATGGCTATGGTAACAAGTATAACTCTCGTGCACCAATAGTATAAAAGATAAGGCTAACAATTTAAGGAAAGGAATAACATGCAGCAAAACATAAAGGCAACATAGGTCATAGTGATACTTGTCTTATTCTGCTAGATGATGAAGTCACAACTCAAACATCGTAGACCGATCTACCCCGTCACATAAATAACCATAAGTTAGATTATGAAAGTTCCACTCTAAAAACCCTAGAAAGTGGCTAATGGTTTAACATAACTAATTCTATTTAATTCTAGAATAAGTAATCTAAAAATCTAGTTTAATCTAATATAATCTAAAATATAACTTAAACAAGAAAGTTTGGCCATAGAAAGTCATGTTTCCAATTTTGGAAACCATGACACGCAAATCGAGGCGCATCGATAACTAAGTAGTCAAACGATACTAACTCGATGATTTCAATATTCACCCTAGTATATTTCAGTGCCATGAGTGCACTAGAATTGACTGTGCCGCAAAATCATGCTTTGGTCAGAAGATATCGCCGTTATGGCTAACCATGACCAAGTCGATAATTTGTCGAAAAAATTTAGTTCTACGAATTACTAAAAATACTAGATGAACCAATTAATTTCTGGGAAAAATATATTTCGTAGATCTCTGTGTTAGCTTTTCGAAACTTCAAACGGTTCATGATTTCGATTTTTGGTTCTCCCGGAATCTCGAAAACACCGAAACGTGTCAAGTTTTGGACAACCGACACTCTACGAATTTTACAGAAATTAAGGTTATGAATTTATGAAAATAAATTATATATTCAAAAAATATACCTCAATACACTTCCAATAAAAAATGACACGCGAAAAGGAGGTCCGTGTTGACGGCAATCACCTCAGAAAGTCATGGGTCTCCGAAGAGCAACTCTCTCAAAACGGCCAAGTGAATATTAGAGTTTACGAAATACTTTAATATATATGAGAGAGAAGAGGCGGTTACTGTAGCAGTTGGCACCGACAGGTGCCCCCCTGGGTGAATGATTGGGTAATTAATTTAGGAAAAGAGTTTTATTTACCAGAAAATAGTTTTTAACTAGTTTGCTTAGAAAAAATATAATAAATATAAAAAAAATCAGAAAATACCAAAAATTTGCTCATACGCTAGCACAATAAATTCTAGAAGTCCTAGAAAAATATATTTTCCTGTATTTAATTATCTAATTAATTCCAGAAAATACCAAAAATTTATAGAAAATATTTTTGACCTTCTAGAGCCCAAATAGAATGTTTGGCCTCTAGAATGACCCTGGATGCCCTCACAAAAATCTAAAAGCCTTCAAAATAATAATATTATTATAGTAAAATTATCCAAGAATTTATCAAAAAATCTCACAAAAGTCCCAGTGTTATTCTATTCATTAATCAAAATAGAAAATTTTGGTAGCAGATGCTACATGCATACCCAACACCACAAGCTTTGTGAACTCCATCCTCAAATTATCAAGAGCGGAGGGCTTCCAGAGAGCAACCCAACTAGTAGGCTTGCTCTTAAGGAAGGATTGGACCCCATTGAGTAAAGAGAAAGAGGACTTCTTCCATGGGTGGATCAGACCTCCTACACCTTTTAAGCTTTTTGATTCACACCTATCTTGTTGGTATCTCTAATAGACCGTACGGGCTTCAGGAGGGTCCTCCTACTAAATGATTATCTTATTACGGCCTACGTCTAATCTCGATCTATTGCTAGAGGGTCCATTCGCGACTGATTCGACAAAGAGGCCTATCTACACTGCTAGCGTGCTTCAAAACCTACTTACTCTGTCTCCGCAAGACTGTAGTCAGCCTCCTCCATCGGCGAAGCGGGAGTAACCGTCAGCTGGCATAGACTGATCTCGAGGCCGTGGTTCTAGAAAAACCACAGATGAGATAAACCGTCGCTGCCTCCCTTCCGTGTTAGATTAATTTAGCCAAAAATATTTTTGAATGTTTTGGGGTTGTGTAGAAATCTTGACCTAGCAATTTACGTGGTTTAGAAGGCTCCCTATGAGGATTGACCAAACCTTTTTTTTTATTTTGGCCTTTAGAGTTTCATGGGGAATGGAAATTTTTAGAGCTTCAAAATTAAAATCAAATATAATATCAAACAAACCACAACTTTATAATTGTGGGATTCACATATTCCTCATATGAGCTTTAGCTTGGATACCGAACTTTCTCTATTTCTGAACGGTAAAGTAAGACCAAGAAGTGTCATGCCTTTTTTCGGTATATGTAGTAGACTTGACTACTCACGTCCTATGAAGTCTACTTTCCCTATTATTCTATATACAATTGTGGAATATTGAATCTTCCAGTTTTAAATCATGTACCTTTTTTTATGGACGGTTCTGGTTTATATGACTTATGTTGGGAGTTTGTTTTACGTTTATTGGGTACACTTACAATTATTCATTTTTTAAAAGAGGAAGACTTGGAAAGTTTTTCATTTGGATCTTTCAATTTGTAAGCCGATGCCTAATATAGGAACTTGTTTTATATACCCCTCCAGGAATCATTTTTAAAATGGGACTTTACAACCAGTAAACCGCCAAAAAATTCATGTCATGTTTCATATGATGTTGATCTTGAGAAGATATTTATGCATACTACATTGAGAAGATTATCTTGCATGATTATGTTTTTTTTCCCTTGGTTCACAGAAATAAAGGAGGTTGAGGTAGCATACACAATACATGGAGTGTGTAGTAAAGGGGATCATCGAGACACATATATACTCTACCACTACAAAAATATTGGTATTTAGTGACGGACAAATCCGTCGCTAAATATGCCTTTTCCGTCGCTATATAAATTTACCGACAGTTTATCGACGGAAGTAGTACGTCGATAGGTTTATTGTCGCTATTAAAAATTTGTCGCTAATTCGTCACTATAGCGACAATACACCGACGGATTTGCCGACGAATCTTAGCGACGGATTAGCAACATATATTACATGTCGGCAAATGCGGCAACATCTTAGCGACGGAATAGTAACGGACTTTTGTGAGCCACAATTACAAATTTTTCAGAAGCTTAGCGACAGAAATTTTTGTCACTAACTCGTCTGATACACATTTGGGTATCAAACAACACGTTAGAAATAGAAATTTCTGTCGCTAACTCGTCTGATACGCATTTGGGTATCAGACAACACATTCGCGACTGATATTTTCGTCAGTAGGTAGTCATTGAGGTGTAGAATTTTCGTCGGTGGTAGTCATTAGCTCGCCGCTAGCCTACAAATTTTTCAGGAATACGTCGCTATTCTGTCGCTGGTCAGTCACTGCGCTTCTTATCCTATCAATATATATATATATATATATATATATATATATATATATATATATATATATATATTCAACAACATGAACTCCATTAATCCCTCCAATAATACACATTCATCCAAAACCAATATATACAGTAACATGAACTCAATATATATTCAAACCCTAGCTCAAACCATACAAACTCATCAACAAAGTCAGTACAAACTCATCGATTAAATATAAGAAAAATTCATACAACATCAAACTAATGGTGGAGGAGGTAGAGGAGGTGGCAGAGGCAGAGGTAGCTGTCCGCATGCATATAATTGTGCCAGTACCAAATTGATGATCCGCTGTACGTCCTGGACAGGAACAATGCCTGGAAGAGTCGTCGGCGTGATAGGAGGCACCGTGGTCGAAGTAGAAGTCGGTGCAGTAGGCGTTGTAGTCGGATGATGAGCCATTGTCGGAGGCGCTAAGATCGAAGCTGGAGCTGGTGCCGGAGGCGCTGAGGTCGAAGCAGGAGCCGGTGCAGTGGTAGCAAGAATCATACCTATTGTGCCTAGAATTTCAGTCACCTGGGTCATCTGACCCTATAGGGCCACCAAGATATGTGTAATCTGCTCCAAACTGTAGGTTCTGGTAGTAGCGCCGGTCTTATATCTACAGGTGGAGGCAGAGGTGGAGGTGGAGTATAACCCCTCTCCCCGAAATTTTAGAAAAAATATTTAATTCATTTAACTTAAATATTATTTTTTGGAATTTTATAAACATTTAATTAATTAGTTATTATTATAGAAGGCCTTAGTCATGGTTAAGTTTTGGAGTGCAAGACGAGTAGAAATCATGGTACAGATAGTGTAGTGGCATGCTTTGACTAGTGTATTAGACATGGTAGGGAAGATCGAGCCATATATGTCTTCTTTCTAGGAAAACAAGTCAAAGTTGTGACTTGAACCATATAAATGATTTATTTATTTTTGAGATTATTGACCTTTAGGAAATTCGGTTGTACCAAACTACTCCGGACTAGACCCGAACCGGGCCCAAGCCCATGTAGAGGTGTTATGTGTAGAAAGACGCCATATAGACATATTAGGTATGTGCATATACTTCGTATTTAATTTAAGGGATTAACGAATATTTTCTAAATATTCGTTATATGTGTGAATTATTTGTTCTTGATGTTTATATGTGGCATTCTAGGATACTGTTAGATTTATGGGGACCAAATAGAGTGGGTGTGACGTGTCCACCAAAAACTATCATACCTCTATTATAGGATTATTTTGATTCTCGTTATTATTATTATTATTATTATTATTATTATTATTATTATTATTATTATTATTGTTATTATTATTATTAGTAATAGCTTTATTATAGGCTATTTTGTGTTTTATGAAATAAATATGTATGTACACATTTTATATATAAACCATGTACTTGAAAAAGTATTATTAAGATTTTTCATAGATTTTATGGAGTAACTATATATATATATATATATATATATATATATATATATATATATATATATATATATATATATATATATATATAGAAAAGAAAAGAAAAGAAAAAGAAACAAAACAAAATAGAAGGAACCTACTGTTCATGAGCCCCAAACCCGAGCCCAGTGAACCCCCCAAACCACATATACATAGAGTATCGAGAGAGAAAAAGAGAAAACTTAACTAAAACCCTAGCCCTAAGCCACGCCACACCACCCCATATCCCCGTGCACCTCTTCGAACCTGCGTACGCTGCCACGGTGGCCGCCAGCAGACGCGCGGCGTGCGCTCAGCAGTGCGATAAAATGTGTACATCATTCCGCGATCCATTTTCTCTATTGTCGCTCAAATTTCTCTGTTGTCGCTCCACCATTCTGCGATCCATTTTCTACGATACATAGACAACCTATACTCCTTCATCTCCCTTCAATTAGTGTAATTTATTTCGCTTTGGGTGCGACGAGGATCAAGTTCCAAAATCGAAGAAAAACTCGAATTTCTGGAATTGGAAACTGCCTCGAAGCCCCAAGTTGGCAGTTGATTTGCGACCAGGATATCGCAAAACTTGGAAAAACTCTTGAACAACCTTGTAGACAACATAACCAAGATTGAAACCCTATTTTTAGTTTAATTTTTAGTTGATTATTTTATGTTTAAAATTAATTTGAAAATCAGAAAAAACTTGGCAAAATAGTTTTCAAAATTAGAATTTTTATCGATACGGCGTGCGTCCCGACAAACCGGACGACGTGGTCGCAACCTATGAGCATCGAAAGACGCGTATGGATGTTGTCGACGTGTAGGATTCGACGGAAATCAATTTCATTGTGCGTGTGCGACGAAATCGAAGCGTATCCGTCGAGATACCCCGTATCGGCCCTTTTGCAAATTAGCCAATTACTTTTTGCACGTTCGTCATCTCGAGACGAAACTTGCGCCAACAGGACCGTATCAATTTTCTGGTCCTCTATGACAAGTTTGGTCAGATTCTGAGAAGGTCAACCGGGACGCTATTTTGGCGGGTCCATGACTCGATCCAACGGGCCAATTTGTGCATAGCTCGCCGGAATCCAACTTTGGACGTACGGTTGGGTTCTTATCGTCAAACCGAACCCGTAGGCATATAGTTTGGTGACTTTAGAGACCGTAGGTACTGGCACATTTTTCGGTACAAAGTGGGTCCAACGGCGAATATCATTTTGACCCAAAATTACGATTTTGCCCCTGTGTCTAGAATTGTATTTTTGGACAGGCATTCTTAGACATTTTTTTTATATCAAACTCGTTGGTGATGTTTGTTTCAGCATCCGTAGACTGTTATGCAAGTTGACTTTTGTGGCACAAGGTGGTTGAGTATCATTGGTTTTGCGTGCTACACTAGCCAACTGGGCCATTCCGAACACAATGGGATTATTGGTTTCAGCAGCTAAGGACCTCAGGCAAGTACACTTCTATTGTTTTCATATTTGATAACTTCTATGATTCGTGTATGTAGTATTTGTCTTATATTGATTTTTACTAATTCTCGACACGATGATCACACGAGGTAGTCGTTATGGATTCTTTACATGTTGTTTATGACCAATATATTCTCGTGTTCGTGACCTATTTGGATCCATGAGTACTAGTCAAACGGAGAAGTGCATTAGTAGACATGTAAATATACCCAGAAACATCTCCCGTGTCTTTCGTGGAGAATAGTAGCCGCACACTTCACGTGCGGGGTACCGGATATACCCCTAGCCGTTTACATATCAAAAGTGTATTTCAACTCACTAGTTAGATACAGTCTTGCTATACTACAGTTCCTATTTTAGTCTTTTATTTCAGTTACTTCTTTGTCTTTATTGCCATGATCTCCTACTTTTACTCACATGTTTCGTACCATGATTCCTTGTTTATACAACCATCATGTATTTCAGTATTACTTATTGTTTTATAGATTTTTGTCAAATTATTGGAACTACTGTTAGAATGTACTCGTTATATTCCTGACTGAAAACCAACATTTTTTAGGTTAGCCGCGGCTTCTCTTAGCATTGGGAGATACGGGTATATGCTGAGGTCAACCATAGAAGACTAGTTAGATGTGTGGTAGTTTTCTATAATTGTAAAACTTTATTTTCTTCTTCAAAGTGTAAAACTTATAAATTTTGTAAAGTTGATTTAGTCTTCTGAATGAGCAATAAAGTTATTCTTCATGTGATTTTAGAGTATTGTAGCTAGACAGTGTTCTGCCGCCGACACTGCTACGTAGACTGGCTTGGACACGCACTCGTATCCCAAAAAGCGGGTACGGGTCGTGATATGGAGATAGAAGAGGAGCTCTGGAGTAAACGTACGGCTGTGATGCCAACGATCCGGTACCGTACACGCTGCCGTATTTTCCTCTATCGATAGCTTGTATCCACAAATTGTTCCACGCAGCCGTCGTCGGTGGCTGACTAGTCCCAGCTCCCCCCTCGACACATCGGAGTAAGAGAAGGGGACGTTTGTTCGCTGTAGGAGGAGGAAGGGGCATCTGTTCGGTGTAGGAGGAGAAGAGGACTAGGCGGCGAAGGAGGGGACTAGGAGGAGGTTGCGGAGACAGAAGGGGATCGAGGGGTCGTCGTAGACCGACGAGGGGGTCGGCGGTCACCGGAGGAGGTGGTCGGGGTCGGCAGTCAACGTAGGAGGGTGTGGGGGTCAGGGTTGGGGAAAGGAAGGGTTTGGGGGGAAAATAAATTTGGATTGAAATTTTAAGAATGAAAAGGAAAGGCTGCTGTTGCATTCTTATTCGTGGTCACCGACGAAAAAATCCATCGCTAAGTACTCGGTAGACTGTTAGCAACGAACTAGCGATGGAAACAGCGGCGTACATTTGTAATGTTTTTTTACATAAACTTTAGGTTGCAAGTCAGTCGCCCGTTCGTCGCTATTTAGCGACTGCTTACGGTCCGTCGCTAATTTTTGTCGGTAATTACCTATATATTTGTAGTGTAGAACTTTACTTACATAAAGGATAACTGGTCAACCGTGCCCTGGAACTCACTCAGATGTTCCCTAACCGACGTACCATCCTTGTACCAGAGATACATCATCTATCGAATCAGGAATACATACAAAGATTTTAGCTTCGACCACGAACTACCTGATATACCCACAGATCTGTATATGGTTGAATTTTCAGTCCTCAGTTTTTTTTACTAAGCTTCTTGGAAGAAAATAATGTCAAATATAATTTATTGAAGAATAGTAAATGTTTCATCTTGCTCTACCAATAGTTATAGTTGGAATCGTTCAGGTTAATCATGCACACTGAATTCGCATCCATCTCCTCTACTCGATTTGACTGTCAACCACTTGACCCCCAAAACCTGGCTCTGATACCACTCTGTTGCGAATGGACACAGAACTAGCGAAATTATTGTCATTACCAAATCGGAATAAACCTCTCGAGGACGGATGAAATTAAATTGCCAACCCAACCAATATTCCAAAATTCACACAAAAGAGCACAAACAAACACGTCATTTATACATGGAAAACTCTTGCGAGAAAAATTGCAGGATATCCGAGTCCAACTCGGAAAAGCCTCCACTAAGGGTTACTGAATACAAGACAGATCACAAGAACTCTTAAAAAAATAATGAATATAACCTGATTACAATGATAATGAAGGTTTTCTGAATACAAGATGAAGATGAACCGATGTAGAACTCCCCAGACCATCTCTTTTCTAATCAACATCCCAAACTCTGAATCACCCCTTCCTCTCCTTTGAAAGTTGAAAAACTTTGAGAACTCTCTCACTTAGTTGATTGCATGTTGTGATTAGGATTAGGAAAGCCTATGTAAGTCTCTCTAATCACCAAAGGATTCTGGTCATTCAGATCGAACCAATGGTACTCCATGGTTAAAACAAGAAAAATTATTCCAGCCCGATGCGGAAGTATACTGCCGGTATAATGTGAGAACACCAATTTCTTACAGAACATGTTCTCGAACAAAACGCTGCGTATTGATATAAATGTGGTATACTACTGATGTACCGGTATAGTGTGAGAGCACCAATTTGTCACAAAATATGTTCTGGAACAAAACGCTGCTTATTGATATAACGGTGGTAGACTGCTCTGGTAGTCGTTGATACTGGTTAAAAACTCCACCAAACACTAACACAGATGCCTGCAGGTTATACAGTTGCCCACAACTCACAAAAATCTATATATACTCAAGAATTTCAAATGCTACTATAGAACGTCAACGTAATATTATTCATAAATTCACAAGATACCTCTATGGCGTTAATACGAGCAACCCCAAGGAGTTGCCACCTTTATTTCGGTATTAATTAGAGCTATCATTATTATTAAACATTATTACATAATACACACATGGAAATACAGTAGTGTTTTTATTTTCCAAACAGTGATTTGATCCACCAGATGCCCTTGGTGTCTTTAGGGCCTTGCTCAGCCTCTGGAGGAGGATCTGCCTGTGGTGTCTTGTGAAGTTTCTTCACATCATACCCTTCTTCAATGGCTTTCTCCAGAAGCTGGTTGTAAACTTCCTCATCGATATGAGTCTTCCTAGCAAGTATCTACACAAAACAGTGAAAGAAATAATCATTCAAAAGCAAATAATCAATACTAAGAAAATTTAAGAATTATTCATTGTTTCATGCAATCTTAATGGCTGAATTTTTCATTGTCTTACCTTAGGAACACCCATACCGATTTATGAGATGTAAAAATAAAATCTATCATAGATATAAATTGTGTTTCCTACAACAGAAACAAACAAACAATCATCACAGAATTTGATTAAGAAAAAAAAACTAACATCGATGCAGAATTATTTTCCCGACATATAGATGTAAATTATATAAGGTATCAGATAATATTTTATGTTGTGACATCTTAATATCAAGTTTCTTTTTTTCACATAATTATTTCGAACTTTGTAAGCTTTGGTAAGAATAATACTATTTGTCCCTCCAAATTGTACCTCCAAACCGTCCCTCCTTACGTGGCAGCTGACGCGGCATGTTGATGAGGCAGCTGACGTGGCAAATTTTAAAATTAAAATTAAAATTAACATTAACATAAAATTAACATTAAAAATTAATGTTAACATTAATATTAAAATTAATATTAACGTTAACATTAACAATAATATTAATACTAATATTAACATTAAAATCAACATTAATATTAATATTAATATTAACATTAATTAATAATAATAATAATTAATATTAATATTAAATTAACATTAATTAATATTAACATTAAATTAACATGGACAAAATTAGATAATTAACTTTTTGGGTTAAAATTTGTCATGTCATCGGCTATGTCAGATGACACATCATATTATTTAACATACTGCGTCAGCTGCCACATAAGGAGGAATGTATTGGAGGGACAATTTTGAGGTACGAAAAGCATTACTCCTTTGGTAAATCACCCTCCAATATTAACCGTCATTTAGGGAGTATTTTCCTTTTCACTTATATGTAAATTTCACTTATTCTGTGTGGGGCATCACTTATAAGTGAATTTGGTCCCAATAAGTACGTTCGTTTTTCGAACTTATAAGTAATTTTCACTTACAATTGACTCCAAATTCATAAGTGAAATTTTTTCACTTTTTGGATGGCTTAAGTACTTATTGCATCCGTAAAGTCTATTATATCTCTGTACAAACTTAAAAATTCATTCACTTGTCCAAGTTCTAATAGAAACTGGTTTTCCATATATAAACCTAATCAGTAATCACCTCTTTCTTTCTATTTTTTTCTTCCTAGCAACTAAGAATTCCCAATGTTGTGAATGAAATATTTTCAAATTGATACTATTTTAATGCTTTAAAACTAAAATTTTGTGTAAGACAAACTTCGAATTATGGACCACATTATATATGTATTTGTGTTGAACTAAACATTTTTGTATTTGTAGTACAATATTTTATCATGTATATTTTTGGATTGTTATCTATTATCATGTTTTGTATGAGAGTGCATAATGGTAAAATAGTACTTATAAGTGCAAAAAGAAGAAGAACAAAATCACTTATAAGTGGAAAAAATCACTTAAGTAAAAAAACGAAAAGAGCAAGCACAGATTTTATAAGTATACTTATAAATGAAATAGAGTATGTGATATGTATAAGTGACCTAAGTGAAAAAAAAAAAGCACCCCCTAAATGAAGCAGTAGGAGTTAAGAGTGAGCATTTTGTATACCCATAGATACTTCCTAGTCGGTGATCCAACCAGTGCATATTGATACTCCTCGTCGACATAGAGAACCCAGTAATCCCCAATCACCGGTATGATCGGAAGGAACGGCGGCAGGTAGAACTTAACCTTCAGCTTCGCCTCGTTGCTGTTGGGGTCAGCCTTGTACGCCGAGCCTTCGATGGCGTCGCGCTTCCCGTTGCTCCAGGTTTCGTTGAGAACGTGCACCGTGCCGTCCGGGTTCAGGGTGTAAGTCGCGCGTGTGTTCTCCCCGCTGCGCGGCTGGAAGAAGGACGGGAACGAAGCGATCTCGTACCACCTGCCCATGTACCTCTGCAGGTCCAGGCCATTCACTACAGTCATCTCCTTGTTCTTGCCCATTAGATAGTCTGATAGGAACTTTGAACTGTTGATGATGGAAGTTTGGAGAGGCGAGTGTTTGTTTATACACGAGGGAGAGGAGGGAGGATAAGATGATTCGTGGTGTACGTAGGAACAAGTTGTTGGAGTGTACAGATGAGGTTTCTGGGCCCAGCTCCTGATAAATATAATATAGTAGGTTCTAATAAAAGAGCTTTTATAGAATCAGTCGGTGAGAGTGCAATGGAGTTTTCTAGGCCCAGATCCTTCATTACCAAGTTTATAGCAAGACCATTATTGGGTACGAGTGGATATACAGAGTTTGGCTTTCTATTTCATACTAATTTTGACCTCTGTCTGCAATAACAACTCATCCCTCTGATATAAACCATATATCCCCATTTGTGCATAACAACTCATCCCTCTTTGATATGATATATTTTGGAATTGTCTTTTATTTTATTTTTTCATTTTTTTGGAATCAAAAGGCCAATCATTCATGAAAGAGGAATGAGCAAGAAGCTTATTCTTGCTGTTGTTTTGGCAAGTAGCACTAGAAATATAGTCCCACATTGCCTAGGCCAAATGGTTGTCATCTCTTTATATAAGCTTTGTTTGTTGAAAGATACACATGTGGTTGTAGAGAGGCACATGGGTGCTATGTTGGAGTATTTTTATAGTGGAAAAAAAAGGCTAAATCAACAACGAAGCATTAATACTTTTTGTAATGCTCTTGGAATTTATTCCTTTGGAGCTAAGCCCAGTAGCTCATGAGGCGTAATGTTGCTATTTGTTGGCGCACTTAGCACGTCAGCATTGGCATGGTCAGACGGCGTGGCAGTTTGTGCATTGCGCGTAGGCGCAGTCGTGTCTGTGCACGATTTGAACGGTTACGTAACGTTCTGGGACAATTTTTCCTACGTCCCGAACTTTTTGTATACCGGGTGGTTACTGCGCGCACCTATATATATTTCTCTCCTCTCTCTCTCAATGTATAGTTCATAATTTTCTTACAAAATTTGTCCAGAGTTAACAGCAAAGAAGAGAGAAACAGAGCGAGTCTGCGCCATCCGAGGAGTTAGTAGAGGAGAGTGTTCCGAAGTTATTCGTTGAACTTGCTTGTTCCTGGAAGCTGATCGTGTGGGGCGAATCTAGCTTTGAGCGCCAATGATCATTCACCCCAGTCGGTGTAGAAGCATAAAAAAGCGCAGGGTGACACAAGGCGCAGGTGGGTACTCTCACTACCCACCCATCTTCACAAAGGCGCAGATGATGAACGGCGCAGGTTGGTGCTCTCGCTACCAACCCAGCTTCACAGAAGCACAGGCGGTCAAGCACGCCAACAGAAAAGACAAACTCACAAAAAATAGATGAAAAGTTCAAAGAAAGTTCTTTTTATTAAATCATGGCTACAAGTGTCTATTACAGATTCGTCACGATTACATAAAAGAAGACTTCCTAATTACAAGGATCTGTTACAAAATACTTGTGATTACATATGCTGAACTAAAAACTCCTTCGGATCTACAATAGGGTTCATCTTCACAGTGTAATCGTCATGAGAGGAGAGACTGTGGATAGAAGATGTGAATACAGTCGCCATCAAAGTCTGCCACCACAACACCCCCCTCTCAGACGCGCAGCTCTTCATGAAGCAGCTATTGGCCCTAGCGAGAATTCAGTCCACAGCACGACAGGAGACCCTTTTCAAAAGCGCATCAGCTTCTGGGGCTCTACCAACATAACGGAAGCGCGCAGCCACCATTGAGCAGGGCAGAGTACAACTTACAGTGCTTCATGTTGGAAACCAGACCGAACTCGGTCGTCAGGACCTCTATGACCTCCAAGATGTCGCTCAGGTTCGAACTCCCTATGAGAAGCGTTCCAGCACATCCCGAAGCTTATCAGCCGTTTTTCTACGAAGGCACAGCTCCTTTGAACGAAGGGATCCTCAACAAAATTCGATTTAGGCAAGGCCAACGGCCACTCGAAGCTAAGTCTGGATCCAGCATGATGTTGAAGGACAAAAAGAGGAAGTCGTGACTCTTCGGAAGAAACTTCCCCTTTATATTGGGCGGGAGTGGTCCAAGACATAGGCCACGGGGCCGTCGGTCAAAATTTCCACATTAGTAGGATGAACCTAAGACAGCACGATGAATCTCATTAAATGGGTTCATTCGACTAAGTCTTAGACCATTAAAAGACGCCTTGAAATTCCCCAAGTAATGGTGGAAATGAAGAGTGAGTCGTTCCTTAAAGAGCTGTCATTAATTGCTCTTAAAGAAGACTTCGAAGCCAGCTTCTTCAAACCATAAGCGCAACTACAATCCTGCGCCTGCAGGAGGCGCAGAATGGTGATGACTTCACATCATCCCAACTTCAACAGCGCAGGCCTCTGCTTCGAACGAGAAGCTCAACCCCTTTCATCAAAGACTTGGAAAACACTAGTACATCCAACACAAGTCCGCATGCCAGTCCAAAAGCATAGTAACCTCGTTAGCCTGAAGCACAGCCTACTCGTCGCCCTAAAGCACAGTGACTTTACCACTCGAAACACAGCATACTCGTCGCTCAAACGCACAGAGGTTCAGTCGTCTTCGAAACATAGTCCACTCCTCGTCTAAAAGCGTAGAGGCTTTGTTGTATCCAGGAGAACAGTCTACTCTTTGCACTAGAAGCACAGCAGCACTAAGACCTCGCTAGAGGCACAGGTTGGATGGTCCCACCCAATTGGTTTACTTAAACTGCCACTCTCAAAGATAAGACAGAGGTTGATCATATTGATAAGTGCAAATATCTTATAAATTGGTTTAAAACTCAGATAAGGATGAAGTTTGCTCTTTTGATAAAGGTCGTATCAAGTCGGTTTGTTTAAACCGATCGCCTCCTGAAGATCAAACAGAATCCTACTCTGAGATGAAATCCAAGATCTACTCGGCTTCATCTAAATAGAGGATTCCTAGCAATAGACACGCTCCACGTGTCTCCTCCTTCAGTTATTTTGATAACCATCCGAGATCTCGATAGAAGAGAATCTCGACGTCTACCACGTGTCAGCTCAGCAGATTCCCATACCGTGCAATGATAGCAGATTCCTTCATATCTTAAATTCGAGTGCACATCGCATATGTGCCCCCATTTCCCCTATAAATAGAAGGAGTTTTTCCTTCAACAAAAGATGAGGAGGACACACACAAAAGGGAAAAGAAGCAGAAGGCAAAAGGCAAAAGGCAAAGCTTCAAAGTCTTCAACTCCGGCATCATCTCGATCGGTAACCCTAGAGTTCCACCAAAGGTACCAAAAAGCCAAAGCAAGTCCAACTCGTCGTCAGATTGTCAACGGAGTAAAGTAGCCACTGCAGTACTCGATCTCCACCGTCACGCTTTTCCAGAATTATTGTACTTAGATTTCTTCGCATAGAAATCGATTTTACCTTTTTTTCAAGTTCAATAAACAAAAAGTTCGTATAACCTTTTGTGATGTCGAACAAAATGGCGACTCTGTTCGGGACTATCTTCTCCTCCAACGAGAAGGTGGTGACGCAATCTGACGACAACTTGCTGGAATCTTCCCAAAAGATGCTGGTCGTACTCTTCGACCAACAAGCTTTTAAAGATCTCCTTTCTGGAAAGAAGTCAAGTCCTTTGATGCAGTTCGTCAAATCGAAGAAGACTCGACGTGTTAGGGTGTCCAAGGCGGCTGCGACGAGCAGCACGACAAAGGGGACTGTGATCCAGAACCCTCTAAACACTGAAGCCCGGACAAAATTTTGGCTACTACGGCCATGCCACCTCACTCGATTCCCACATTAGGAAAATACGACGAGGAAGACAGTATCCCTATGGCGGTCCTAAAAAGGGCACAACGTCGAAGAAAGCGCGTGGCGGTTCAACCCCTCACAAAGGAAGCATTGCCGGTGAGAAGATCTGTCTTCGACAAAATTGCCTTCCCATCAGGCGACCCTCATTGGATTCTGAATACTATACACCCTACTGGGGATAGTAGGAAGAAATCTAAGGCAGTATATGCTTCGTGCAACAAACGTACCATACCAATGACCGACCAAAGGCTTGCATTGACAGTCACACGCACAGCCGATGGAAAGTTATACAAAACTGGTCACCGTGATTCGATGCCTCGACCAGTTAAACCCCTCTGTCGCTTGAGCACTCATGTACGTGATGCAAGCTAGCGGGTACATCCCATAGAGAAGGACTCATGCAAGCAACGTTCCTGTAAGTATGATAAGAGTCTATCTCGCCAGCCCCTCTCTGATCGTACCCACGTGCAGCTTCCCTGCGTATACAATGGGGCTACAGAGGTGGAGAACTTAACGCTTTCACACAAGCATAAGGAGGAAGAGCAATCTGCGGCACAGGGCACGCCTAAATCATGCATCCTTGTACCCATATCACCATCAAATGTTGTTGTCAACAGGTGGCCACCGTGCCGTCGAAGAGGCATTTTGTCTTCCAAAGACTATAGCCGGTTTCAACCGAACGTCAGAGGTTCGAAAGGGGGTCGGCAAGCGCAAATGAAGATGAACTCCGTGTCACTACGTGCAACGCGACACAGGGTTCTCAATCTCTCAAAAAGCCATCCAAGAATCCTCCCATCTCGGCCACTAAGCCCAAAAAATGGCCCAAGAGTAGCAAGGCAAAGGTACCCAACCCTGGTGTGTTCCAAGGCACGTGTTCTAAATATCCATTGGGTACCACATCAGACGCTGGGGTAGCCAGCCCTCCACAGTCCATGACAATGCCGTATTCCAGTCTAAGGAGGAACCATATGATACAGATGCCTCTATAGGCGCAGCTAGCCACCAGACTGGGGTAGCAACTGTAATGAGTTTGAGGAGGACTGCAACCTTCTAGTTCATCCTCAAGACGATGAGGTGCAGGCATCTGAGCCAAAAAGCGAAGGGTCTACTATCACTTTCACCCATCTACACACAAGGTCCGTATTTATGGCCGATGGCGACGAGGCGGACAATAGTGAAGCGCCTGACCAGCTGAAACGTATCGAAGCTCTCGAGACGAGCCTAGGTACGTTAAATGCTACAATAAAATCCTTGTCTTCTATCGTACTGGATATTAAAGGGTGTTTGGTCTCCACTGCCTCCACACCTGCGCTTGATCCGGCAGCTAACGACGGATCCAGTAAGCTGCCCATCATCAACCAAGCAAACCATCGTCATCTCCTCCATCAACCACATGACCTGCAATGTCAACCGAGATACAACAGACATCAAAGAACTGTATGCTCGCTATAATGCCAAAGAGAAGCAAGCAGTACTCCAAAAGATGGAGATTTGACAACCATATCCTGTCGAGTGGGACAACATAGTCTACCCTCCCAAATATAATCCGAAGACGCTCACGTCCTTTGATGGAAAGGAGTCACCCCGACGATAATTGAGGTACTTTGCCTCATTAACAGGGCACCTACCAAAGAACGATGCCCTCCTCACCAACATATTCATAGGAGCCGTGCAGGGGTAGCCTATGAGTGGTTCTGCAGTCTTTCGGACGACTGCATTTTATCGTTTGAGGACCTAAAGACTCTCTTCATCGACCGATTCTATGAAGGAGGGATGGACATGTTGATTTCAACTCTCATGGAGGTCATCCAAAGAGAAAGAGCCTGTACACGCATATATCGAGCGCTTCCATCAGGCAGCTTTGAGGCAACCGCCTGGCATGCCCGAACCCATGCTTATGGACTCATGTCGCAAGAACATGCTACCTGCAATCAAATTGTGACACAGTGCTCCTTGCACAGAGTGAACGCCATTCATTACAGAGGCAGATGTGGCACAAAGGAAAGCCCAAGATGCGCAGCTCCTGGGATTAAATTTTCCTTCTCTTGAAAGTAAAGTGAGACGCTCGTCTAGAAACAACCCTAAGGACGAAAAAGACAAACAAGCCATGACTGTCAACATCTCCAAAGGTTCAGTAACAATGAATCCCAAGTATGCAGAAGCGCAGAAGACGAGGGAGACATACTCCTTCAACGACGAGGATACGTTGGAACTCTTTAATATGCTGACGAAGAGTGGCAAGCTGTCGCTCCCAAACACCAAAGAGCCCCGACGAAGTGGAGAAGGTGGACAACCCTAAATACTGCCATTATCATCAGTATATCCACCATTCGACACGAGATTGCTACGTATTGAAAAGACAGATTCAGCACCTCATCGATGCCAAAGTCACATCATTTGACTATAAAGAAAAGACTGTCACGGCAAATATAGTTACTCTCCAATTTAGAAGTTTTCTAACGAAGGAGGCACAAGATAGGGTCGTCCCCATCCTAAGGGCGACAATGGAAGTAGTCAATCTTCCACCAGCATGTGACAACGCTCAAGGGCTCATCCCATTCTCCACACCACGAGGCGAGGTCATGTAGGTCCACCCCGACCTTACTCTCGACATGATGGCACCTACAACCCCTTCTATCAAAGGAAAGAAGGTCAGGACATGTCGTATGGTCTCGACATCGACCAATGACACCCTGGTGACCACTCGCTCGACATGGAAGCAAGAGGAGAACCAAGCTCCAAAGGAAACAACACCTCCACCAACTATAACCCCTGCTCCTGATACATCAAAAATAGGCCTGTCTCAAACTTCTACTACAGATAGGCAGAAACAAAAAGAGTTTCGCTTCGACAAACCTCTGAGAAAAGACTAGGCAGTAGGGCCTATCAAACCTTACAACTTCGATATACTGGCGCAGCTAGACAATACCCCGGCTAGATTGTCACTCTTCGAGATCCTCCATCTCTTCAAAGAGACCCGAGATGCGCTCAGCAAAGCCTTGTAGAATGACACGTCCTTTCTTACTCAGGTGCGACCACCCAAGGAAGACCCTATGGCCTTCCCACATTGTCACAGTGTAGTCAAAGTTATCCCCAGTATCACTTTTACCTAACAAGACATGCGGCTGAAGAATAATCGACATAACTGGCCTCTGTACTATACAGGGTGTCAGTGCCATTAATGTTGATCGCATCCACATCAACCCAGGCTCCTCTCTTAGTATTATCCCAAGGAGTTTGCTCCAAACTCTAGGGATTCTGATGCATCGGCTGACTGCATCGTACATAACAATCAGCGGCTTCAACATAGGAAAGAGCGAGCCCCTGGGCAAAATTTGCTTGAAGTGCCAAATAGGCGACCTCCACACTGAAGTGACTTGCTATGTCATCGACGCTGACATAAACTACAATGTGCTGTTGGGACAACCATGCATTCATGAGTACATGATCGTTCCTTCCACTCTCCATCAATGCATGAAGTACGGGGCCAGCGACGGGACTATCAAGTCCGAATTTGCTGATATCGACCCATTCCGGAGACTTAAAGCCTACTGTACAGATGCTGATCTGTACAAATCAGTCCCCTGGGACGATGAGAACAATGATATCGACGACGAGGAAGAGACGGCCTCAGAAAGCGAATTGGTTGCTGAAGAACCACTAAAGGTTCGACTGAAGGGAAAAACCCCCAAGGTATCAGTGCCCCTGGTCGTCAAGCTGTGAAGCAAAGTGCCATCTTCTCCCTCGGTGACGTCAAATGATGGCCAGGAGCCTATATGAATAAGGCTACCCCGGAGGTCCCCAAAGCCAACCATGAAGGTGCAGGAACCTTCGACCGCAGTCCCTTTGGTGGTCAAGCTAAAGGGGAAGCGTCCTCCCCTTTCTTCCTCGACAGTCCTTGTACTTATCGATGAGGAGCTAGAAGACTATGTCTGTGCCAATACCGAAGCACACTCTTTAGATGATGTAATCCCTTAGGATAAAATTTCTCATTTTATTAATAGAATATTGTCTTCGAATTACTCTTGAGCATGCTGGAACACTAGATATTTCTTAGACAACTCTCTATGTATGCTACAAACACAAGTGACAACCGCCAACCTTACGAGCCAAGTTTTCCCTTCCTGGGGCTCTTACTTCCTAGTTCCAATAATATAGAAGGAGGAGGTACCTATCATCTTTCGTCGATTGGAGCATCCTCAGCTAATAAATTTAGGAGAACCAGAACTCGACAATGGCAAGATGCAACTCTACCGTTACGCTGCTCAAGCCAAACACCTAATCCAGAAGATGGGTTATAACTTGAACATCAAAAAAAGACTGAACTATGGTAAAGGCCGGCATCTTTCCTTACGGATTCGAGCTCCAAAGGGAAATGTTCAAAACTATTACCAACACACCCGTCGAGGGTTGGGTTTTGTTACACCCACTTTAACTTCAGAAGACTCAGAGACGGAAGTCATGATGCATTCACACTCTTCTGACTCCTCAACCTGGGACTCTGACACTAGTACCCGTCAGGTCTTCAAAAAGATGATGTCCTCTAACATGGTCTCCACAAATCCTTCGGTCGAGGATGAAGACCAGATGTTTGAATACTTCAAAGATGAACCCTGGGCGCAACGCCTATGATCTCAATGGGAATGGCATTTCAAACAGTGCAAACCTCCCACATCCTAGTAAGTGTTCATGGATTCCGTTAAAAAAATTCATCCCTTCTATACCTCTTCCTAGTATAAAACTTTCCATGTCCATATTACCTCTAGATTGATTCCCTACACCTTAGTCAAAGTCGCGTCTACCATGTCCACATTACCTCTGAGTAGTTGCCTCTCCGATAATACTCCATGTTGTGATAACTATCTAGAAAACATTTCACGTCCATACCACCTCTGAAGTGTTATTCTATACTGTGTCTAACATGTCCATATTACCTCTGAGTGGTCACCCCTTTCTATGATAACCTTGAGTTATCATAATTCCCTAGAAAATAATTCATATCCATATTACCTCTGAACTGTTATTCTAGTTAAGGATGCCGGCCATGTCTATATTACCTCTGAGTAGGCAACCCTTTCATAACGATCCCCCGTGGTTGTTATTTCTAGAACCCTTCATGTCTATACTACCTCTGGGTCGTTCTATACCCCCGTAGAGTCTATCTTTGCCATGTCCATATTACCTCTGAGTAAGGAAAGTGTCTCCATTAAAAGTTTCGTGTTTACGATGTCCATATCACCTATGAGTAAATGCCCTATTCCCAATAGAGTTATCCCCTCTAAGAGAATTCTTACCTCTTTACAAGATTCACAACCACAAAGACAGAGAGAAGAAGAAAGCCAAAATTTCATAAATAAATGAGATGGTGTTTTCTATTACAAAAATACTCTCTCATAAACTGAGAGACAAGAAGAAGAAAGAAGTCAAAATTGAGAAGAATTGTTCTTAAGCTCTTCTAGCCGGCTCCTAAAGTGAGCCCTTAGATGCTCGACCAGTGCTTGGACCCTACGCTTGGCCTCATGATGCCGAGCAGCTTCATCTTTGACAGAGGATAAAGCTTGACGCGTAAGGGCCAATTCGGCCTGACAGATGCTAATGCCCTCCTTTTCCCGAGCTAGTGCCTCAGAACGTTGGCGAAGGACCCCCCTCTTGGCCTCCGACTTTTCCAAGTCACTCTCATCAAGAACCAGGGTCGCTTCCAACTTTCGAATCTGCTTCCTGAGAGTATGACATTAATTTTCCACAGCTGCATGACGACAGACCCGAGCCTCTTCGGCATCAACTAGTTCTTCGATCTCTGACTCAACCTTGGCAAGTCGATCAGTCAATTCCCGGCGCCTCTGCTCATATTGGAACTCTTTGGAAGTTATCTTCTATAGTTCTGCCGCAGCTAGGGCCAGTAGGCTACACTCCAGATCCTAAAGCTCTAGAGCAGTGGCTTCCAAGTCAGCCAGCAAGTCTCTTGTGATCACGACCTGCGCTTTACACTCCGGATAGTCGTACAAGATCATCAATTGACCCTCCAATAGGTTCATGACCCACCTAAAGAACGGTTGGCCTTGTAAAATGCCCACTATATCGCGGGTCAAAGCATTACGAATAGTGTTCAGCAGAAGCTTTACATAATATTCCTTATTAGCCAAACTCGTAGCAGTCACTGGAGAGGTCGCGATAAAAGACCCATGGGTAGAAGTGGTAGCTTGCACACGCCCAAGAAGTGCAGCCGAAGCAGGAGGCACTGTTGTCGTTACAGAGGCCAACGACGGAATAGGAACAGGAGCCGAGGCTGAGGGACGCACGACGGGATCCTCAGCAGGTCCCGAAGCTACGTTAACCGGAGCCTGTACAATTACAGCAGTCACCACCAAGCTAGTCCCCATAATTGGCCCCCCGGCCGATATTTTGACGATTAATCCCTCCATGGTTTTCTCAATAGGAAGCTTGACTATGATCTCGTCAGAAAGTCCAGGCGAGACCCCATGAAGGGATTCTTCCACCAAGACATCATCCGCCCCTTTAGCTAACTCTGCCTCCTCGCCCGAGCGCTGAGGAGTCATATCAATCGGCTTATCAATACTGCTGTCAAGGGTAACAGTATCGACCGGAGCTTCAGTGGGTGGCTCATCGAGTATCATATTACCCCGGTCGATCGACTCATCGACAGTATCCACCACAAGATCTCTGACGGTCTCTCCAACCCCCGTATGAGGTCGCAAAAGAATAAATGCCAGGGGCAACTCTTCCGACACTGATCCTTCTATACCCCCGAGAAAAAGAAGTTCCCAAAAGAAGCCATAAAAAATATCTTCGACATCTTCGAACGGTCGATCCATCTCAGATATGGGTACCCGGGCTGCGCCTTCCTGAAATACAAGGCCAACTTCAAGTATTGCCATAGAAGCACCCTTGGAGACCAACTCCTCATAAAAAGCAGAAGGAAGAGCCTCCTCTGACCCAGTGGTAGGCCCCTCTTCTGGACCGGAAGCTCCTCAAATTGCTCAGGTGTTCCCTATGCCTATGCCAGCAGAATTAGAATAAACAACAGAGTCACAGGCAGGAAAACTTGAAACAACCAGGAACCAAAATGTACCTAGGAAGTAGACGCAACAGGGGGCGCACTGTGCCGTAGGGAAACACCTCTGTTAGCCACTCGTTTTACCTTCTTACTAGGAGGAACGGTTGCAGCTTAAGATGTTGGGCGCTTCAGTAGAGAACTCAAGGGCACTATATCCTCCCTTCGTTCTCGGGAGTCGCTCGAACCGGCCGAAGACACATAGCCGACGACTCCTACCTCCTGGGACTGTGGTTGAGGCTTCACAAACCTCATACCCGCAAGAAAGCTCTATCCTCGGTCGTAACTAGACGAGAATTTGTTCCCCATATAGTAGAACCTCACGACAGAAAACAATATGCAGGGCTCCCCACTCACGTCAGAAAAAGCAAACATTGCCCCAGTAGACGCGGCCTTATAATAACTCCAGCGGTGCGGGCACCGTCCAATAAACTTTTCTCATATCCCAGACATGGGCTGGGATTACCCACCATAGTTTGACTATAGCCCAACTGTCGTACGAAGCGGCTAGGCAGGTATGGCTCCAAATACACCTTATTCTAGCTCTGGTACACCAGATGCGAAGGACGGATCGATAGTAACCACCGGTCAACCCTCCCCGTGTTTCGTTTCGATCAAATAACTGGTCACCAGCTTCATGACCACCATAGGAAGGCAAAACCATGCTAAAACTATAACGGTCCAAATGACTCAGCGCTCATCTACAAACAAGAATGCGATCATAAAACCACTTTACCCTGTGAAAACCTTGCAGAAGCACATCTTCCTCCCTATGATCTGCTATGGCAGCTGAGGCAATCGAACCGTTTTGATACAGGGCCAACCAGTCGATTAGGTAATGGCAGTGCAGCACAGCTCGAGGAAACTCGATAGCACCCCTACGACACTCTATGATCTTTTCTGAAAGGTCTCACAGACCTCGAAGAGTGTTACAAACCACAATAGGAAGCAGCGCTAGAGAATGACTAAATGCCAATCTCACGGTCGGTATAATGATTTCCCTGCCCAGTCGCCCCTCGAATCCTAAACCTTCGGAAACCACAGCCTTCCTCAGCCACATCATCAGAAAGGCAGCTAGCATCGCCTTGTGGCTGACAGAGGCCGAGTTTTGGTGAAAACAACTATAGAACGTAGAGTTGGGCCCTTTGTCAGCACCCAATAGAGGAGGTTGTAAGACCGTTGAGCACGTCTAGAGGGGGGTAAATAGAGTGAGTGTGTGCAGCAGAAAATAATCACCAATTTACAAAATAAAGTTATAACTATGGCAGTAAATAAGAGACAGTAAATAATGCAGCAAAAGATTGAAAGATCAAACTCAGTGACACAGCGATATATACTGGTATTCCTCTGAGAGAACTAATCCAGTCTCGAGTACTCTTGCTCGATGTTAATCCACTAAGGCATAAGCTAATTGAGAGCTTGTAATCTCTTACAACACCGTGCTTGGTGACAAGTGTACGACCAACTTGACAACACCGTGCTTGGTGACGAGCGCACGACCGGCTCCACAACAAGAATAATTATTGTACTTGGAACAACCTCTTTACAACTCTTAAACACCAAAAGACTCTAGATCGAAGTAGATTTACTGGCTTTTGGCTAAGAGGAGTATAGGTGTGATTTAAAAGCTTTTGATCGATTGAAAATACTTATTGAATAGAGAAGAGAAGATGAAGAATGAATGAATGATTTGAAATGAAAAACTCTTTCCTATTTATAGGTGTTTTCTGGGACTGAACTCGGGCAGAGTTCTGGCAGAGTTCTGATACAAATATTTCGCATATGTACGTTGTATGCAGATTTGGAGGCAACGGACATTTGAATTCAAATTGACCGAACACGGGCAAAGTTTGGAATAAACTCGGGCCGAACTCGATTTTGAGTTCTGTCTAGGAGAATTTCAAAATATTTGTCAAATTTCGTTGCAAAAATAATTTTGAACATTTGGTAAAGATGAAATGGGAATAGGTAGGCTTTTTAGAAATGTGGACCGAGATTAACCTAAGCCTGTATTACCTAGTCGATCTTACAATTTAAATCCTAGACTCAATAAAGATAAAATACAAAATAAATTGTAAAATGGCTCGGACTGGATTCCATTGAAAGTAATCTTCATATTGATGATATATATGCTTGATGATGCATTACGATGCTCGTTGATATTGATTTCATATGTCCTGAAATGATTAACAGTAGTTCGTATATTTTGTGTATTGATTTAAGTTCATGTCGATTATTAAAATCGGGTGTGACCATGGAATAGGCCAACAATCTCCCCTATTTTGATAATTGACAAACTTGAGTCTATACCAAAATATATCCAAAAAAATAGAACAAAAAATAAAATAAAATGTACCTGAACAAAATATGGTTGATTTTGTAATGGATTGGATTGTATGCTTTTGGATTTTTTAGTTTTGGTATGTACTCTTTCTCCCCCTTTGTCATTATAAAAATGACCTTGGCTCCTCCGTAATGTGTGAAGCCGACAATTTTCAACATAAACAGACAAAGTGAAGCTAAAGAGATACATAAAAAGGTGCATAAACAGATAACTAGTACTGAAATAAACTAGAATATCATGACATAATAATGTCTCACTGAAAGAAAAAAAGATACAATCATAAAGTGATGAATATGTCTAACTGAAAGTTTGGACAAAATAAAATAAAAACTACATTATAGCATAGATCATCATCTAACATCCTATCCACTATCCACCAGCTGAGTCCGTATCACATAGTGGGCTCGTCACCGCTAGGAGCATCCGGAGGAAAGTAAGCCGCAGTAGGATCGAAGTAAGAAAAAGATGTCCCATCTCCGAACCTAGGTCCTGGGAAGCCTGGGTGAGGAAGAAAAATCACTGGATGCGCTGGGTCCTGAGAGAGACTCTAGTGAAGATCAGCAATCCTATTCTGCAACACCTGAGCCTGGTAGATGTGGCAAAACTCCGAGTCGAGATAGCTTTGATGACGTTGTACAGAAAGAGCAACAAAGTCATCAAATCTCTGATAAAATCCTGGATCAAATCCCGGAGCAGGGGCTAGAGCATGAGCTGGAGCAGCATCAGGAGGAGGAGCCTTAACATCAACAGCTAGAATATGCTGAGCTCCATGAGGCAGTGGTGGAGCAGGGTATCTACGAGATCTGGTGAGCTCTATGGGAGTGGAGGAGTAGGCACAGGTTTGAAGATCAATATCAAACCTGCAAAAGATGGAGTGTCACACCCCGATTCGTAGTCATTTATTCATATATTTTATTTCTTAAAATCGATCGTCCTCGCTTGGGCGTGATGTCGTACAAGTCTAGTATTGTACTTGTACAAGGCAAAGATGGTACATAATTAATAATCTCCAAATAGGAACACATCGCAGTAGCAGAAGTAGACAAATTGAAGTTAATGAGGACAATATTTCTTATTGAATAGAAACACATCAGTTTCTTTATAGCAACGAAGATAAAAGGATAACTTGAAGTCTTACAGAGATATACAGAACTTTATTCTCTTTATTGATAATTAAAGAAGATTACAAGATTTGTATTGAAGTACAATGCTTACAACACATCTCACTTTACACTAAAAGCCAACTGAATATTGCTATATAGCTTATATTTGATACTTGGATACATTGGATTATAACTCGATATACCGACTTGGCTTACAACTCACTGGTACAACTGATTATAATGTTTCATACATTATGCCCTTTATAAACAGAAGACATCATCTTGTACAAGGAGAGCTTATGTACGCCCAACAAATCTTCGATGCCGCAGGACCAATCAAGCCAATCTTCGTGTGTGTAGAACATCCCAAGAACGAGCACCTTCCCACAAAACGTGGGTCAGCACATCATCTATGTACTGGCGAGCAGAATCCAATCCACTCGCCTAAACCAACACTAACTGGTCAATTTTAGCAAGCATTTAATAGAATGATCTTTCTACTTGGGGCCTAGCATTAGTTTACAGTTCATGGACAATAATCATAGTGAAGCATGTAAACATATTTTTAGAAATAATCATGTGGGCAATCATTATAGCATCCTTGGTATTATCATGAAAATGCATCATTGAGGCATCATTAGTTCTAACATCTTGAACATGTCATGACAGTACTCATAGAAGGCATCACTTAGCATGTAAGTTATGATTAAGTAGTTTTATAGTAAGGCAACATGTTGATATACTGAATTTAGCATGTTAAGGAGGTTATCATTTAAAAAGGCAACATCATAACATCATCTTGTTTAGCATGATTTAAGCAGACCGTTCAACCAATATATGTTGCATATATCACATTTAAGTGATTTATTACGACATCCAATTTTGCATACCTGCATAAGAATACAGACAAAATAATATACTTACTCTATCTGCACAAAACATTCATTAGCATGCATCCTGACTACATAACCACTGGTGGTTCTGCACCATGTCGACGTGCCATATAGGACTTCATAGGGTATACGATTGCCCTTCACCAGGTTACGAGCCCAAATGAAGGTCCCAATACCGTGCTACCAAAGTACTAATTCCTTCTAGGCCGACACGATCCCACCGCCGCAGGTACTGTTCGAGGAAACCCTTGTATACAAGTACGTCTATGGTCATGCGAATGCGTGTCCGACTCGATCATGTTCGAAGTCGCATGATAAAATTATAAGATAAGTAAAAGCAACAGTTTGTTATCTCATCTTTTCAATATTACCACCTGTTCACTTGGTGATCTCATTGATCCCAAGCCTCATCATTCTCATTGCATCAATCATTGCAACATTTCTCATATCATTCCTTTCTAAGAGGAACAAATAATATTTCCTTCATCTCGATAGGACTTACATCATTTCATTCATATCATAGGGACAGTATTCTTTCTTTCATTGTAATATAAGGAAACAAGGAACATCAACAGTTATGTAGATTGTACATGATTGAGGTGTTTCTTTCAATTCTTTGTGTTAATAGCATAGCCAATTTATTACTCATGTATCATTCTTGTAGCATCTCATTACTCAAGTATTCATTGCTTAAGCAGTATTAACTGAAGGGACGTTACCATTTCATTCTCAGGCATCAAGTTATATTAGCAGTTCGAGTGTGATTCAATCAGCAGTTCAATATTCATGTCTTATTTATTTCAATAATTCTCAACATAGGCATCTTTATTATTCAGCAACTAAGACATGGAACATTTAGGGACAATTCATAGTATCACATTAGTCCATTTATTAAGCATGCAAGAATAAGGAGGAAGGAGGACAGTTCCACTTGCCTTGTATAACGGTCTCCCTGCTCCAATCCTACTAAGCGTAGCTCCACCAGCGAGCCACGTTCCAATACCCATTTCGTCTAGCCAGCTAAGAGAGACTGCATCAGTCTCAATTCTCCTGATCTCCAACTTAAGTCACGGTCCAACATTCTGATCCCATCCAACAAGCCAACCAAATACCTTGTGCGGAGCAGGGCATTACAAATATACCACTCAGAAAAAGTTTTGTCCTCGAAACTTAAGGAACAACTCATCTATCGGATTCACTTAGTCACAACGAGTTACTTTTTCAGCTTCAATTCAATATTCAATTCAGCATACTCGATCATCTCAAAATAGCTATCCAACTGTACCATTTTAATTCATCAACGATTCGATCTGTCTATCTCTTTTTCCATTACTTCTCATTGATTCACCAATATTTTCCTTGCATTTCTATCTTGGTCGTAACATATCACTTTATTTGGATCCATACACATATTTTAGGCGTCCCCGAAATATCACTACCAAAATAAGTCATATCAGCGACGAAATTAGCGACGCCGACTTAAAACGTCGCTAATATTTTTGGATTTAGCGACTCCAAAAGTATGCGTCACAATACGTCGCTGATAGCGACAAACAGCGACATATTGCGACTACCTTTAGTGTAATAAAAATCAACATCGTTGTCGAAAAACGTTGCCAGTTTTATTAGTTCAGCGACGTTTAGCGTCGCAAAGATCATTACGTCGCCGAATATTAAAATAATACCGATGCTTTGCGACGTATTTAAGTACGTCACTAATTTCTGCTAAATAGGGTTTCCTCGGTTTCTCTTTTCATTTCTCCCTCTTCCCAAATTTTTTGTTCCTGCCCCTCTTCTCCCGACCTCGACGACAGCCCGACCCCCTTCTCTCCGGCGCCGCTCATCCTCCTCCTCCACCGCGAGCCCCTTCTCCTCCTCCACCGCGAGATCCTCCTCCTCCACCACCGCGAGGAGACTGAAGGTAAACCCTAACCCTAATTGAGGTGTTTTTCGTGTCCAAAATGGACACGGAGACACATTACGACCATGTGTTCACTAATACAGTGTGTTCGTGAGGTTTTGGACACTTTGTGTCCATTTGTTGGACACGTGGACACCCCCAAGCTTGCATATATATATATATATATATATATATATATATATATTTCACCTCTGTACACTTAATCCCCTCCTCCTCCACCACCGAACTTGTCCTCCTCCTCCTCCTCCACCACCGCAAGAAGACTGAAGGTAAACCCTAACCCTAATTGAGGTGTTTTTCGTGTCCAAAATGGACACGGAGACACATTACGACCATGTGTTCACTGATACAGTGTGTTCGTGAGGTTTTGGACACTTTGTGTCCATTTGTTGGACACGTGGACACCCCCAAGCATGCATATATATGTATTTCACCTCTGTACACTTAATCCCCTACATACACTTGTGTATTTTTGTATTAATTTGGATTTGCATATTGGGTTTGGGTTTCGATATAGTGTTTGATACATTGTTTCACCTTGCAACATTCCTACACTTATTTTAGACAACAAGTATATGAACCAATTAGTCAACATCTATTTGTTGAAGTATGGTACTCCATTCTTCGTAAGTTCTAGCTATATATGTCTCTCAAGATCCAATACTCAAAAATCCCAAGAAGAAGAAGAAGAAAAGAATAAAATGACATCGCTCAACACCCTATGACAACTCTTTGTAGAATTGGGTTAAAGTGTGAGTTCTACAGTATGGTTCTCTTTGTAGAATAAAATGACATTGCTCAACCCTATCGATCCTCCATACAAGTCTTCCTTCATCTATTGTCTTAAAGTGTGAGTTCTACAGTATGGTTCTCTTTGTAGAATTGTGTCTTATTTTAGACAACAAGGGTTTCCTATTTTTATAGGTAACATGGCAACATGTGTAAGGGAACATATAGGTGTGTGTTTGTGTTTGAAAGGGAGTGTCACAAGAGTAAGGCGTGAGCATGTATTAGGCTTTTCAGCTGTGAGAGTGTTTGTTCTATTGAGGTTAGTACCAACTGGAAAGTTAGGTTAAAAGAACTTGGGAACTATGGTGTGGTTGTATACATCATGTATATGTATGTGTGTGTCTAGTGGGAGAAAGGGGGAGGGTTAACTAGTACCAGGTATTTGGAGAGGAGGGAGAGTTTATACTAATATATATAGACTAATATCCTAAAACTTGACTTATACAACTTAGAAATGGCTAGTTTGACCAAGTTGGACTAGTTTAGCTTAGAGTTGACTCGGTTGGACTATACATAATATATAGACTAATTCCTAAAACTTGACTTCTATAACTCAGCCTATATGAAATATTATAGACACGGGTGATATACCGTCGTGATAATCTCTGACCACCGCACGCACAAACACGCAAAAGAAAATTAGCAATACGAAAAGAAGATGGCAGATAATCTCTGATCATTTAACGTAAAATGTTATGTGTACATATACTGTGAAAAGTATAGACCACATGAACTGACAAATGCATATCATTCACTACCTTAATGTATCTATCTTACAGAATTATGGAGCTGAATTACTATTTACGGAATCGTACTTGGATGTACAACCGTCATCCTGATAACATGTGCGGTGTGCGGGATGAATTCATAGAGGGTGTACACCAGTTCCTGCAGTTTGCTAAGGCATTCCCTCAGTACATGGACGGTACCAAAATTAAGTGTCCGTGTATGAGATGTCGCAACTTGAAATATCATCCAGAAGTTGATGTCACGTATCATTTATACTCGAAGGGTTTCATGCCGATTACTATCAGTGGAGCGAGCACGGAGAACTTGTACCTTTAGTATCGGAGTACGAGCCTTATGTGGATGTCCACAACAACGCTCCTTACGACGATGGGTTGGTGAACATGGTTTTCGACGCGGCCGGGCCTAGTTTCGATCCGGATGATCATAATGCACCTGAAGAGGCACCGAACCCCGATGCTGTACAGTTCATGGAGTTGCTGGAGAATGCAAGGACTCCATTATATCCTGGTTGTGAGGATCATTCACCGTTGGAGGTGGTTACAAGATTGTTGAGCATCAAGTCCAATTTTAACATGTCGCAAGATTGCTACAACCGTCTTATGGAGTTGCTTATAGAAATATTGCCTGAGGGTACGAAGTTGCCTAAAGACTTCTACCGGTCTATGAGGATGGTTAGATCGCTCTGGATGGGATACGAAAAAATCGATGCCTGTCGTAACGGGTGCATGTTGTACTACAAAGACGACAAGGATGAAGATGCCTACAGATTTTATGGTATCGATCGCTACAAGGCATGTGGTAGAGAAAAGTTTGTCAGTGCCAAGAAGCCTACCTCTTCGATGTACTACTTGTCGTTGACGCCGCGGTTGCAGCGGTTGTTTATGGTGAAAAAAATTGCAGAAAACATGAGTTGGCATAAGTGGGAACATACCGAAGGAGTGTTGGATCACCCATCTGATGGAGAAGCATGGAAGCACTTTGATCGAGAGTATCCAAATTTTGCTTCTGATCCGCGTAATGTCAGATTGGGTCTCTGCTCCGAAGGTTTTACCCCATTCGGACTTTCGGGATCCCAGTATTCGTGTTGTCCTATGATCGTCACCCCGTACAATCTACCGCCTTGGATGTGCATGAAGACTCCGTATATGTTTCTCACCGTTATTATCCCAGGTCCGAACAATCCGAAAAGGAACATCGATGTGTATTTATAGCCATTGATTGATGAGTTGAATCAGCTGTGGGAAGTAGGTTCCAACACGTACGATGTATCTAGAAAACAAAATTTTCGGATGCGAGCAGCACTTATGTGGACCATCAACGACTTTCCGGCCTATGGAATGTTATCTGGATGGAGCACGCATGGTCGTATTTCATGTCCGTATTGCATGGACAGCACTAAGGCTTTCCGTTTGAAACACGAAGGCAAACCGTGCTTCTTCGATTGTTATCGACAATTCCTGCCGAAGGATCATCCAGACCGGAGGAACAGGAATGCTTTTCGTGCTGGCGTTGTGGAGAAGACTAATCCCCCGCCAAGGTGGACTGGATACACGATATGGGAAGAGATAAAAGATTTACCAAGAGCTATTGAGCAGCCTGCTACGGGCTACAAGTGTGACGGATTTGGTCGCACTCATAACTGGACGAAGAGGAGTATATTCAGGGATCTTCCATATTGGAGCACCAATCTAATTGGACATAACCTTGATGTCATGCATATCGAGAAGAATGTGTTTGACAACATAATTAATACTGTAATGGACGTAAAGGGGAAGACGAAAGACAATCCAAAGGCTAGATTGGACTTGGAAGAAATATGTAGACGTCCTGCATTGTATTTGATAGAGGACGGGAATGGAAGTTGAAGCAGCCTAAGGTAATTTTCTCACTGGAGAAGGAGGATAAAGTGAGGCTTTGTAGGTGGATTCAAGGTTTGAAATTTCCAGATGGGTATGTTTCGAACTTGAAAAGATGCGTCGACCTCAAGGAGAACAAACTGACAGGTATGAAGAGCCATGATTGTCTCGTATTCATGGAACGGTTAATTCCGATTGCATTTCGAAAATTCTTACCGTAGGCAGTTTGGGATCCATTGACGGAGCTTAGCATATTCTTCAGGGACCTTTGTTCTAAGAAATTGCTCGTTGAACGTCTAGAAAAGCAAGAGAAGGACATTACGGTAATACTGTGCAAGCTAGAGAGGGTGTTCCCTCCCGGATTCTTTGACTCTATGGAGTATTTACCGATTCATCTTTCCTACGAGGCACGTGTTGGTGGACCCGTCGAATATCGATGGATGTACCCGTTCGAGCGACATTTGAATCACCTAAAAAGAAAGGTAAAAAATAAGGCTCGGGTCGAGGGTTCTATTTGTGAAGCCTATATTCTCGAGGAGATTACAAATTTCTGCTCCTCCTATTTCAAACCTCATGTTGCTACGAATAGAACGGAGGCTCCGAGAAACGACGACGGATATGAAGAATTTAATGATGGAATACTGAAAGTATTCAATGCGTCCGGAAAGCCTTCGGGAAAAGTGAAGAAGAGATATTTGAATGACGAAGAGCTAAGGGCTGCTCAGTTGTATGTATTACTCAATTACGACGAGGATGAAGTGGAGAAGCTAGAGGGGTAAGTAACTCAGGATGATGAGTTTACGTCATCTCAATGTAATAGTATAAGCTAATATTATTGTACTAATCGGAGGTTGCTTCGTTGTTTTCCAGCACATATAATAATGAGTTAAGGCGGGTTAGACCCTACCTAACAGACGAAGCATTAGAACAAGAAATGAGACGTCATTTTCCTTCTTGGTTGAGCGAATATATAAGTAGCTCGGTAATTACTGGCCTCTTCTAATGCAACTGCGTAATAAATAACTTATTATCGCTTCTTTGATATTCAGGTCGATCGTCTAATTTCACCCGAGATTGAATTAATTAGAACTCTTGCCGAGGGACCAATTACTTTTGTTAAAATATGGCCAAGTTACTGTGTCAATGGCTTTCGGTTCAAGTCGACAAATGCTCCGATCAGAGACAGCTTTCTGGATCTTGATTCTACGAAAAATAGTTGTTTGTGTATCAAGTCTTCGAACTACAATGACGTCGATCCAGAAAATAATTTCTTTGGCATCTTGCTAGAGATTATGGAGTTGTCGTATAATAATGGCAGAGAACCTGCAAAGATCGTGTTGTTCAAGTGTGAATGGTTCGATCCGATTGAAAATCAAGGTTGGAAAATTGACAAGCATGGTCTTCTGGATATAAACTACAAGCGTAGATATCAAGGCTACGAACCATTTGTCCTAGCAACTCAGGCTCAGCTCGTGTACTTCACAGCTTATCCGAGACGGGGAGCAACGAAGTCTGACTGGTAGGCAGTATGCAAGACTAAAGCCAGAGATACTTTTGATGTTGACAAAAAAGCTTACCAGGAGGACGAGCTACCTCTTATAACCAATATTGTCGATGTGGACTCCACGGAAGTTACGCATTACACGACACATAATATAGAAGATGTAGAATTATCCGAAGAGGAAGACGAAGCCGACGAAGGCAAAGATGAAAGTGAAGATGAGGAGGAAGAGGAAGATGAGGTCAAGGACGACGAACAAGATGATTATTCTGAAGATGATTGAGAGAGATATACTTATCTGAACTTAGATGTTTCTTCTAGAATATATTATCTGGACTTAGATGTTTATTGTAGAATGTATCATCATATGTTGTCTTGGTTATTATCTTGTCTTTGTTGTACTTTCATATTTATAGTCTCTATTATTTGTTGTACTTTCATATTTCTAGTCTCTATTATTTGTTTTACTTTCATATTTCTAGTCTCTATTATTTGTTGTATTATCATATGCTGTTATCAGGTATGGCAGGTCGTCGTGGAGCGTTCCGAAGGGGACAACGAGGTTACTCTCCTCCGGTACTTCCTACAGGTACTGCTAGAGGACGGAGTTTTCCTTCGGTACCTCATTCTGGTACCGGCTCTGGATCCTCGTCGTCGATTACTCGTCCATATCGGACAGTAGGTGGGCCTGGTGGGATGACGTCACATGGCATATCTCCTGGGACGAGTAGTTCCAGGCCTGTTGAGAGTGCTCACCCGTCTAGCGTTCCTGCTGCTGATACGACGATGGAGACGGATGAGCAGATGGCGGAGGCTGTGGCGACGGCCGAGGCGACGGCGCTGACGGCCGACCAGCATCATACAGATGATGCGTGTGCACCTCCGGAGGAGAGGAGGACGGAGATCTGGGCCGACGGTACAAAGTAGGTGTTTTGTTTTATAATTTTTTTTTCTGTTTTTATCATAATTTAACTTTTTTTATGAATATAATATGTTTATATAGATATCGTCCTCCAGAGGTACAGAGACGTCTAGGCCACATGCTGAGGCATAATTATGGTGGTGCTTGGATTAACTACTCTGAGGCTCCAGACGAGAGGAAGGCCTTCTGGTTTGCGCGCTTCAAGGTTAAAATATATTTGATTTTAACTTGAATCATATAATTTTTGTATATTATATATAACTGATAAATATTTGGTTTGCGCTCTTCTAGGATATGTTTTTCTATTCACCGCACCGGGCCGAGCTTATCGAGGGGATATTTTCTGCCGTCGCCACCAAGCTGATCTGCGACTCTATCAATGATCAGAAGGATCGTGATCGTGCCGGAAAGCCGATCCAAGGTTGGATCACCCCTGATCAATGGAATGCGATGAAGGCTAGATTCGAGGACCCAATGTACAAAAAGAAGTCAGAGAAGTCCAAGGCGGCTAGGCAACATGTCTCGAAGTGGTGCGGTGGGTCGATTCCGATGACGGAACATTTCCGTCGTCTGGTATGTCTTCCTCTTTTAGAAATATTATTTTACTACAAAACTAATAAATTATTACTAAGATAATATATTTAATTACAGGTAAGGAAGGTCGGTAACGCCGACATGGTGACCGTCTTCCTGGCCACCCATCGTCGCGGCGGTGACCTTATTGACGAAAGGGCCGAGCAGACTTATGTAAGTATTACAATACGTTATCTTAATTTAATACTTCGTGTCAATTTTAATATAACTTAGTAAATACGATACAAATAAATATTCATGTAGTTAGTAATAATAAGTACATTAATTAGAAACTAGAAATAATAAGTACATTAATTAGAAATTAGTAATAATAAGTACATTAATTAGAAATTAGAAGTTAGTAATAATAAGTACTTTCTAGGCCGAGTATCAGAGGCTGCGGGAACGGGCGGCTGCTCGTGCACCTGATGCAGGAGAGGCCGGTACTTCCTCGCAGCCCACTCAAGCTCCGTCGGCGGACGAGCTATGGATGGCCGCCGCTGGTGGACTCCGTAGGGGTACGTACTACGGTACGGGATCCTATGGTGCCCTAGTTGCGACCCAGTCCTCTAGGACATCTCCTGCTAGTGTGCATGGTCCACAGCCGTCCCAGGAGTCTGCCCGAGTCCACCAGATGATGGAGTCTCTCCATGACGACCTGCTACGATGGATCGAGGAGCAGTCTCAGCACCCTACGGAGGATCCTGCGCTGCTAGCACGATTGGATGCACTCGACCGCGGCATTATAGACCTCAGGGAGACGACTGAGAGGACAGAGCGCACCGTTGGTGGGTTAGAGCACACGGTGACGGAGCTGCAGACAGGACAGGTGACCATGGCCGAGAGTATGAGATTGGCGTAGGAGTCGATGGTCCAGAGCAGTGATAGAATGTTATCTATCATGGATGCATACCACCAGCGACTTACAGCATTGGAGCGTGCTGGTCTTCCGGGTGCCCCTTCATCGTCGTCGACTCCGCCGCCTCCACCGCCTTCTTCTTCGACACCGACTCCACCGACGTTACTTCCTCCATCGGTATCGATTTCACTTGAGGAGTATGAGTTATTCTTATCCCTTCGTCGCGGCGGTGCCCCTTCTGCACCAGATTCCTAGTAGTCCTAGTTAGGACATTTTTTTGTGTTTGTTTCATTCTTTGTTTGTGACTTGGATATTTGTTGGTTGTGTAGATTTGGATTTTTGGATACTTAGTAATTTGGATACTTGGTTATTTGGATATTTGGTTATTTTTATATTTGGTTATTTGGTTAGTTGTTGTGTGATTGTTGTAAACTTGGTTATAGGGACTGAAATCTGTATACACTGAGAAATGGACATTTTGAGAACTGTACATTGTGTGATTGTTGTAGACGTGGTTATAGGGACTGAAACCTGTTTACAGCAAGAAATGGACATTCTGTGATTGTTTGGATCCTATTCTACAGTGAGAAATGGTTATCTTTTTTAAACTGCAGGGAGAAATGGACATTTTGTATTTTATTATTTTTATTTTTTTTGCAGACTTAGCGATGTTTACCGACGTTTACCGACGGCCACCGACGTGTACTTACGTCGGTAAACGTCGGTAAATATGCAATATTATCCAGGCTACCGACGTTTAGCGACGTCGTAATATGTCGGAGGACGTCGGATGACGTCGATAAACGTCTGTAATCATCCTAGGAATTCCCAGGATTTACCGACGTTTACCGACTTTTAACATGTCACTAAACACCGACGCCTAGCGACACGACTTACTACGTCGCTAATTCACCGACTTCACGACGGTAGACGTCGGTAATATACCGACGTATATATACGTCGGCAACCGTCGGTAATTGCGACGTTTGGCGACGTTTAGAAGATTAGCGACTTATATTTCAGCGACTGTCAGAAAACGTCGGTAAGTTCGTCGCTAAATATTTTTAGCGACGAAAATTGTTGTTTTAGCGACGTCTTTAGGCGTCGCTAAAACGACTTATTCTGGTAGTGTATATGCATTTCAGCCAAAGTCCGCGCTAGTGCGATAAATTCCTTCCATAATATTATCTCAGTCGCAACCTATCACTTCTGCTAGATCCATACACATATTTTAGGCATCCCCAAAACATATGTACTTCAGCCAACTTCCATATTAGTGCGATTCGATCAGACACGATATAATTCTCTTTTCCAATTCCGACTTAGCATCATTTCAATTGACTTATTACTTCATTCACTTTGCCACAAGCACTATCTTCCAGGCCACAACACATAACAACAGGGACATCTCTCTATCCAAGCATAAAATTTTTAACATTCGGTCAAGGGTCTAACTTAGAGCCAATCATATCAAGAGTTCACAACATGCAATCATATTCCTTTCCGAATCCAATAATATTTCTCACCGAGACAAATTCATCTTTTCTAAAAGGTACAATCCGATGTCACCCACTATCGATTACCTAAGCCAAGGGTACAATTCTATGCAACAGTCAAGGTTAACCCAGCTACCCGACTATAGATACCGATCCAACATTTCTGCTATAGGCTGACACATAATCCTCAAGGGTCAAACATCTCTAAGGTTCATATTGAAGCATATACATATAACATATCATCCTTAGGTCATACTCATCACCATCCCTCGTTTAATACCAAAAACGTTATCTTACGGTCTCCAATGGTTACCCTATTATTCGGTCAAGTCTCTATGGTTAGCTATTCCGACAGCTAAACCTAATCATTCAAGTGACTCCCCTAGAGTGGACGGCTACTAGGGATCATACAAATTTCTTATTCTCAGGGCCAATAAGCAACTGACAGTTCTACAAAACTCTACCCAAACCTATGGGTATCAACTTAGTCTGAATAACTAATCGCCATTGTCAGCTATGCCAACAATTGGTTATGCAGCCCACGGTCGCTTGGGTCAAGTCTATCTATCCAGGGTCTTCCTCAAGGAAATAATTCCCACAGAGGCTCATTCTAGACTTACCCAACGATCGTCTAAGATCGATCTATCAACATTACGGTCAATTCCCAACCCGACATACGATTCTTATCGTTCTAATAATCCATCAAGTAAATTCCCAACGATTCAATTTCTATTTCAAATCCTTTGTACTCACACGAACCCATAAGCCAAGGCGAACTATTCAAGGGTCATCAGTTCCGATAGTCTTAACATAACTATAGAATCATACTATTCGGTCTGTGTGATGAAGTTACACCACTAAGTCATAAGCCAGCAATCTATATCCCAACTAACAATCAAATATATCGGCATTATCCAACGCTTTTGCAATTCCTCAATCCCATTCGTTTCTCAATCATCAAAATCTCATACGGATATTCTTAAAATCTCATATCGTAAGGGGTCGAGTAATTCATTCCATTCAATCCGATAATTCATGTATCAATTAACCATTCTCTATACAACACAAATATTCGGGGTTACTACTTGTTACTTTTCTGGTACAATTCAACTCCTCAACATATATTTATATAAGCAATGACTATCCTTTGGTGATCAAGATGGATTAACATCTTTTACACCTTAAGGTCAAGGCACAGATTTCTAATATTCTTTAGTGTCACCGACAATATTTTTTGCACTTCTAGCTTAGCAACCAACATTATATTAGCCACATATAATTTACATCCAACCAATCGAAATCAACATTCAGATATTCTAAGCTACAGCATTCTCTAGCCAATTCCATTTACCCATAGCATACTAACGGTCTTACTAGTCTGAGTCATCACTCGACTAAACAATTTCCAACCAAGCCACCAGTTACAATTTCTGACAATCTCACTACTCAATATAACATCACCGTCAAGGAATACTCGAGTCATCTAGCCATAATACATGACTCCCAGCTAAGTCTCGGCAATACCCAGCACCCACAGATAGTCTCCCTCCTATCCTATGGAAAGGGTCAACATACATCTCGTTCTGAGGTGGTAGAGGCAATATACCACTCAGAAACGAAGCCATCTTGAAACAATACCAACCCAATTATATTCCGGACATTCGTGATCTACCATGATCACAATACTTAACCAACATCTCGGGGTCTCAATATCACAAGCCAACATTCTTAGGGTCTCTAAAGCACTAGCGAGCACATATGAGTCAACTCACTAGTTCTGCTGGACTCATCCATCAATTATTCATTCCCAAATCTTTTCCAACATCACATGCAATTCTTAACTTGTTACAGCATACAAAGCCACCTTTTCTTTATTCCCACCATTCTAAACAACATTCATACTATAGCATACTATGGCATCGAGTCATTGTTGGGTTATTTGTGTCCAAACCAACAACAATCATTCATTCAGGGGCATCACAATATATATAGACTTATTGCATGGAATATCCAGTGAGCAGCCAAGAGGGTCAATGAACTTTTAAACAAGAACAACATCGGATGATTACAGAATAACAACAGCATAATCGTGGAAGCAATGTTTGATTTAATCTCGGAAGCAACGTTGAGTGATCGCGAAAGCAACTTTGGTTAATCGTCGATGCAAATTTTGATTTGAAATGAATCAAAGAAGAGACCAAGGACGTAAAGCCGTGCTCTGATACCAATTTGTCACGTCCCGATTCATAGTCATTTATTCACATATTTTATCTCTTGGAATCGATCGTCCTCGCTTGGGCATGATGTCGTACAAGTCTAGTATTGCACTTGTACAAGGCAAAGATGGTACATAATTGATAATCTCCAAATAGGAACACATCGCAGCGGCAGAAGCAGAAAATTGAAGTTAATGAGGACAATCTTTCTTATTGAATAGAAACACATCAGTTTCTTTATAGCAGCAGAGATAAAAGGATAACTTAAAGTCTTACAGAGATATACAGAACTTTATTCTCTTTATTGATAATTGAAGAAGCGTACAAGATTTGTATTGAAGTACAATGCTTATACCACATCTCACTTTACACTAAAAGCCAACTAAACATTGCTATACAGCTTACATTAGATACTTGGATACATTGGATTACAACTCGATATACCGACTTGGCTTACAACTCACTGGTACAACTGATTACAATGTTCCATACATTATGCCCTTTATAAATAGAAGACATCATCTTATACAAGGAGAGCTTATGTACGCCCAACAAATCTTCGATGCCGCGGGACCAATCAAGCCAATCTTCGTGTGTGTAGAACATCCCAAGCACGAGCACCTGCCCACAAAATATGGGTCAGCACATCATTTATGTACTGGCGAGCAGAATCTAACCCACTCGCCTAAACCAAAACTAACTGGTCAATTTTAGCAAGCATTTAATAGAATGATCTTTCTACTTGGGGCCTAGCATCAGTTTACAGTTCATGGGCAATAATCATAGTGAAGCATGTAAACATATTCTTAGAAATAATCATGTGGGCAATCATTATAGCATCCTTGGTATTATCATGAAAAGGCATCATTGAGGCATCATTGGTTCTAACATCTTGAACATGTCATGACAATACTCATAGAAGGCATTACTTAGCATGTAAGTTATGATTAAGCGGTTTCATAGTAAGGCAACATGTTGATATACTGAATTTAGCATGTTAACGAAGTTCTCATTTAAAAAGGCAACATCATAACATCATCTTATTTAGCATGATTTAAGCAGACCGTTTAACCAACATATGTTGCATATATCACATTTAAGTGATTTATTATCGACATCCGATTTTGCATACCTGCATAAGAATATAGGATAAAATGATATACTTACTCTGTCTGCACAAAACATTCATTAGCATGCATCCTGACTATATGACCACTGGTGGTTATGCACCATGTCGACGTGCCATATAGGACTTCATAGGGTATAGGATTGCCCTTCACCAGGTTGCGAGCCCGAATGATGGTCCCAATACCGTGCTACCAAAGCACTAATTCCTCCTAGGCCGACTCGATCCCACCGCCGCAGGTACCATTCGAGGAAACCCTTGTATACAAGTACGTCTATGGCCATACGAATGCGTGTCTGACTCGATCATGTTCGAAGTCGCATTATAAAGTAATAAGATAAGTAAAGGCAACAGTTTATTATCTCGTTTTTCCAATATTACCACCTGTTCACTTGGTGATCTCATTGATCCCAAGCCCTATCATTCTTATTGCATCAATCATTGCAACATTTCTCGTATCATTCCTTTCTAAGAGGAACAAATAATATTTCCTTCATCTCGATAGGACTTGCAGCATTTCATTCATATCATAGGGACAGTATTCTTTCTTTCATTGCAATATAAGGAAACAAGCAACATCAATAGTTATGCAGAATGTACATGATTGAGGTGTTTCTTTCAATTCTTTGTGTTAATAGTATAGCCAGTTCATTACTCATGTATCATTCTCGCAGCATCTTATTACTCAAGTATTCATTGCTTAAGCAGTATTAACCGAAGGGACGTTACTAATTCATTCTCAGGCATCAAGTTACATTAGCAGTTCGAGTGTGATTCAATCAGCAGTTCAATATTCATGTCTTATTTATTTCAATAATTTTCAACATAGGCATTGTCACGCCCCGATCCCGGAGGATCGAAAACAAGCCACTGGGCGTGATGCCGTACAAGTCTAGATTGCACTTGTACAAGGCAAAACCATTACAGTTCCTAGTAATTCTCAGAAAACATCGATAAGGCAGCGGAACCAAGCAGATAAATTGAAGGCACACAATTTATGAAGAAATGTATCTCTTTATTGATATTCAAAATGGATTACAAGACTTGCAGCGGAATACTTACAACTGAATACAAGACTCTTGAGTAGCCAACTGAATGTATACACTTGCCCTTTAGGCTACAAATGAATATACCGACTTCTTTACAATGACTTGCCAATTTGGCTACAATCTCACTGGTACATCTGAGTTCCACTGTTCCATACATAATGTCCCGTATAGCAGAAGACATCGTCTTGAAAGAAGAGCTTCTGCACACCCATCCGATTCATCGATGCCAAGCACTGATTCACAGGATTTCCCCCAAGCAAACACCTGTAATATTGTCCACAACGTGGGTCAGTACATCATCAATGTACTGGCGAGCGGTACTGGCCCAACTCACCTAAGAAGACAGCACTAAGTAAACATGTTACAGAACATTATTAACAGTTGTCTTTCTCGTTGCCTTAGGGTCAATTTCATGTTATAGCCGACAAGAAGTAAAGCATACAAATCTCATAGCCAACATAATTTAATAGCATGCAGTTATCACCCTTTGGTGATTCTTACCCACGGTCGTGTAGCCATCCCTGTACATTTATAATACTTACTCTGCCTGCACAAGACATTGTTAGGAACAATATCATAATTCAATATGAATATCACCGTTCAGGTGATTCTTACCAACAGCCGACATCCTTCCCTGTATTTGAGTAATAACTTACTCTGCCTGCATAAGACATCATTAGCACTGGACCTATCTATATGAAGGTCACTGGCGACACGCCATCTTGGATCATCTTCTGGTGAACGGCTAACTCCAAATGGGGTGCGAATCCATGGGAGGTTTCCGAAACACCGTGCTACTACTTCAGCACCATGGGATTTCAGCATCCTTTCAGTGGACGGTAGCAAGCCCCCACTGCAAGTCCTGCAATCCCGATGTCAGTACATCGACACCATCCTTGTTCTCCCTAGGACGAACCGGGTTCCATGGCCCAGGAATACCGTTCGAGGAACGAAACCTTGTCGACAAGTTGTCCATGACCATGCAACTATATGTAACTTATCTAAGAAGAAAACATATAATGCATGATAAGGAAAACTAAGCAAAACCATCATTCTCATCCATCTTGCCATCTAGCCATCTTGCCTTGAGCCAATGCTCACATTATCATCTGTCCATCCAGGGTCTTAGTGGGATCAACATTCTACATCGGCGACAGGATACTAGAATGTTGTTACCCAATCCTTTTGCCATATCTTTCCAACCAACTCAATGTACTTATCGCCCAGTTCCTGGGACTTAACATCTGTTTAGCATACATTCATTCGGACATAATTCAAGCATACTCACTGTCCAGTTCTTGGGTCTTAATATCTGTGTTATCAACTATTCATCAAGCCAAAGCTTGATATACTCACCGCCCAAGTATTTGGGACTTTGCCTTCACCTGTCATGTATTTTATTGCAACAGCGTACAAGCATACAATTCATTTAGCCACAACAGTTTACGTTCAGGTGATTATTATCTTTTATTATCTTTCCAAATTCCATGCAAGGTGTTATTGAGCAATTCAACAAGAAACATAGCATACTATCCTTATTTTAAGCGTGAAGCTAAAGGATCTTTGAAGGGTTCAACACTACTCACATTCATAGGATGATTCCCGCCTCGATCGCATAGACTTCCAAGCGATTCTTCGCATAATCCCAAGTCCAACAAGGCTTCATCGAACCAACCATCCATCATAAGGCATCTTGCGGGTCGGGGTACTACAATATATACCACCCAGAAAAAGTTTCGTCCTCGAAACTTAAAACAAAACTCATCCCCAAAACTTCAACCAACTTTTCATGAAACTTCTCAACGATCAACTTGCACCATTTACTATTTCTCCGCAATCTCTCGAATGATTTTCAAGTAATGTACCGTCTCGTTACAGCATCCCAAATTGATTCAACATAGTTTACCATCTTTGATCTTTCCTCCGACACTCGTGCAAATTCTTAGCACATGATAATTCCCGTGGCTTTGTTTGAATTCAGCATACCACTTAGTTGGAATCATACTCATATTTTAGGCATCCCCGAAATACATGCACTTCAGCCAAGTTCAGTGATAGGGAAGACGAACGAGCGACGGTATAATTTCTCTTCCGAACATCAGTAATTCTTTTCAAGCATCTCTTATAATCCCACTTGTTTATTCAATATCCCGACCAACCAATAACGCAACAGATGTTGCCAATTCCAACTCGAGAAATTTTTCTCAATCGATCCAGAATTTCCAAAATATTCCGACTTAGATGTATCAAGTATTCCTTTCAAGTTCATTGTCATCCATGCCATCAAAGTTGATAAATCCTATAGCCACATTTCATTTTGATATCCGATTCTCATCGATTAAATCTTGTACTCATCATCGTTCGCATCCATACACTTTGTTTGCAACTCGTAACTTTCTCGATTACGATCCATCCATCAAATTATATCATCATTCCAAATTGTATCACCATTCCACTCTAGCAACATTTCTCGTTGTACTCCAACATTTTCTCATATTGATCAAGCCCACATATTTATCCTCTCGCATAGACAACTATCATATTCCAGCAACATTAATTCCGAGGGTCATTCCTATTCATATTCGTCGATCTCGACTACATGTACTATCCAATTCCGTCGTTACACTTATCATAAATTCTGATCCGGTCAATAAAATTATCCCAACTGTCTCAAGGCACTACCATCAATTTTCGCAGCTCAATATAAATCAACCAACCCAACCAGTTCTAACCATTCCCAACATTTCAACCAAGGCAACTCAATTTCCGAAACCAACATGATCCGTCACATCAAATTTCCCAAATATCCATTCCATTCCGAAGCCTACCTTCCGACACATCTTACTCATTCCGACTATACTCACGCAACAACAATAGGGACATCCTATGGTTTTCCAATAGTCAACTTAGCATACAATCAAGTCTCTACGGTCAGCTAATCTAAGCTAAACCAGACATTCAGCTAACCCATATGAGATGAGTAGCTATCAGGGACATACTTATCTCTTATCTTAGAGGCAACCAATTCTCATAATAGGGCAACTCTATGGTCTGACCAACTTAGGGACATGGGACGCCACCCCAATCTTATGAACTTATTCCCAACACGGACAACTGAAGAACATAGCCAACCAATCTGAAACTTGAGCAACCAACCAACATTCTAGGCAACCAACCGACACTCTAGTCAACCAACCGACAATCTAGGCAACCAGTCGACAATCTGGGGTCAAGTCTTTCTACCCGTACTCATACTCGGGTCATACCCAACGAAGTCTCATTCTAGACTTACCCGCAACCGACCAAAAATCTATCCGACAATTCTATCCAACAATTCTTATGGGTCAATCCAAAGCTATCATATAAAACTCCTCAATCGAATATCCAACTTTCAATTTCCACTTGCATAGACATAGCATCACTTGTTCAATCCGACTTGCATCCTCATATCGTACTCAAATTGTCTATTCAATCGGGTCAACTATTTTGAGTCATCATCCGACATTGCTATTTTAATAGTTTATCACTTATGATCTCTTTCCTACGGTCTCTTCGCGACATATTCGTTTTCCATATTTTTAGATCATCGATACGGTCCGTACACTTTTAACCAACAAAATAAGGCAACTACATAATCATATTTCTTCCGAGGCATCCTTTATAAATTTTCTAGCACAAATACGGTCATCTCTTAGCAATCCCCGTTAACCATCAATATTCGTCTTGCATCATCTCCTTGTGATTCCATAAGAAGATTTACTATTCATGTACCGATCCAATCTCTATGGCACCAATCATCTAGCATACACATATCGGTCATCTTAGCGGATATAACATAACTCATTAGCTAAGTCATAATCCCATAATTCTATATTCCACCAAACTTGTTATTCATGCGACAACATCATCTACCGACGTGGTCTATTACATATCGCTGCACCTCGATATTCATTTGTATTCCAGCCATTCGACTCTCATAAGGGACATTTACTCTTTCGTGCATCAAGGGACAAGTACTCATTCTCTATGCCTCAAAATAGTCAAGGGTCATAACTTGTTAATTCGGAACATCAATTTCTCTTAAGCCCAACTGCACATCGTGCTAAGATCATCCATTCTTCAAGTCCATTCTCTAACTTTTCGGTCGTTGATGCAACTCTCTCTGCATCATCTAAATCATTTCCAATATCCCGATAAGCGTCTAACATTACCATCAATTCTATCGATATCCAACATGCAATTTATTTCACTCAATTCCAACATCGTTCAATATTCGGTCCATAGTTATTCCCACAAAATCTTTCGATAGCAACACCACACTATTGTTACCAAGCCTACAATCCTTTTATCCAACTAATTCAAGTACTCGCTTGAATCTGAAACTCATTTCATTCCCAACCAAGTCATTCATTTCATATTCTCAATTCTCTTATTATCCAACATAATGCTAACCGACAAGGTCTAGCGATGGTTCACCCGAACACATCAAAATCTCGTAACGGTCATCCGAACTTAATCATCAAGGGACATTCCTAGCCGTCATGTATCAATCGTAAGCTCAACTACGATTCGATACCACCCAATACCTTATAGGTAAAGCAATCACAAAGTCATAAACACAACAAGGGTCAAGGGACATCTTATCACGACGAGGGTATATGTAATATACCACCCAGAGCTCAAGCCATTCTCAACATAATATTCCTTCGCATCAAACCAACGTCCAACATGGACAATCCATCCTGCAGTGGTTATGCTGACCACAAATATCGACTCAAGATTCTGTCGATTTTCATTCACTGAAATCCATGCACATTCTGTTCCAATATACCAAACCATCACCCACGGTCGATTGTTGCATAACAATCGACTCCAAAGAATCCCACACATAAGACATCCAGCATATATCACAAACTTATTATCGCATCGTATCATTGTTATTCTTTTTGGTATCTTTTAGAAATTCAACAAAGCACACATATCACAGCCCACATATTTAGACTTATTGTATGGAACACCCAGTGAGAGGTTAGAATGATCAACGGACTTTCCGTTAAGGGAACAACATAGAATAGTTTGGAAGCAACACAGAACAATCGCAGAAGCACTATGAATCATCATAGAGGCAACTTTGATTTCATCGCGGAAGCAACTTTGATTCACCGCGGAAGCAACTTTTGAATAATCGCGGAAGCAATCTTTGAATCATCGCGGAAGAAGCATAGAATCATCTTAGTAGCGACATTGATTTGAAACAAATCGAATAGGAATCCAAGGACGTAAAGCCGTGCTTTGATACCATTATGTCATGCCCCGATCCCGGAGGATCAAAAATAAGCCACTGGGCATGATGCCGTACAAGTCTAGATTGCACTTGTACAAGGCAAAACCATTACAGTTCCTGGTAATTCTCAGAAAACATCGATACGGCGGCAGAACCAAGCAGATAAATTGAAGGCACACAATTTATGAAGAAATGTATCTCTTTATTGATATTCAAAATGGATTACAAGACTTGCAGCGGAATGCAGAGTTTACAACTGAATACAAGACTCTTGAGTAGCCAACTGAATGTATACACTTGCCCTTTAGGCTACAAATGAATATACCGACTTCTTTATAATGACTTGCCAATTTGGCTACAATCTCACTGGTACATCTGAGTTCCACTGTTCCATACATTATGTCCCGTATAGCAGAAGACATCGTCTTGAAAGAAGAGCTTCTGCACACCCATCCGATTCATCGATGCCAAGCACTGATTCACAGGATTTCCCCCAAGCAAACACCTGTAATATTGCCCACAACGTGGGTCAGTACATCATCAATGTACTGGCGAGCGGTGCTGGCCCAATTCACCTAAGAAGACAGCACTAAGTAAACATGTTACAGAACATTATTAACAGTTGTCTTTCTCGTTGCCTTAGGGTCAATTTCATGTTATAGCCGACAAGAAGTAAAGCATGCAAATCTCATAGCCAACATAATTTAATAGCATGCAGTTATCACCCTTTGGTGATTCTTACCCACGGTCGTGTAGCCATCCCTGTACATTTATAATACTTACTCTGCCTGCACAAGACATTGTTAGGAACAATATCATAATTCAATATGAATATCACCGTTCAGGTGATTCTTACCAACAGCCAACATCCTTCCCTGTATTTGAGTAATAACTTACTCTGCCTGCATAAGACATCATTAGCACTGGACCTATCTATATGAAGGTCACTGGCGACACGCCATCTTGGATCATCTTCTGGTGAACGGCTAACTCCAAATGGGGTGCGAATCCATGGGAGGTTTCCGAAACACCGTGCTACTACTTCAGCACCATGGGATTTCAGCATCCTTTCAGTGGACGGTAGCAAGCCCCCACTGCAAGTCCTGCAATCCCGATGTCAGTACATCGACACCATCCTTGTTCTCCCTAGGACGAACCGGGTTCTATGGCCCAGGAATACCGTTCGAGGAACGAAACCTTGTCGACAAGTTGTCCATGACCATGCAACTATATGCAACTTATCTAAGAAGAAAACATATAATACATGATAAGGAAAACTAAGCAAAACCATCATTCTCATCCATCTTGCCATCTAGCCATCTTGCCTTGAGCCAATGCCCACATTATCATCTGCCCATCCAGGGTCTTAGTGGGATCAACATTCTACATCGACGACAGGATACTAGAATGTTGTTACCCAATCCTTTTGCCATATCTTTCCAACCAACTCAATGTACTTACCGCCCAGTTCCTGGGACTTAACATCTGTTTAGCATACATTCATTCGGACATAATTCAAGCATACTCACTGCCCAGTTCTTGGGTCTTAATATCTGTGTTATCAACTATTCATCAAGCCAAAGCTTGATATACTCACCGCCCAAGTATTTGGGACTTTGCCTTCACCTGTCATGTATTTCATTGCAACAGCGTACAAGCATACAATTCATTTAGCCACAACAGTTTACGTTCAGGTGATTATTATCTTTCATTATCTTTCCAAATTCCATGCAAGGTGTTATTGAGCAATTCAACAAGAAATATAGCATACTATCCTTATTTTAAGCGTGAAGCTAAAGGATCTTTGAAGGGTTCAACACTACTCACATTCATAGGATGATTCCCGCCTCGATCGCATAGACTTCCAAGCGATTCTTCGCATAATCCCAAGTCCAACAAGGCTTCATCGAACCAACCATCCATCATAAGGCATCTTGCGGGTCGGGGCACTACAGGCATCTCTATTATTTAGCAACTAAGACATGGAACATTTAGGGACAATTCATAGTATCACATTATTCTATTTATTATGCATGCAGGAATAAGGAGGAAGGAGGACAGTTCCACTTGCCTTTCATAACGGTCTTCCTGCTCCAATCCTATTAAGCGTAGCTCCACCAGCGAGCCACGTTCCAATACCCATTTTGTCTAGCCAGCTAAGAGAGACTGCATCAGTCTCAATTCTCCTGATCTCCAACATAAGTCACGGTCCAACATTCTGATCCCATCCAACAAGCCAAACAAATGCCTCATGCGGAGCGGGGCATTACATGGAGGCCAGGTGCATAGGATATACCAGGTTGCGTCCTGCATTTCTGCAGTTCAGCATCCAGGCCATCATGGTCTTGGGGATAGAGAAAGGAATACCAAAATGGATATGATACATAGCAGATAGCTCTAAGAAAGTGATCTCATCAGATGATCCTTTCTTTGGAAGGCGAACAAAGAAAATGAATCGATAGAGTTCATAAATTTTTTGGTTAAGGTCTTTTGAAAAGACTCTTCTAGGAACAGGGTGTAGATGGAAAATCAGTTCTTTGAAAGAGGTAAGCGTGACATCTTTTGGAAATTGGATATGATGGATATCCACAAGAGCTTCACCAACATCAGAAACATGGAAATATTCGCTGATGTCAGTGGCGCTGAACTCCAATTCTTGCCCAGCAATGCAAGAATAGAAGTTGCCGTTTGGTTTTAACTGTAAGTTGCAGTAAGCCATACGGACTGCATTATCAAAAATGTTTTCGGCTACTTCAAAGAAATCTCGGTAGCCTAGATGGTCAAATGTGGGAGCATATTCATAAAAAATAGTAAAATTAACAAAAGCTCCAGCATATATTTTGTGACCAGTGAAAAAATCAAACCATAGGTCAGAATTTTCCATTTTCCTTATCAGGAAATAAACCAGAATCAAAGTCATCTGAGCCTACTGGTCCGGCTGGACTAAAAAGACTAATAGAAACGTAGTCAGACGAGGAAGATCCAGCTTGTGAAGGATCAACCGGTCTTCTCTGATGTTTGGGAGCCATAGAAGTACCTTGGTAGAGGAGAAAGAAGATGAAGTTGATTAGCCCACTGGAACTCTTAGAAACTTGGAAGGAAAGAGTAGGAAGGAGTTTTTGGGAGAAGTAGGATATTTTCACGAATTGTTGTGTAAAAATAATAAGGAGAAGTGGAGTTTATAAAGGGTTTAGGGCTGGCTGTTCGGTTCTGGAAGCTGAACAGCGCTGAACGAACTCGGCCCGAATTCGGCCCGAACTCGGTCAGAGTTCGGTCCGAGTTCGGCTACTTGTATTTTCGAGGTAATAAATGCAGTTTTGATATTTTAAACTGTAACGTTATGACTTTTTGACTTCTACATTTAATAACGTTTATCATTTTTGGGTTAGCTGTAGGGGTACTGTCCCAGCTAACGGAGGTTCACCGGGGAACTCTTAAATACCGCTTCGCTTCGACCGTAGTCGTGGTGACAGACAGACCCTTTGTAGGCTTGTACCAATAAATAATTTTCGTTAAATAAATTATGAAGTTTCGGGGCATAAAATTAAATTTAATTACCATACTACACTATGAATCTGAAAATTCAAGTATACCGAGCTCTCGCCTCATTATGTTAAAACGATCTTCCGCTAATGGTTTTGTGAAAATGTCTGCTACTTGATGATCTGTGTCAATAAACTCTAAGCAGATATCCTCGTGTTGTTGATGACGTATCTCAATGTATTTTGTGCGTGAGTGACGTACAGGGTTCTTAGTTAGATTAATGGTGGTAGTGTTATCACAATAAATGGAAATCTTAGTGTAGTGTACATTGTAGTCTTCTAGGGTTTGCTTCATCCACAAAATTTGAGCACAACAACGTCCTGCGGTAATATATTCAGCCTCAGTAGTTGATAATGATACAAAATTTTACTTCTTACTAAACTAAGAGACTAAGACTTTTCCTAGGAAATGACACGTACCGCTGGTAATTTTACGGTCTACTTTGCATCCTGCAAAATCCGCATCCGAGTAACCTATCAGGTCAAAGGATTTGGTTTTAGGATACCACAAGCCGACTGTAGAAGTTCCTTTAAGGTATCGAAAGATACACTTAACGTCACTTAGGTGTGATTCCTTAGGATTTGCCTGGTATCGTGCACATATGCAAACATTGAACATAATATCAGGGCGACTAGAAGTTAAATATAATAAGCTACCAATCATACCTTGATACTTACGCTGGTCGGCAGGTTTGCCACTTTCATCAGAATCAAGCTTTGTGGATGTAGCCATTGGAGTTTCGATTTGCTTTACATTATCGATGTCGTACCTTTTCAGTATGTCCTTCGTATACTTGGCTAGGTTGATGAATGTTCCTTTTGTGTGCTGTTTGATCTGAAGTCCTAGGAAGAAGTTTAGCTCTTTCATCATACTCATCTCAAATTCACTCTGCATACACTTAGCAAAATCTTGACACAGTTTTCATTAGTAGAACCAAATATAATGTCAATTACATATATTTGCACAAGGAGAATGTCATCGTTTAAAGATTTGATAAAAAAAAGTTGTATCAACTCTTCCTTTTGAAAAACCATTATCAAGTAAGAAGGCACTTAGGAGTTCATACCAAGCAAGAGGTGCCTGTTTGAGTCCATAGAGTGCTTTCTTAAGCTTGAAGACGTGATCAGGTTTTTAAAAATCTTCAAAACCAGGGGGTTGTTTCACAAAAACTTCCTCTTTTAAAAATCCGTTCAAAAATGCACTTTTCACGTCCATTTGAAATAATTTAAAATCATTAAAACATGCAAATGCACAAAACATGCGGATGACTTCCAGTCTAGCAACAGGAGCATATGTCTCATCATAATCAATACCTTCTTCTTGATTATAACCTTGTGCCACTTGACGTGCTTTCTTGCGTAGAACTTGTCCATTTTTACTAAGTTTAGTTTGAAACACCCATTTGGTGCAAATTATTGATTGACCAATAGGTTTAGGAACGTGTACCCAAACTTGGTTTCTCTTAAATTGATTTAGTTCCTCTTGCATGGCATCAATCCAAAACTCATCAGAAAAGGCATCATCTATATTCTTAGGTTCTATTTGAGAAATGAAAGCTATATTTGCTGCTATTTCAGAATCCCTAAGCGAGGAGCGTGTATTTACACCTTTTGATACATCACCTATAATGAGTGTCTCTGGATGATCTGGTAAAAACTTTAATGAATCAAACTTTTGAGTCAGATCTTCCACAGGACTCTTCTTAGTTTTTATTTGTACATTTTAATCATCACTGCCGCTAGATCTGTGACTATTGAGCTCATCAAAAGTAACGTTAATTGATTCTTCAACAATCATAGATCATTTATTAAAAATTCTATATCCCTTACTCTTAGCAGCATATCCGAGAAATATCCCTTCGTCTGCTTTAAAGTCAAACTTTCCCAAGTTATCCTTGGTGTTCAGGATAAAACAGCGACATCCAAAAACTTTAAAGTAAGAAATGTTTGGAATCCTTCCAAACCAAAGTTCATATAGTGTTTTCTTCGAGATAGGTCGAATTAACACCCTATTCAAAACATGACAGGCTGTGCTAACAGCTTCTGCCCAAAAATACTTAGAGAGATTATGCTGATTCAGCATGACTCTAGCTATTTCATTTAGAGTACGATTCTTTCGCTCCACAACACCATTTTGTTGGGGAGTTCTAGGACAAAATTTTTTTTGGTAATATCTACTATCATCACAAAACTTTTTGAAATCAGAATTTATGAATTCTCCACCATGATCACTTCGAATACGAGTAATCATGAAGCCTTTTTTATTTTGTACCTTTTTGCAAAATATATAAAATTCAAAAACATCCAAGTAAAGCGAGAGAAATCATCAACAATTACAAAAGCGTAGAACTTACCCCCAACTACTAAGACCAAATAAATCCATATGAATAAATTGCAAAGGTCTAGAAGTACTTACAGCGTTGATGGATTTAAATGTAGACCTATGTGCTTTGTTCCTTTCACAGTCAGCACATACCATATCTCTCTTGAATGGAATCTCGGGAAGTCCTTTTACCAACTTCTTAGTGCTTAGTCATAAGATAGTATCCATATTTGCATGCCCTAGTCTCATGTGCCATAGCCAGCTTTCATCTAGATTAGCTATTAGGCATCTTCCTGATTTTTATTACTCTCCAAAAAGAAAATATAAATTTTGTTTTCTCTAATCCCTTTGTATACGGGATCACCAGATGACATATCATATATGGTAGATTTGTCTTTCACAAAATTGATACCATAACCATTATCAGCCAAATGACTTATGCTCAGTAATTTCAATTCTGTTACTAGACAAACATCATTTATTAGTGGATAAGGAGAAATACCGACAGTATTATTACCAATAATATCATCTCTCAAATTATTTTCGAAGTAGACGTATCCTTCTTTCTTCATTGATAGCATGGCGAACAAAGATGCATCACCAGTCATGTGTCGCGAACATCCGCTATCGAGGATCCATTTGTTTTTAGCATGAGAGGGTTGAGGGTCCACCTACAAAACAAGTAGATGAATCCTTTGGTACCCATTTACTGAGGGGTCCATATTGATTAGTTTTAGGTCTCCAGAATAAATTATGATTGTCAACAAGTTTTTTTGCCAAGCAATACTATGATTTGTGTCCATGTGTACCACAATAAGTGCAAGTTAGTTTAGAACTAGTAGTGGTTGAAACTGTGTTGACATGCTTGTTTGGTTTCTTGGAAAACCTATAAGTGAAAGCATGATAATAGTCGTGTTTCTTCCGTACTTTCTGATTTTTAGTCCTCTTAGGTGTATGCTTAGCATTAGGACTAAACTTAGGCTATATCACAGGTATTGCCTGTTGCCTAACTTGATTTCTAACTTTTTAGAAATCGCAACAGACTTTTCATATCTAGCAGTCATATCTGAGAGTCTTTCTTCTGTGACTAAGTACTTCTTCTTCTCTATGTCATATAACTATTGTATCTTGACATAGTCTCTTTCTTTCTTTTCAATCTTGAGGATAGCCTCATGATAGTCTACCTTGATTTTGGCTATCTCTTCCATATTACCGGTAGTAGACGTCTCTTTAATATCTTCAATAAGATTGGACAGTCTAGATATCTCGGTTGTGTATGCCTTAATCTCTTTTCGAGATTGCTTATACTTGTCAAGCACAGCTCTGTGATCTTCAAGTAATTTGCTAAAGGCATTTTCTAATCCATCGAAAGTAAAATCATCATATATGTAACGCCCCATTCCCAAAATAGTAGGACTAGAAACGTATCATGCCAGCTGTATACATACGAGTAAATATACGGCTCGTATGTATATATAAGCTATAAATGTAGAAAGCCAAGACACCACGAAGATAAATAATAATATAAAAACAACTTTGAGTTTGTCATGTATACAATAGTTGGGCGGAGACAAATCTACTACCAACTAAATTAAATATGGAAAAATATACAAAGAAAGGATTGTTCGAGCGAGAGCAAGTGACAAGTCTAAGAGCAATCATCACGGAGAAAGGAAGACATGGCCTTAGCTAGAGCACCTGCAAGAAATTATGAAACACACCTAGAGAAATCACCAAGTCCTCAGAGGGACGTAACAAGACACATAATATCATGCCAATAAACTGAATAATAAAGCTCAACAAAAAAGTATGCATGAGTAAAGGTTCCTAAGCATTCTATGTGATATGCACTTTAGAGAACAACGTTCTACGTAGGGGCTGTAACGGATTCACGCAAGCAAGTAATAAAGAGTGGCTAACAAGTAGCGCTCATCCGAGACACTATCGGCCGAGTAACACGTAGCGCTCATCCGAGACACTATCTCCTAAAAGTGTGTAAAAGTAAAGGTAGCCCCTACGCTAGTAGCTGTCCCCTCCCCCCAATGATACTATACATGTGTCGTAACCACGACACACAAACACGTGTCGTTTCCACCACACTGTTTTATAATAGATAACTGTCAAGTCTTCTAACATGCATCTAGTGACAGTTATTCCTACGCATACGCATGGGGGATCAACCCACACGCAAGTGACCTCTATATGATACTCACAACTCTCACACACAACTCGTGTACAATTGTGACAAGTCAGTGAGACACTAAATTTGACGGTAGTCTCTTAACTCTAATCCAATTGCATAAAATATACTAATTTGCATCTACATATGATTTAGAAAGAAACAATTTGAAAATAAACAAAATATGCATGATATTGAGCAGGATATTTAAACAGTAAAGCCAAGGTGTCTTGCCTGGTGGTGTTGCCTGGTGTGGTGCAATGATCCAACAAGTCTTGTTATGTCCAATTGTCATGGCCAGTATGTAAGGGGTTCGAAGTCACGAGAAAATAGGACACACGATTAGTCATGAGCAATGGAGATAATTTGAAGAGAATTTATAGAGATAAGTACTTTTACTAATTTTAGAAAATATTATAATATTTGACTTTATATTTTTATTAGTCCAAATAGTTTCTAGGAAAATACTTAAAAAAAGAAAAAAAAAGAAAATCATAGATCATTTTTAGACTAACTTTGTAAAATATAATTTTTGAGATAATAGAATATATTTTAGTTGTTAGAAAATACTTTTTAGATTCAAAACTAAGTTGGGCAAGATAAAAGTTTTTATAGTTTAAAGAACTGTCTATGTAACATCTTTTAATAATATTTTTCACAAATATCTTACTATACCTATTTATAAATTACCAAAATATTACTACTAATATTAATTGTAGAAAAATATTACAATACCCTTTTATTTATACTTAGATATTTTATCAAAATAGTAGTAATCATAACAATAATCCTAATAATAATACAGGTATTCCTAGACTGTTACTAAACAAACAAAATAAAATAATAATAATAATAATAATAATAATAATAATGATAATAATAATACAGTAATAATAATTCTAATAATAAGAATAATATTAGTAATAATAATAATAATAATAATGATAATAATAATGATAATAATAATAATAATAATAATAATAATAATAATAATAATAATAATAATAATAACAACATCATAAGCTGTTCCTTTAAGTGAGGAAAAAAAGAAAGTGGAGAGAGAGAGGGGAAGAGCGGGCAGAGAACGCGACACTCACCAGAGGGGTTTCGGATGTGGCGCGGCACGGCAGTCATCCGTGAGGCTCTCGGTGGCATGGCGGCCGGTGGAGGCGGAGGGCGCTGGATCTGGAGCGGAATCGGCGGAGTCGAGCGCGCCTGTGCGGAGGCGGCGGCCGTGAGGGCACGGCAACCGGGGTTTCGTGGCGGGACGGCCCTCTACTCCGGCGTGAGGTGCCGACATCGGTGGGAGGTGACCTGCGCGCGGCGGCGCGCATGTCGGAGCGTTGGGAGGCTCGCCGAGCGCGGCGGAGGTCTGCTCGAGTCGATGATTTCTACGGCGGCGCGAGGTTCACTCGCCGACGGTGAAGAGGACTACGACGGTCGTAAATCTGGAGACGGCGTCGAGTTCTGGTGCTCGGCTCGGATCAGATGGCCGGGGCGACGGTCAGGTATGCGTTTCTTCCCCCTTTCGCCTTTTTCGATGTGGTGTGCTTTTTTCTGGTCGGCCGGGGTGGTATTTGGGGATTTGGCCGGAGCGGTGTTGGCAAGATTTGGGTAGCGGTGGTGTCGGCCCAGGCAGGGTGGTGGTACGGCGATGGGTCGGATCTGGTGGTGATGGTGACGATGGTGGTTGCGGTGAAGGGAAACAGTGTTGGTGGTGGCGAGCCGGGGAGATGGCGGGGGTGACGGTGGTGAAGATGGCCATGGTATTGGCAGTGGTCTGGCACCATGGGGAGTGGTCGCCGGTTGCTAGACGGAGAGGGGACGGTGTGAATTGCGATAGTTAGGTTAGGGTGTCGTGTCCGGTGCGGCACGAGATAGTGGTGTCCGGCCGGTCGGACACGAAAACTATGATGTATGTGTAAAGAGAAAAACTTTAGTGGATAGGACGGGCACAGACACGGTACACTGGTTGGATTATGAAAGTTTTATGGAGGAGTACCTCTCATATATATAGGAGGTAGGAATTTGTAACGATCGTGGTTCGTATTACGTATTTTGATATACGTGTACGTATCTTGATTCATGGTATGTCTCATTGCATGGCTTATTCTGGTATTTCCTTGCTTGGTTCGGCTTGGTTGGCTTGGTTCGATTTGGACTGGTTTTCTTGTGGACCAACCCCACCTACCCCCTCTCTTCCATTATTAACCATCAACTCCTTCTCTCTTCTCATTTATTTTTCTCCATTACTTCTTCTTCTCCACCATTACTCTCTTCACCCACCATAGAGAGAGGGCTTAGACAAGTGTAGCTTGCTTCATTGAGGAACTCAGTTTTTATTGTTCCATTATCTTCTTTACTAGATTCTATGGCACTTTAGTACTTAGCATTTTTAATTTCCATGGTTCAATTCATATAGATCTACGCTTGTAGCATTTTTGAATTTCTTGGGTTTTGATATATTTAACCTTATTAATTCCAAGTTTTGGTGGTTCCATGTTGTAGAGAATTTGAATCTGCCCCATTTTGACCTATGGAAGTCTGGATTCTGACCTTGGATGAAGGAGTTATGGAGCTTCAAAGCTATGGACTTCATGGCTCTCCTTCTCGGACAAGTGGAGAAAAAGAGCAGTACTTAGCCGCATGGATTTCATGCAGCAAGTTTTCCCTGGCCGCAAGGCAATATTTGATGTGTGGAAATAATTGCCGCATGAACTCAATTACTCACTGCCACATATAACCCGCCCCTTCTCAGCCGCATAAGGCCTTGGCAACTCCCAGCCGCATGGCCTTATTGATCCACAGCTGCATATGCTTGTATTGCTTTTGCCGCATAAAGCTTGCATTCTTTTTAGCCGCATAAGTCCCAGTCTCTTTGCCGTATAGACTTGTATCTCCTTCCAGCCGGATGAGCCTGCATGCTCCTTGCCGCATAAGCCCGTCCTTCCGAGCCGCATACCCCTGCTTTCCTCATGGCCGCATGAAGTCATTTTCTCCAGTCGTATGAGCTTTCTCCCCCACAGCCGCATAGGCGCGCAATTCCCAGCCGCATGAGCTTACTCCCTCACAGCCGCATGAGCCCCGCCTCTTCAGCCGCATGCACCTGGGCTCCCTGAGCCGTATGAGACCTGCATCCTTAGCCGCATGTGCCTGATTCCCTTCAGCCGTATGGCACTGTTTCCCCGTTGCCGCATGAGCTTATTTTCTTTAGCCGGATGGCTCCTTCCATAATCCTTATTCTCTTTTATTATATTATTATTATTATTATATTTAATGCTACGTTTATACTTATGTTTCCTGACTCTCTGTGAAGGCTTGTACTATATAGATTTTGTACATATGTCCATGAACCCGATAATGGCCCGCCATGGTGTACTCTTGACAAGAAAACCTGACATGATATATCTCGATATGCTGTTATGGCAGCTAGCCTGACATGACAAGAATGATGAGGTGGACACCGTGGAAGATTGTGTTTGTACAAATAAACCAGTATTGTCTTGCATCATGTCTAGGATAGGGATCCCCTGAATACCACGGTCAGGGGTAACTACTGAAATCGACTAAGGCTAATAAGTAGAAAATCTAGTAGTCATGGAGAGATTTTCCAGCTACAGGTAATCCCGTTATCTGGGCGTCCCACCATAGAAGTTGTAGCCTACCGTCAAGTAGGGCACATTTCCAGCACACTATCATGTGTTGCACCCACCAAGCTCATTAAGGGTACATGCGTTCCTTGGACGATGTACCCATATGGATTCAATCCCCTAATTGCGTCTGGATAACCTGGATGGTCTGCAGGGCTTGTGGCTGTTGGAATAATCTCATTGCATCTTGCTAGTAAATAGGCCTGTGATAATCCTAGTTAGTTAAAGTATCAAGCCATACTCATTGTTTGGCCGTGATTGATTGGATGGAGTCTAGTATAGCCTCGTCTCGTCCTGATCCTGTACAAGATTGTGACATGACATAATTATTTATGCTTGCCATAAAAATAATGATCAGGGGGCCAGTTCTGTTCAGGCGAAGGGTTACAACCCCGGTCCTTATTTGGTTTAAAGGTTGTAACCTGGCACCCGGAGGAGTTCTGTGTCCTCTCTTCGTTTATTGTCTTATTGTACCCCATGTTATACTCGTCATGTTTTACCTTACTTCAATAGCATGATTATTTATGCTTTCCTTAACAATAATGATCAGGGGCCAAGTTCTGTTCAGGCGAAGGATTACAACCCCGGTCCTTGTTTGGTTTAAGGGTTGTAACCTGGCTCCCGGAACAGTTCTGAGTCTTCTCTTCGTTTATTGTCTTATTACTTACCAACCAGTATTTGAGACGGTTTTCTATTCGAGTGAAGGGTTGCAATCCCGGTCCTTATTTGGTTTAAGGGTTGCAATCTGGCTACTTGAATGGTTTCCCTCGTACTCAATTTATTTCTCTCTATTATTATCAGTATCTTTATAATTAATTTTAATATTCATCTATGATATGCTGGTTTAGTTCCTAAGTTAAGCCTCCTTTGTGGCACTTGCTCTTCTGGGGTCTGACCCAGCTGGTTTTCTATGACCAGATATCGGAGCAGCTCCAAAGGATCTACCTACCTTCCAGCCAGATGGTGACCACCAGGCGTAACCAAGGCAACGAGTGGGTTTTCCTTTTGTTCTCCCACTCTATTATAAAATTATTCTTTTGAGGCGTTTAGTCGACGAGCACGTGTTAGCTCGTATTGCACCTTTATTTACTGTCTGCCTACGGGCTGTAACATGATTGGAAAATCCTAGGGTTGATCATGTATGACTAAAACTCTTGTTAGTATTGACATTTAGTACGACTAGCTTTATGATCATCCAAATATATAATGTATGGAACGCCTTACTATTGTATATTTGGTGCTCTGACATCTTGTAACTGTTATTCCTTGCTTGAGATTGAGACAGTAGGCTTGTTCATGACCTTAGGAGACTGATGGATTGTAGTTAAACCCTCATGTATGTAGACAGCCGTAACCGTATAGCGAGGTAGATTGCACTTTAATATACGTAGCTGTCTATGTACGCCCCCGCTCTCCAGTATTTTGGTTCTGGGGCGTTACAGAATTCCCAGTTAGATAAGACTAGTATTCGTTTAAATCCCCAATTAGATTGTATTAAATATAAATTCAAATTGATTAAGTCATATGTAGATATTATCATAATTAATTCAAATAAATAAATATAATTGGATCAAATCCAATCCAATATAGCAACATACTATTTTAAAACCTATTTAAAATAAAAAATAAAATCTTTTCAAATGTAAATTATCATGATCAATTAAATTTAAATCAAAACACTATTTTAAAATACTTTTTTTGAATAATAAATTATTTATATTAATTAATTTCAAAAAGCCTTATATATGAATAATAAAAATTTATGCTCCTCATATGTAGTAAATATTTGCATAAAACATGGTTTTCAAATTTCTATTTATATAACCTTTTTATGATGTAAAATAGGTTTTGGCAATTCCAAATACGACGCATTTTACAAGTTTAAGTAATCAAAAATATTTATTAATTATTATTTGAAAAAAACCAAGATTTTTAAATAAAATATTTTTACAAAAATATGTACCTCGCACATATTCGCACTCGACGAGACATACGAAAATGCGAACTCTTGCGCGACATCCCATACGACAAATTCGTACGTGACGTATAATACGACTATGCGACGTACAAATACCAAGTAAAAATTTTAAATACTCAATTTATATATAAAAAAATTTAAAGTTGAAATTTAGGGGGTTTACATCCTACCCAACTTACAAGAATTTCGTCCTCGAAATTTTAGGAATAACTAGGAAGGTAAGGTTGAGGGGATAGAAGGATTTTGCATAAGAAAAAAAATACGAACAAGTATTTGTACAAGCAAGGGACGGACAAAAAAATAGATAAGCTTAGCCAATCGCGATTTCGATAACTTTGGAAAGTAAATTACGACTATGCCTTGGATACTATATGAAGGTTACTAATTTATTGGAAGCTAATAGATTATGTCTTTAAACAAATCAAGACAAGACACGAATTAAAGAACAAGAATTCAACGTAAATAATTTGGAGACCTTGGGGACATGGTTCCTTAGAGAAGATTGTATAGTAGTAATCCAAGTTGGGGTACGAATTAAGAAAGGCTTCTAATCATTCTTAGGTTTCCAAACGAATTGAAAGTCACGATAGAAGATATAGGGTCGGGGGATAGGACGAAAAGTTTTAAGACGAGGATATAACCATGGGTTGGTAATGGCTAACAACACTTGGCCATAGGTGATAGGGAAACTAAAGGGGATGTCAAGTATGAGTGTTTGTCTTTCTAATATAGGCGAAAGACGAATAATAATGAGTTTGAAGAAGATATTATCGAATACGAAAAAGTGGTTCAAAGACGGTGGAAAATTTTCAAGTAAAATTATCAAGGCAGTCGCGGATGAGACTCTAGGGCCAAGTTTAACTATGTCCCTATCCACGTTGAACAATATACAAAAAAGCGAACCAAGTGCACTATGGTTGATCAGACCATAATACGTCAGTTCTGATTGGACAATGTATTAGTGGGCGCCCACAATAAACATATGTCACGAACAAGCTCGATAAAGAGTAAGCTTATAAAACTAGACTATAATAGCAAAATAAGATAGTCAAATATAAGCAGCGGATGATGAAGGAAATCAAATAGTCCAAGATCTTTTATAATCTAAGTCTTGCCCAAAGTTTGGGCCTATATAGTCGGTTTGGTTGACCAAATAAGTTAGGGTCTACTGAATTCTATGGTCTAAGTGAACCTATCAATGTGGTCCACAAAAATGTTGGTTAGGTCGTGAGGTATTCTATCCAACTTACAAGAGTTAAACTACTAGTGTGAAGGGATAATGAGTTAAGCGATCAAGGTAAGGCACTAAAATTAAGCATTAAAGGAAATCAAGTAGAACATCATCACATATCGGGTTAAAAGAATTTATTCGAGGTTGAGCTCATATCTATAGCTAGAGAGTATATTGGTTTCACGGTAGGGATTAAAGTCCAGTCTTTTTGACCCGAAAATCATAACATGAAAATAGAGTACAAGGAGACGTGTTTTAGTGGCACGTGATCTACCTACATGAAGGTGGACTCGTCTAGGTCTTGCATATGAAGTTTGTTGGATGAAAAAGTCTAGTATTGTGCTCCAAATATCCAAGTCACGATAAAGGACACAAAAGAATTTAAAATAGACAGTGGGAGTTCATGAGATAAGGATTAACGCACAAAATAATCGACCAAGTTAAAAGCATGTAATAAGGATAATTTAGATTCTAACAAATCAAGGTAAAATAAGTTAGGAGTACAGTTTCTAGAGATATGATAGCCACTTAGATGGTGTATGATCAAGGAACAATCTAATTATTTTTCAAGTTTCAAATGGTTAGATAGTCACGATAAAATCTAGATTTGAGGGAATGTCGAGTGAGTCAAGATTGAAATATGACCACATGATTTTGTAGATAACTAACAACTCTTGTGTATACACTACTATCATGGCCATGAGGGATATGGCAATTAGAAATGAAATCCTTCTAACCCATTAGGGTCAATTTTGTGGCCTATCTTTAAAAATTAAAACACAAGTTTTCTTCAAAAGTTTCTAAATAAGTTTTCCAAAATGAACAACCATAAGTCATATTCACTTCAAGCCGTCTAATTTAATCATGATTAATGGTTTAATCCCTTCCATAAATCTCCAAGCGAACTTTCATCACGTTACTACTAACTTTTTTAAAATTTAACATTTTCACTTCAACTTTCAAACTCAAGAGTTCATAAATCATGATTCTATAAGATTTTAATATTACTTCATAAATTTAAATTCCAAAAAATTTCTCAAATAATCCCCAAGCTAAATCCTTAGCATATCACGAGCAATCTAAAATTTACCGCTCAATATTTTAACGCACCCATCTAAGTCATTCAAACATAATCACAACTTTTAAATGGTAAATTTCTTTAATCCATCAAAATAACTTTTTACCACATCTTTAGTAATTTTTTCTAAAGATTGTAATATTAGCAATCTAACTTTAAACTCTATATTCAAATGATCTTATCAGTCATCAAATAATTTTTTTTCAAAATTTCCAATCAATCTCGAATAAATCTTTATTGTGTCACAAATCAAATCTATATATTTTTCTTCTTCTATCATTAATCCAAATCTTAAACTCAAAATTTAAATATGAGTTATCAATCGTAATTCATACAAGAGTTTAAAGTAGATCCTCAATTTGAACCTTCAAAATATTTTTAACCAAAATTCTTAATAACCTTACTCCAAACTTAAAATTCAAAATTTTTACGAACTTATTAATTGTAACCCATACAACCCAAATTAAAACAAAGCTGCCCTCATAAATCTTACGGCAGCATTTAAATAAAAAATCTTTTCAACTATCTTTATATCTCTTCAAGGATGTATAGCTATAATCCACTAAATCATAAATATTTTTCAAAGACCTTCAAAAATCAAAACTCAAAACTCCAAATCAATTCAACTTTCTTTCTCAATTGTATATAGGTTTCACCATCATTTTGTAGATAAAATTCTAACAATCCTTCGAAGTTATTAATGTTGCTACTACCCAACTTGGAATTAACTAATCCTTAAGATCATATTTCTAGGAAAATAAATGTCTCTATAACTCAAATAAAATCTCCATGCATATTAATTGTCAATGTAACCTTCTAGCCATGTGTTTGACCTATGAGCATATACTAGTGTAGTCATCTTACTAAGCACGAAACTAAGAATTTACGGTAGGAGGAGTCAAGCAAGATGCAAGTCAAGGAGGTCGAACGAGAGTTCGGAATTTGAAGTCAAGAAAGGATGTCAAATAGGTGGATGAGATTCTAGACTCTAATCCTATATTGCAGGCCCGTTCGGTACAGTCATGTAACCAAAACGGCAAACTTGACCTGCATGGGCCACCACAAAAATATGTAACGTCCCAGTCCCAAAATAGTAGGATTAGAAACGTATCATGCCAGCTGTATACATACGAGTAAATATACGGCTCGTATGTATACATAAGCTGTAAATATAGAAAGCCAAGACACTAAATCTCATCCACGAAGATAAATAATGATATAAAAGCAACTTTGAGTTTGTCATGTATACAATAGTTGGGCGGAGACAAATCCACTACCAACTAAATTAAATATGGAAAAATATACAAAGAAAGAATTGTTCGAGCGAGACAGTCCAAGAGCAATCATCACGGAGAAAGGAAGACATGGCCTTAGCTAGAGCACCTGCAAGAAATCACGAAACGCACCTGGAGAAATCACCAGGTCCTTAGAGGGACGTAACAAGACACATAATATCATGCCAATAAACTGAATAATAAAGCTCAACAAAAAAGTATGCATGAATAAAGGTTCCTAACCATTCTTTGTGATATGCACTTTAGAGGACAACGTTCTACCCAGGGGCTGTAACGGATTCACGCAAGCAAGTAATAAAGAGTGGCCAACAAGTAGCGCTCATCCGAGACTCTATCGGCCGGGTAACACGTTGCGCTCATCCGAGACACTATCTCCTAAAAGTGTGTAAAAGTAAAGGTAGCCCCTACGCTAGTAGTTGTCCCGTCCCCCCAATGATACTATACATGTGTCGTAACCACGACACATAAACACGTGTCGTTTTCACCATACTATTTTATAATAGATAACTGTCAAGTCTTCTATCATGTATCTAGTGACAGTTATTCCTACGCATGCGCACGGGGGATCAACCCACACGCAAGTGACCTCTATATGATACTCACAACTCTCACACACAACTCGTGTACAATCGTGACAAGTCAATGAGACACTAAATTGGACGGTAGTCTCTTAACCCTAATCCAATTGCATAAAATATAGTAATTTGCATCTACATATAATTTAAAAAGAAACAATTTGAAAATAAACAAAACATGCATGATATTGAGTAGAAAATTTAAACAGTAAAGGTAAGGTGTCTAGCCTGGTGGTGTTGCCTGGTGTGGTGCAATGATCCAACAAGTCTCGTTATGTCCAATTGCCAAGGCCAGTATGTAAGGGGTTCGAAGTCACGAGAAAATAGGACCCACGATTAGTCATCAGCAATGAGGATAATTCAAAGAGAATTTCTAGAGATAAGTACATTTACTAATTTTAGAAAATATTATAATATTTGACTTTATATTTTTATAAGTTTAAATAATTTCTAGGAAAATACTTGAAAAAAAAGACAAAAAGAAAATCATAGATCGTTTTTAGACGAACTTTGTAAAATATGATTTTTGAGATAAAAGAATATATTTTAGTTGTTAGAAGATAATTTTTAGATTCAAAACTAAGTTGGGCATGATAAAAGTTTTTATAGTTTAAAGAACTGTCTATGTAACATCTTGTAATAATATTTTTCATAAATATCTTACTATACCTATTTATAAATTACCAAAATATTATTACTACTATTAATTGTAGAAAAATATTACAGTACCCTTTTATTTATAGTTAGATATTTTATCAAAATAGTAGTAATCATAACAATAATCCTAATAATAATGCAGGTATTCCTAGATGTCACGACCCGATCCCAATTTAATGGGTCGAACCGGACCATGCCCAGCCTGCACCGTGGTGAGACGGCGGCAGTAAGCTGTTCCATTGCAGGTATTCACAACAACACAAGTACATTTGTCACAACTGTTCTATTCGGAATTGAAACTTTATTTGATAAAATATTCAGAAATACAACTGGAAGGGAAATGCTGAAAATAAAACTACAAACTCCAAATAAAAGAAAGATGCAAGAAAGGGAAACTATCTAAGCATCAGGTTCAGTGTTCCAGGTTCAGCGTCCTCCGGAAAAGGCTCCGGTACCGTTGCAGGGAAGAGAACCGGGTCATAGTAGCTATTATAGTATAGCTCGTCATCCTCAGTGTTACCTAAAATGTTGTCTCCAGTCAGGAGGGAGCAAGAACGAAATATGCATCTCATATCTTAAATAGTAATTGGAAAGTGCAGGATAAACAGTTGAAATAATATTTTCAGCAGTTTAAAACAGTTCAGTGTGTTTTGAATATGCAAACGTCTATGACCGGCTTGGGTTAAACAGTAGTATCCTAGCGATACGATATGGCTTATCCCCGTGTGTGAAAGGGGTAAGCTAACACAGTCAGTTCAGTAGGGGCTTTGGTCATAAACGTTTACACTATTCCCCCAGTCTCAGATTCAATAACAGTAACAGTCGGTAGAGTTCCGTGCCAGCAGTGTGGTTTAACATGCATCTTAACTTTACTAAATAAAATACAGGAATACACAAATCGTAACTTGCCTTGTATTAGATTGACTGGAAGGACGAGTCGGTACCGAGGAGGAACGTCAGTTGTAACTTCGAGTTCCTACAGTTGAGAACTCGACTTAGAACCTTTAATAACCAGGCTAAGTGTGCTAGTTGCAATCTCTAGTAGTAAGTCCTAGTCAGGTTTTAAGTTGTATTAGTCTACAGCTAACGTTTACGTCGCAACTACGTGCGTTTGATTAAGCCGGTTAACTGGATTATTTGGAAATAACACGATAATCAATTAACTTTGGAAAACTTTGTGTTTCTGTAATATATTTATAAAAATATGGTTTTCTTTTAGTGATAAATCATGAACTAGTTATTTACTAATATTTTATCCATTTAATAAATTCTTAATTAATTATAAAGTTACGTTCTAACTACGATTATACGTCTAATCAAAACCACCCAAGATCACATCCACCCAGAAAAGAGAATAAAAACCTACGCTACACAATACAAGGGCACAGCTAAACATCCTAGAATGGGCTTATGCCCTGTACAATTATTTTTACATCAAATAAGAGGAAATGATAAAATTACTAAATAAAGTACAGTAAATAAATAATTATAATAAATAGCTTAAACATTAAATAAAAATAATTTAAAATAAAAGTTGGAGTCTCAGACTCGGTTCATCATCAAATCTAGCTAATACCTCAACGCCCGGTCGGACCGGTGCGTTTGCATTTCGCTAGGGCCCACAGACCGGTACGGTAGTCGCCCGAAAAATTAGTTTTAAAAATTCATTATTCCTAAAACCAATTTTGAAATCAAATCAATATAGTTTTGTAAAAATTTGGGCAGCATTTCCTCTATTTCGGAACAAACCCAAAACTGGGAAATGTGCCACAGAAACCTGCAATTGTTCCAACCAATAATAATCCCAAAAATATAACCACCGAATTAACTTTCCAAACCACCAGAAATAATTTCCCAACCAACAGAACTTCCCGAAATACCCGGGAATCACGCAATCAAACCAACAACACACAAAACCCAGCAGACAAAAATTACAGAATATGCTAACACAGCTAACCGAATTTCCCAAAGGGAAATCGGGGACCGATTATCATCCTCGACTACCAAGACAGGGGACGAACTACTGTGATTATCAGAGATTACCCAAAACGATGGAATCCGAAGGGTTGCCTCGGACTTGGGATGCGAAATTCCACAGATCGGACTCGATCTCCCGCGAACAGCGATGGACAGGGGCTGTCCCGAACAGCAGGGCACGGGGTCGGGGTGCGCCGGGGAGAACAGCGCCCGTGTGCTAGGGCACGAGAACCGCGGGATCAGCGCCGGGAAGGGCGGGGGCGTGCTGGAGGCGGGGTCGCGGCCTAAGGACGCTGCGACAGGGGTTGGCGAAGGGGTTGGGCCGACGGGAAGCCGAAGGGGTCGGCCAGAGGTGCGCCGGGGGTGCTGGATCGGGGTCCGAGCAGGCGGGACACTGTCGGCGAACCGACAGGGAGGTCGGCTGCGGGAGAGACGACCGGGACGCCGGTGGTGGCGTCGACTACGGACGGGCGCGGGGCCGAGCGGGCGGCTCCGGCGGTGGGCCGCGCGACGATGGGCGCCGGAGGGAGGCCAGCGGGTCGGCGCCGCTGGGGTGAGGTCGGCGGGAGCTCGTGGGGCGCTGGGGTTCGCGCGGGCCGGCGGGACGCCGGGAAATCGGGGCGCGGCGACGGGGAGAGAGGAGCCGCGCGCGGGGTGGATCGACAACGGAGGGGTCGGCCGAAAATGGGCGCGGAAGGAGCTCGGGGTAGGTGGGGGATGGGTTCTGTGGAGGAGGGAGTGAGAGGGGATAGGGGTTTGAGGAGAAAGTGAAGGGGAGTTGCTCTTCTAGGAAGAGTAGAGAGAGGGAGAGGTGGTTCTCTGGTGGGTTGTTGAAGGAGGGGTGAAGAGAGTAAATAGGGAGGAGTGGTGAATGGGTTAAGTGGTTGTGAGAAGAAAAATGTGTGAGAAGAATACGTGAGAGTGAAAGGAGGAGAGGGGTGGGTTTGCTAAGTGGCTGTGAGGAGAAAATGGGTGAGAAGAATACGTGAGAGTGAAAGGAGGAGAGGGGTGGGTTTGCTAAGTGGCTGTGAGGAGAAAATGGGTAAGAAGAATACGTGAGTGGGAGCGTAAATTGCTGGTCCAAATTTGGACCAGCTCAAAAGCAACATATATTTTTTTTTAAATGACTAGAACCCAGATTTTAAGAAATAGGATTGGGTCTGGGTTCAGGCTCGGGTCTGGGTTCGAGTCTGAGTCAACAACCAAAAGTCCATGTGAATAAATTTTCAAAATAATTTTGACACTCAAAAAATAATCCTAATAACAAATATAATAATAATATAATACTAATATTAAATAACAAGACTGGGTTTCACAATCTTCCCTCCTTAGAAAATTTCGTCCTCGAAATTTAAAGGCAGGGTAGGAGAATCAAACAGCTACGGGTACTACGCCCGTAACTCAGGTCCAACAATAAGAATTTTCAAGGCAGTCGTGGATGAGACGGTTTAGGGACAAGTTTTTTTTTATTTGTGATATCATCCATGCAGAAAAATACAAAGGCGAACCAAAGTACATGAGGTTGATCAGACCATCATGCACCGGTCCTGATTAGACAATATATTAGTGGGTGCACCCAATAAAATATCGTCATGATCAAGCTTGATTTAAAGAGATAGCTTGCAAAACTAGGCTAACTTAGCAGCATTAGTCAAATTTAGAACAGAAAAAGAAAAGATAAGGAATAGGAGTTTAAGTGATGGCTCAAATTCTGATTTTCTTCTCATCTCTGACTAGGCTTGCAACTGGTTTCTCTGGCACTGAAAAGGTTGATTCCAATCTTCAGCTCTGAATTATCCAAACTGTGACTCGGATCCGAAATGTATCGTCTGAGCTGGCCTCAATTTCCAGCTCCGTCAAAATCGATTGTTCCTCTGGTAGGAGAAAACTTCACCAAAAGCAATTTGGTCTTCCCAAGACCTACCAAAATCCAAGACGCAAAATCTCAATACATCTTCAAGCGTCTGGATTGACCTCTCTGCTTGCTCGTCCCGCGGTACTCCATGAATCCGGTAGATGTGCTTCTCGTACAATGTTGCCAACTTCTTAGTGGATAACCAACTAGAAGGGAATAAAGTGTGCTGACTTAGTCAGTCGGTTTACTAAAATCCAATTGGTGCCCTTCCCTCCTTGGGAACAAGGCAATCCTTACTCAAAGTTCATTGTTATATGCTTCTACTTCCATTCCGAATTGTCCAGCGGCTCCATCAAACTTGTTGTCCTCTTGCTAAATTCCTCATGTTGACAAATTCACATCTACTCCCATACCTGGAATTGTCCTTCTTTATTCCATAACACCAATCAATGGAGGCATGTACCGATACGTCTTATTATCTCCTAAATTTATGGAACACTGCGACTGGTGCATTTCTTCCATCAACTCGTTCCTCCGTTTGTCAGCCGACACGCAAATTCTCGCACCATTCTTCAGAGTTCCAATGCTGATTAATTTAGAAACCCTCAAGTGTTCCTGCCAACACTTGATCTCTAAGCCTGCAAAGTGCCTTGTTTTGGAACTACGTTCTCTTGATTTTGTCCCTCAGCCTCGAACTTCATCAATACTGAATCAGCATCCAGCTCCGTCCTTCTATCTCCAGGTAGTATAACCTCCAGTCCCACCTTCTCGATGTCTTCTAGCAGGTGCTAGTCCTTGGTTAAAAACTTCGCCATCAGTATCGACCAAGTGCATCAGCGACCACATTGGCCTTACCTGAATGGTACTGCAGGTTGATGTCGTAATCCTTCATCTGCTTCAACCACCTTCTTAGTCTAACATTCAGCCCTTCCTGAGTGAAGATATATTTCAGACTTTTGTAGCCCGTACATATTTTCACTCCCTTTCCATAAAAATCATGCTTCCATAGCTTCAAAGATAATTACAGTAAATTCAAATTAGGTGTGGGATGATTCTTCGCATGAGTCTGTAGTTGCCTACACGTGTAAGCAATTACTTTCCCATGTTGTTGAAGAACGCAACCCAGTCCTCTTCCAGAGACATTACTGTAAATTGAGAACCCACCGGTTCCAGCGGGTAGCGCAAGGATTGGTGTAGTGGTAAGTCTCTTCTTCAGCTCCTCAATGCCGCCTGACAAACTTTCGTTCAGATGAACTCTTCATTCTTCCAAGTGTGCTTCGTCATTGGCTCAGCAATCTTGGTGAAATCCTTCACGAACTTCTGATAGTAGCCGGCCAAGTTCAAGAACCTTCCGAATTGAACTTGGGGTATATCACTCTTTAACAACAGCTATCTTCCATCGAAATTTCTTCTCTTGACAATATGGCCAAAAGTCTACCTTGTCAACAATCCACGTTCAGATAACTTACCATAAACTTCTTTTTCCTCAAAGTTTCCAAAATTTTCTCAGGTGTTCCTTATGCTCTTCTTCAGTCTTCAAATATATCAGAAAGTTATCTATGGAGAAGATAAACTGATTCAAATACTCATGAAAATCTCTGTTCATGATATTCATGAACACAGCAGAGGCATTTGTCAGTCTAACGTCCTGACCACAGAAAACTACCCATACTTGGTATTTGAACGCCGTCTTGGCAATGTCCTCTTTCCTGACTTTGATTTGATGGTAGTCAAATCTTAAGTCAAACTTCGAAACACCTTAACTCCACACAACCAGATCAAACAGATCCTCGATCTGGGCAGAAAGTACTTGTTCTTTAGTGTCTGGTAATTGATGCACATCCGTTTGTTTCATCCTTCTGGGGCACAAACAAGATAGATACTCCCTAAGGTAAAGTTCCACTCTGATAAATCCTAGAGCCTTCAATGATCTGGTCCTTCATCTTCTTGGCCACCTTCGGGTTGACTCCGTAACATCCTTTAGAAATAGGGAAAGAGCCAGGGACTAGGTCAAGGGTGAATCCTATGTCTAGATCTGGGATAATCCGGGAAGACTATCAGGAAAACATCTGCCATAAGGGTGTAACAAAAACTTCTATTCATGTGGAGAATTACAGCAAAACTCTTATGATTGATCTAAGGACATCCAAAAAGATGATGCTATACAGCGGTTCTAGGTACTATTCCTCATGGTTCTGGCTCTTGTATGAGCAGTCTCCAACTGCTTCCTTTTCTATGAACCTCGAGTATGCATCATGCCTCATTGTAAGGGCAGGGTCTGCTGGATAGGAAGAGGGTCCCTAGGTTGTGGACTAACAGGTGTTGCTGGGATATGAGCTCTGGTTTGATGGAAAGATAAAGGCAGTCTTTTACCCGATGTTCAGCAGATCCACATGCCAAACATTGTCCCAATCTCTTGCGGCAACTAACGGCCTGATGACCAGGCCTCTTGCAATAGTTACAAGCCCATAGCTTCTTATGATAAGGCTGTCGGAAAGTAGAGTACTTGATGGGACCCGAGTATCTTCTAGATTCAGGGGTATCCTACTTAGGACAAGTTCTGCTCTAACTTGGTTGGAGATAACTAAGGCTACATCATTGACGTTCTTCATGTCTTCTCTCGTGATATTCTTCTATTCCTGCTGGGCTTCATCTTGAGCTTTCTGGAACTCCATGATTTCTCGAAATAGGGCAACCATTTGGAAGATGTTTGCTGGTACTGGTGGAGCAACAAAAATGGATACTTCACCAAGGAAAAACAACTCAGTTGAGATGAGGTAGGAATCTCCAGTGTAGGGAAAAACTTCACTGGATGCACAATGAGGACGGTCAAACAGCCGCGAGGGAAAAGACCCTGGGCTTGGTTGAGGAGATGGGGTATGATCCGGAGATGACACCTCATCGCCAGCAGGATTTGGTCAATGGTCATTCTCTGGAAGTTTTAGGACGCACACATAAGCAAGGTAGCCTACCAGTCTATAATCAAGCAAAAATATTTATTTATATATAAATCGGACCTATGTCGTGACAAATCAATGTTCTAGTGTTCTAATTGTTTCTAGGTATGTTTTCCTAAGTTGTTGTTTGTTGTGGACCTGCATGGGCCACCACTGAAAACATGTCACGACCCGATCCCAATTTAATGGGTCGAACCGGACCATGCCCAGCCTGCACCGTGGTGAGACGGCGGCAGTAAGCTGTTCCATTGCAGGTATTCACAACAACACAAGTACATTTGTCACAACTGTTCTATTCGGAATTGAAACTTTATTTGATAAAATATTCAGAAATACAACTGGAAGGGAAATGCTGAAAATAAAACTACAAACTCCAAATAAAAGAAAGATGCAAGAAAGGGAAACTATCTAAGCATCAGGTTCAGTGTTCCAGGTTCAGCGTCCTCCGGAAAAGGCTCCGGTACCGTCGCAGGAAAGAGAACCGGGTCATAGTAGCTATTATAGTATAGCTCGTCATCCTCAGTGTTACCTAAAATGTTGTCTCCAGTCAGGAGGGAGCAAGAACGAAATATGCATCTCATATCTTAAATAGTAATTGGAAAGTGCAGGATAAACAGTTGAAATAATATTTTCAGCAGTTTAAAACAGTTCAGTGTGTTTTGAATATGCAAACGTCTATGACCGGCTTGGGTTAAACAGTAGTATCCTAGCGATACGATATGGCTTATCCCCGTGTGTGAGAGGGGTAAGCTAACACAGTCAGTTCAGTAAGGGCTTTGGTCATAAACGTTTACACTATTCCCCCAGTCTCAGATTCAGTAACAGTAACAGTCGGTAGAGTTCCGTGCCAGCAGTGTGGTATAACATGCATCTTAACTTTACTAAATAAAATACAGGAATACACAAATCGTAACTTGCCTTGTATTAGATTGACTGGAAGGACGAGTCGGTACCGAGGAGGAACGTCAGTTGTAACTTCGAGTTCCTACAGTTGAGAACTCGACTTAGAACCTTTAATAACCAGGCTAAGTGTGCTAGTTGTAATCTCTAGTAGTAAGTCCTAGTCAGGTTTTAAGTTGTATTAATCTACAGCTAACGTTTACGTCGCAACTACGTGCGTTTGATTAAGCCGGTTAACTGGATTATTTGGAAATAACACGATAATCAATTAACTTTGGAAAACTTTGTGTTTCTGTAATATATTTATAAAAATATGGTTTTCTTTTAGTGATAAATCATGAACTAGTTATTTACTAATATTTTATCCATTTAATAAATTCTTAATTAATTATAAAGTTACGTTCTAACTACGATTATACGTCTAATCAAAACCACCCAAGATCACATCCACCCAGAAAAGAGAATAAAAACCTACGCTACACAATACAAGGGCACAGCTAAACATCCTAGAATGGGCTTATGCCCTGTACAATTATTTTTACATCAAATAAGAGGAAATGATAAAATTACTAAATAAAGTGCAGTAAATAAATAATTATAATAAATAGCTTAAACATTAAATAAAAATAATTTAAAATAAAAGTTGGAGTCTCAGACTTGGTTCATCATCAAATCTAGCTAATACCTCAACGCCCGGTCGGACCGGTGCGTTTGCATTTCGCTAGGGCCCACAGACCGGTACGGTAGTCGCCCGAAAAATCAGTTTTAAAAATTCATTATTCCGAAAACCAATTTTGAAATCAAATCAATATAGTTTTGTAAAAATTTGGGCAGCATTTCCTCTATTTCGGGACAAACCCAAAACTGGGAAATGCGCCACAGAAACCTGCAATTGTTCCAACCAATAATAATCCCAAAAATATAACCACCGAATTAACTTTCCAAACCACCAGAAATAATTTCCCAACCAACAGAACTTCCCGAAATACCCGGGAATCACGCAATCAAACCAACAACACACAAAACCCAGCAGACAAAAATCACAGAATATGCTAACGCAGCTAACCGAATTTCCCAAAGGGAAATCGGGGACCGATTATCATCCTCGACTACCAAGACAGGGGACGAACTACTGTGATTATCAGAGATTACCCAAAACGATGGAATCCGAAGGGTTGCCTCGGACTCGGGACGCGAAATTCCACAGATCGGACTCGATCTCCCGCGAACAGCGATGGACACGGGCTGTCCCGAACAGTAGGGCACGGGGTCGGGGTGCGCCGGGGAGAACAGCGCCCGCGTGCTAGGGTACGAGAACCGCGGGATCAGCGCCGGGAAGGGCGGGGGCGTGCTGGAGGCGGGGTCGCGGCCTAAGGACGCTGCGACAGGGGTTGGCGAAGGGGTTGGGCCGACGGGAATTCGAAGGGGTCGGCCAGAGGTGCGCCGGGGGTGCTGGATCGGGGTCCGAGCAGGCGGGACACTGTCGGCGAACCGACAGGGAGGTCGGCTGCGGGAGCGACGACCGGGACGCCGGTGGTGGCGTCGACTACGGACGGGCACGGGGCCGAGCGGGCGGCTCCGACGGTGGGCCGCGCGGCGATGGGCGCCGGAGGGAGGCCAGCGGGTCGGCGCCGCCGGGGTGAGGTCGGCGGGAGCTCGTGGGGCACTGGGGTTCGCGCGGGCCGGCGGGACGCCGGGAAATCGGGGCACGACGGCGGGGAGAGAGGAGCCGCGCGCGGGGTGGATCGACAACGGAGTGGTCGGCCGGAAATGGGCGCGGGAGGAGCTCGGGGTAGGTGGGGGATGGGTTCTGTGGAGGAGGGAGTGAGAGGGGATAGGGGTTTGAGGAGAAAGTGAAGGGGAGTTGCTCTTCTAGGAAGAGTAGAGAGAGGGAGAGGTGGTTCTCTGGTAGGTTGTTGAAGGAGGGGTGAAGAGAGTAAATAGGGAGGAGTGGTGAATGGGTTAAGTGGTTGTGAGAAGAAAAATGTGTGAGAAGAATACGTGAGAGTGAAAGGAGGAGAGGGGTGGGTTTGCTAAGTGGCTGTGAGGAGAAAATGGGTGAGAAGAATACGTGAGAGTGAAAGGAGGAGAGGGGTGGGTTTGCTAAGTGGCTGTGAGGAGAAAATGGGTGAGAAGAATACGTGAGTGGGAGCGTAAATTGCTGGTCCAAATTTGGACCAGCTCAAAAGCAACATATATTTTTTTTAAAATGACTAGAACCCAGATTTTAAGAAATAGGATTGGGTCTGGGTTCAGGCTCGGGTCTGGGTTCGAGTCTGAGTCAACAACCAAAAGTCCATGTGAATAAATTTTCAAAATAATTTTGACACTCAAAAAATAATCCTAATAACAAATATAATAATAATATAATACTAATATTAATTAACAAGACTGGGTTTCACAATCTTCCCTCCTTAGAAAATTTTGTCCTCGAAATTTAAATGCAGGGTAGGAGAATCAAACAGCTACGGGTACTACGCCCGTAACTCAGGTCCAACAATAAGAATTTTCAAGGCAGTCGTGGATGAGACGGTTTAGGGACAAGTTTTTTTTTATTTGTGATATCATCCATGCAGAAAAATACAAAGGCGAACCAAAGTACACTAGGTTGATCAGACCATCATGCACCGGTCCTGATTAGACAATATATTAGTGGGTGCACCCAATAAAATATCGTCATGATCAAGCTTGATTTAAAGAGATAGCTTGCAAAACTAGGCTAACTTAGCAGCATTAGTCAAATTTAGAACGGAAAAAGAAAAGATAAGGAATAGGAGTTTAAGTGATGGCTCAAATTCTGATTTTCTTCTCATCTCTGACTAGGCTTGCAACTGGTTTCTCTGGCACTGAAAAGGTTGATTCCAATCTTCAGCTCTGAATTATCCAAACTGTGACTCGGATCCGAAATGTATCGTCTGAGCTGGCCTCAATTTCCAGCTCCGTCAAAACCGATTGTTCCTCTGGTAGGAGAAAACTTCACCAAAAGCAATTTGGTCTTCCCAAGACCTACCAAAATCTAAGACGCAAAATCTCAATACATCTTCAAGCGTCTGGATTGACCTCTCTGCTTGCTCGTCCCGCGGTACTCCATGAATCCGGTAGATGTGCTTCTCGTACAATGCTGCCAACTTCTTAGTGGATAACCAACTAGAAAGGAATAAAGTGTGCTGACTTAGTCAGTCGGTTTACTAAAATCCAATTGGTGCCCTTCCCTCCTTGGGAACAAGGCAATCCTTACTCAAAGTCCATTGTTATATGCTTCTACTTCCATTCCGAATTGTCCAGCGGCTCCATCAAACTTGTTGTCCTCTTGCTAAATTCCTCATGTTGACAAATTCACATCTACTCCCATACCTGGAATTGTCCTTCTTTATTCCATAACACCAATCAATGGAGGCATGTACCGATACGTCTTATTATCTCCTGAATTTATGGAACACTGCGACTGGTGCATTTCTTCCATCAACTCGTTCCTCCGTTTGTCAGCCGACACGTAAAGTCTCGCACCATTCTTCAGAGTTCCAATGCTGATTAATTTAGAAACCCTCAAGTGTTCCTGCCAACACTTGATCTCTAAGCCTGCAAAGTGCCTTGTTTTGGAACTACGTTCTCTTGATTTTGTCCCTCAGCCTCGAACTTCATCAATACTGAATCAGCATCCAGCTCCGTCCTTCTATCTCCAGGTAGTATAACCTCCAGTCCCACCTTCTCGATGTCTTCTAGCAGGTGCTAGTCCTTGGTTAAAAACTTCGCCATCAGTATCGACCAAGTGCATCAGCGACCACATTGGCCTTACCTGAATGGTACTGCAGGTTGATGTCGTAATCCTTCATCTGCTTCAACCACCTTCTTAGTCTAACATTCAGCCCTTCCTGAGTGAAGATATATTTCAGACTTTTGTAGCCCGTACATATTTTCACTCCCTTTCCATAAAAATCATGCTTCTATAGCTTCAAAGATAATTGCAGTAAATTCAAATTAGGCGTGGGATGATTCTTCTCATGAGTCTGTAGTTGCCTACACGTGTAAGCAATTACTTTTCCATGTTGTTGAAGAACGCAACCCAGTCCTCTTCCAGAGACATTACTGTAAATTGAGAACCCACCGGTTCCAGCGGGTAGCGCAAGGATTGGTGTAGTGGTAAGTCTCTTCTTCAGCTCCTCAATGCCGCCTGACAAACTTTCGTTCAGATGAACTCTTCATTCTTCCAAGTGTGCTTCGTCATTGGCTCAGCAATCTTGGTGAAATCCTTCACGAACTTCTGATAGTAGCCGGCCAAGTTCAAGAACCTTCCGAATTGAACTTGGGGTATATCACTCTTCAACAACAGCTATCTTCCATCGAAATTTCTTCTCTTGACAACATGGCCAAAAGTCTACCTTGTCAACAATCCACGTTCAGATAACTTACCATAAACTTCTTTTTCCTTAAAGTTTCCAAAATTTTCTCAGGTGTTCCTTATGCTCTTCTTCAGTCTTCAAATATATCAGAAAGTTATCTATGGAGAAGATAAACTGATTCAAATACTCATGAAAATCTCTGTTCATGATATTCATGAACACAGCAGAGGCGTTTGTCAGTCTAACGTCCTGACCACAGAAAACTACCCATACTTGGTATTTGAACGCCGTCTTGGCAATGTCCTCTTTCCTGACTTTGATTTGATGGTAGTCAAATCTTAAGTCAAACTTCGAAACACCTTAACTCCACACAACCAGATCAAACAGATCCTCGATCCGGGCAGAAAGTACTTGTTCTTTAGTGTCTGGTAATTGATGCACATCCGTTTGTTTCATCCTTCTGGGGCACAAACAAGATAGATACTCCCTAAGGTAAAGTTCCACTCTGATAAATCCTAGAGCCTTCATTGATCTGGTCCTTCATCTTCTTGGCCACCTTCGGGTTGACTCCGTAACATCCTTTAGAAATAGGGAAAGAGCCAGGGACTAGGTTAAGGGTGAATCCTATGTCTAGATCTGGGATAATCCGGAGAGACTATTAGGAAAACATCTGCCATAAGGGTGTAACAAAAACTTCTATTCATGTGGAGAATTACAGCAAAACTCTTATGATTGATCTAAGGACATCCAAAAAGCTGATGCTATACAGCGGTTCTAGGTACTATTCCTCATGGTTCTGGCTCTTGTATGAGCAGTCTCCAACTGCTTCCTTTTCTATGAACCTCGAGTATGCATCACGCCTCATTGTAAGGGCAGGGTCTGCTGGATAGGAAGAGGGTCCCTAGGTTGTGGCCTAACAGGTGTTGCTGGGATATGAGCTCTGGTTTGATGGAAAGATAAAGGCAGTCTTTTACCCGATGTTCAGCAGATCCACATGCCAAACATTGTCCCAATCTCTTGCGGCAACTAACGGCCTGATGACCAGGCCTCTTGCAATAGTTACAAGCCCATAGCTTCTTACGATAAGGCTGCCGGAAAGTAGAGTACTTGATGGGACCCGAGTATCTTCTAGATTCAGGGGTATCCTACTTAGGACAAGTTCTGCTCTAACTTGGTTGGAGATAACTAAGGCTACATCATTGACGTTCTTCATGTCTTCTCTCGTGATATTCTTCTGTTCCTGCTGGGCTTCATCTTGAGCTTTCTGGAACTCCATGATTTCTCGAAATAGGGCAACCATTTAGAAGATGTTTGCTGGTACTGGTGGAGCAACAAAAATGGATACTTCACCAAGGAAAAACAACTCAGTTGAGATGAGGTAGGAATCTCCAGTGTAGGGAAAAACTTCACTGGATGCACAATGAGGACGGTCAAACAGCCGCGAGGGAAAAGACCCTGGGCTTGGTTGAGGAGATGGGGTATGATCCGGAGATGACACCTCATCGCCAGCAGAATTTGGTCAATGGTCATTCTCTGGAAGTTTTAGGACGCACACATAAGCAAGTTAGCCTACCAGTCTATAATCAAGCAAAAATATTTATTTATATATAAATCGGATCTATGTCGTGACAAATCAATGTTCTAGTGTTCTAATTGTTTCTAGGTATGTTTTTCTAAGTTGTTGTTTGTTGTGGACCTGCATGGGCCACCACTGAAAACATGTCACGACCTGATCCCAATTTAATGGGTCGAACCGGACCATGCCCAGCCTGCACCGTGGTGAGACGACGGCAGTAAGCTGTTCCATTGCAGGTATTCACAACAACACAAGTACATTTGTCACAACTGTTCTATTCGGAATTGAAACTTTATTTGATAAAATATTCAGAAATACAACTGGAAGGGAAATGCTGAAAATAAAACTACAAACTCCAAATAAAAGAAAGATGCAAGAAAGGGAAACTATCTAAGCATCAGGTTCAGTGTTCCAGGTTCAGCGTCCTCCGGAAAAGGCTCCGGTACCGTCGCAGGGAAGAGAACCGGGTCATAGTAGCTATTATAGTATAGCTCGTCATCCTCAGTGTTACCTAAAATGTTGTCTCCAGTCAGGAGGGAGCAAGAACGAAATATGCATCTCATATCTTAAATAGTAATTGGAAAGTGCAGGATAAACAGTTGAAATAATATTTTCAGCAGTTTAAAACAGTTCAGTGTGTTTTGAATATGCAAACGTCTATGACCGGCTTGGGTTAAACAGTAGTATCCTAGCGATACGATATGGCTTATCCCCGTGTGTGAGAGGGATAAGCTAACACAGTCAGTTCAGTAGGGGCTTTGGTCATAAACGTTTACACTATTCCCCAGTCTCAGATTCAGTAACAGTAACAGTCGGTAGAGTTCCGTGCCAGCAGTGTGGTTTAACATGCATCTTAACTTTACTAAATAAAATACAGGAATACACAAATCGTAACTTGCCTTGTATTAGATTGACTGGAAGGACGAGTCGGTACCGAGGAGGAACGTCAGTTGTAACTTCGAGTTCCTACAGTTGAGAACTCGACTTAGAACCTTTAATAACCAGGCTAAGTGTGCTAGTTGCAATCTCTAGTAGTAAGTCCTAGTCAGGTTTTAAGTTGTATTAATCTACAGCTAACGTTTACATCGCAACTACGTGCGTTTGATTAAGCCGGTTAACTGGATTATTTGGAAATAACACGATAATCAATTAACTTTGGAAAACTTTGTGTTTCTGTAATATATTTATAAAAATATGGTTTTCTTTTAGTGATAAATCATGAACTAGTTATTTACTAATATTTTATCCATTTAATAAATTCTTAATTAATTATAAAGTTACGTTCTAACTACGATTATACGTCTAATCAAAACCACCCAAGATCACATCCACCCAGAAAAGAGAATAAAAACCTACGCTACACAATACAAGGGCACAGCTAAACATCCTAGAATGGGCTTATGCCCTGTACAATTATTTTTACATCAAATAAGAGAAAATGATAAAATTACTAAATAAAGTGCAGTAAATAAATAATTATAATAAACAGCTTAAACATTAAATAAAAATAATTTAAAATAAAAGTTGGAGTCTCAGACTCGGTTCATCATCAAATCTAGCTAATACCTCAACGCCCGGTCGGACCGGTCCGTTTGCATTTCGCTAGGGCCCACAGACCGGTACGGTAGTCGCCCAAAAAATCAGTTTTAAAAATTCATTATTCCGAAAACCAATTTTGAAATCAAATCAATATAGTTTTGTAAAAATTTGGGCAGCATTTCCTCTATTTCGGGACAAACCCAAAACTGGGAAATGCGCCACAGAAACCTGCAATTGTTCCAACCAATAATAATCCCAAAAATATAACTACCGAATTAACTTTCCAAACCACCAGAAATAATTTCCCAACCAACAGAACTTCCCGAAATACCCGGGAATCACGCAATCAAACCAACAACACACAAAACCCAGTAGACAAAAATCACAGAATATGCTAACGCAGCTAACCGAATTTCCCAAAGGGAAATCGGGGACCGATTATCATCCTCGACTACCAAGACAGGGGACGAACTACTGTGATTATCAGAGATTACCCAAAACGATGGAATCCGAAGGGTTTCCTCGGACTCGGGACGCGAAATTCCACAGATCGGACTCGATCTCCCGCGAACAGCGATGGACAGGGGCTGTCCCGAACAGCAGGGCACGGGGTCGGGGTGCGCCGGGGAGAACAGCGCCCGCGTGCTAGGGCACGAGACCCGGGGGATCAGCGCCGGGAAGGACGGGGGCGTGCTGGAGGGGGGGTCGCGGCCTAAGGACGCTGCGACAGGGGTTGGCGAAGGGGTTGGGCCGACGGGAAGCCGAAGGGGTCGGCCAGAGGTGCGCCGGGGGTGCTGGATCGGGGTCCGAGCAAGCGGGACACTGTCGACGAACCGACAGGGAGGTCGGCTGCGGGAGCGACGACCGGGACGCCGGTGGTGGCGTCGACTACAGACGGGCGCGGGGCCGAGCGGACGGCTCCGGCGGTGGGCCGCGCGGCGATGGGCGCCGGAGGGAGGCCAGCGGGTCGGCGCCGCCGGGGTGAGGTCGGCGGGAGCTCGTGGGGCGCTGGGGTTCGCGCGGGCCGACGGGACGCCGGGAAATCGGGGCGCGGCGGCGGGAAGAGAGGAGCCGCGCGCGGGGTGGATCGACAACGGAGTGGTCGGCCGGAAATGGGCGCGGGAGGAGCTCGGGGTAGGTGGGGGATGGGTTCTGTGGAGGAGGGAGTGAGAGGGGATAGGGGTTTGAGGAGAAAGTGAAGGGGAGTTGCTCTTCTAGGAAGAGTAGAGAGAGGGAGAGGTGGTTCTCTGGTGGGTTGTTGAAGGAGGGGTGAAGAGAGTAAATAGGGAGGAGTGGTGAATGGGTTAAGTGGTTGTGAGAAGAAAAATGTGTGAGAAGAATACGTGAGAGTGAAAGGAGGAGAGGGGTGGGTTTGCTAAGTGGCTGTGAGGAGAAAATGGGTGAGAAGAATACGTGAGAGTGAAAGGAGGAGAGGGGTGGGTTTGCTAAGTGGCTGTGAGGAGAAAATGGGTGAGAAGAATACGTGAGTGGGAGCGTAAATTGCTGGTCCAAATTTGGACCAGCTCAAAAGCAACATATATTTTTTTTAAAATGACTAGAACCCAGATTTTAAGAAATATGATTGGGTCTGGGTTCAGGCTCGGGTCTGGGTTCGAGTCTGAGTCAACAACCAAAAGTCCATGTGAATAAATATTCAAAATAATTTTGACACTCAAAAAATAATCCTAATAACAAATATAATAATAATATAATACTAATATTAATTAACAAGACTGGGATTCACACTAGACTGTTACTAAACAAATAAAATAAAATAATAATAATAATAATAATAATAATGATAATACAGTAATAATAATTCTAATAATAAGAATAATATTAGTAATAATAATAATAATAATAATAATAATGATAATAATGATGATGATAATAATAATAGTAATAGTAATAATAATAAAATAAAATAATAATAATAAAAACAACAGCATAAGCTGTTCCTTTAAGTGAGGAAAAAAAAGGAAGTGGAGAGAGAGAGAGGAAGAGCGGGCGGAGAATGTGGCGCTCACCAGAGGGGTTTCGGCTGTGGCACGGCGCGACGGTCTTCCGTGAGGCTCTCGGTGGCACGGCGGCCGGTGGAGGCGGAGGGCGTCGGATCTGGAGCGGAATCGGCGGAGTCGGGCGGCCTGCGCGGAGGCGGCGGCCGTGAGGGCACGACGGCCGGGGTTTCGTGGCGGGACGGGCCTCTACTCCGGCGTGAGGTGCCTACGTCGGCGGGAGGTGACATGCGCGCGACGGCACGAATGTAGGAGCATTGGGAGGCTCGCCGAGCGCGGCGGAGGTCGGCTCGAGTCGGTGATTTCTGCGGCGGCGAGGGGTTTACTCGTCGACGGTGAAGAGGACTGCGGCAGTCGTAAATCTGGAGACGGCGTCGAGTGCTGGTGCTCGGCTCGGATCAGATGGCCGGGGCAGCGGTCAGGTAAGGATTTCTTCCCCCTTTAGCCTTTTTCGATATGGTGTGGTTTCGTAGGGTCGGCCGGGGTGGTGTTTAGGGATTTGGCCGGAGCAGTGTTGGCGAGATTTGGGTGGCGGTGGTGTCGGCCCAGACAGGGTGGTGGCCCGCCGATGGGTCGAATCTGGTGGTAATAGTGACGACAGTGGTTGTGATGAAGGGGAACGGTGGTTGCGGTGAAGGGGAACGGTGTTGGTGGTGAAGAGCCGGGGAGATGGCGGGGTGACGGTGGTGAAGATGGCCATGGTATTGGCAGCGGTCTTGCGCCATGGGGAGTGGTCGCCGGTTGCTGGACAGGGAGGGGACGGTGTGAATTGCGGTAGTTAGGTTAGGGTTTCGTGTCCGGTACGGCACGGCACGAGATAGTGGTGTCCGGCCTGTCGGACACGAAAACTATGATGTATATGTAAAGGGAAAAACTTTAGTGGATTGGACGGGCACAGACACGGTGCACTGGTTGTATTATGAAAATTATATGGAGAAGTACCTCTCATATATACAAGAGGTGGGAATTCCCAGTTGGATAAGACTGGTATTCGTTTAAATCCCCAATTAGATAGTGTTAAATTTAAATTCAAATTGATTAAGTCATATGTAGATATTATCATTATTAATTCAAATAAATAGATATAATTAGATCAAATCCAATCCAATATAGCAACATACTATTTTAAAATCTATTTAAAATAAAAAATAAAATCTTTTCAAATGTAAATTATCATTATCAATTAAATTTAAATCAAAACACTATTTTAAAATACTTTTTTTTGAATAATAAATTATTTTTATTAATTAATTTCAAAAAATGCTTATATATGAATAATAAAAATTTATGCTCCTCATATGTAGTAAATATTTGCATAAAACATGGTTTTCAAATTACTATTTATATAACCATTTTATGATGTAAAATAGGTTTTGGAAATTCCAAATGCGACACATTTTACAACTTTAAGTAATCAAAATATTTATTAATTATTATTTAAAAAAATCAAGATTTTTAAATAATTTTTTTTTACAAAAATATGTACCTCGCACATATTCGCACTTGACGAGACATATAAAAATGCGAACTCTTACGCGACGTCCCATACGACAAATTCGTACGCGACGTATAATACGACTATGCGACGTACAAATACCAAGTAAAAATTTTAAATAATCAATTTATATATATAAAAAATTTTAAGTAGAAATTTAGGAAGTTTATAATATAGAGGGTTTGAGGATACCTTACAAATACCATAAGACAGACATTGGCACTTCCAGGGTCTGTCTTCTTCCTCTGTATCACTGGAATAACTTTCATGCCAGATGCTTGTGTTAGCATACTTTTGACTGGTTGTTGCTTTTCTGCTTGATCTTGATCTGTCATATGGACTATTTTTTTTGGAAGTTGGGCAGTCCTTCTTCATGTGCTCTGACTTCTTGCATCCAAAGCATATGGTTTCATCTTCATTGCTTTCTTGGATATCTCTCTTCCTTCTGTTTTATTTCTCAAACTTTAAGAACTTCCTGAAGTTCTTCACTAGTAGGGCTTATTCATCACCACTTAATGATTCTTCATCGGAATCATTGCATGTTGATTTTCTGGCTTGAGCTTTGGAGGCAATAGATTTTTCTTTTGGAGTTGCTTCTTCAAATTCTTGCAGATCAAGCTCATGGGTCATGAGCTTGCCCATCAATGTTTCCAGCGACATGGTGGTGAGATCGTTTCCTTCAATAATTGTTGTTGCCTTCGGGTTCCAGTTCTTGGTTAGAGCCCGCAGTACTTTTCTGATCTTCTCATGATTGCTGTATTCCTTACCAAGAGATTGCAAAAGGACTAGTAATATCAAGAAAACGTGTGAACATCTGTGTGATTGACTCACCGGGTTTCATCTTGAAAGATTCATAGTCCTGTGTTACTCTACTAATTTTGGATTCCTTCACTTGGGAAGAACCTTCATGAGTTACCTCAAGAAGTTTCCAAATTTCGTGAGATGTTTTACAGGTTGAAACTCTGTTGGACTCCGTTTTGTCAATTGCACAGAACAGTGCATTGATGGCACGAGCATCTAGACTAGCCTTAGCTTTTTTAGCTTCTGTATATTTATCATGAGGCTTGTCTACAAGCTGGCCGTCAACCACTGTAGGTGCCGGTTTTTTATAACCGTCAATCACTATAGACCAAAGATCAAAGTCAAGAGACTTTAAGAAAAAAATTATCCGTATTTTCCAATAGGTATAGTTTGTACCATCAAATAGTGGGGGTCTATTTGTGGATTGCCCTTTACCGTTGAATATTGATTTCACGGCTGCCATATATACTCTCTGAGGTTTGTTATATTAGGATATAACCTGCTCTAATACCAATTGTTGGACCGTTGAGAACCTCTAGAGGGGGGTGAATAGAGTGTGTGTGTGCAACAGAAAATAATCACCAATTTACAAAATAAAGTTATAACTATGGTAGTAAATAAGAGACAGTAAATAAATACAGCAAGAGATAGAGAGATCAAACTCAGTGACACAGCGATGTATACTGGTATCCCTCTGAGAGGACTAATCCAGTATAGAGTACTCTTGCTCGATGTTAATCCACTAAGGCACAAGCTAATTGAGAGCTTGCAGTCTCTTACAACACCGTGCTTGGTGACAAGTGCACGACCAACTTCACAACACCGTGCTTGGTGACGAGCGCACGATCGGCTCCACAACAAGGATAATTGATGTACTTGGAACAATCTCTTTACAATTCTTGAACACCAAAATACTCTAGATCGAAGTAGATATTACTGGCTTTTGGCTAAGAGGAGTATAGGTGTGATTTGAAAGCTTTTGATCGATTAAAAACACTTACTGAATATAGAAGAGAAGATGAAGAATGAATGAATGATTTGAAATGAAAAACTCTCTCCTATTTATAAGTATTTTCTGGGACCGAACTCGGACATAGTTCTGGCAGAGTTCTGATGCAAATACTTCACATATGTATGTTGCATGCAGATTTGGAGGCAACGAATATTTGAATTCAAACTGACCGAACTCGGGCAGAGTTCGGACCGAACTCGGGCCGAACTCGACTTTGAGTTATGTCTAGGAGAATTTTGAAATATTTGTCAAATTCTGTTGCAAAAATAATTTTGAACATTTGGTAATGATGAAATGGGAATAGATAGACTTTTTAGAAATGTGGACTGAGATTTACCTAAGCCAGTATTACCTAGTTGATCTTACAATTTAAACCCTAGACTCAATAAAGATAAAATACATAATAAATTATAAAATATCTCGGACTGGATCCCATTGAAAGTAATCTTCAAATTGATGATATATATGCTTGATGATGTAGTACGACGCTCGTTGATATTAATTTCATATGTCCTGAAATGATTAGCAGCAGTTCATATATTTTGCGTATTGACTTAAGTTCATGTCGATTATTAAAATCGGGTGTGACCATGGAATGGGCCAACAGAGGTTCTGTTTGAGTCTTCACCTCCATTGCTTCTATCTCGGTAAGAGTATACGTCATATGAAAAGAAGGACAAATTGGTTGACATTTTGGCGGATCCGTGCCGAAAAAAATACTGTCTTCATGCATTAGAATGAGGCTGAGTCTTGGCAGCATCCTGTCGCACACAAGCTTGGTGATGACAAAGTACCTCCTTGTACACCGCCATCATCTCTGGGTACCAACTCTCCAGCCCAGCAAGGTCCTCAGAGGTCGGACAATACTCCTCGTTCGGGTCCTCACCCTAAGGCAGCTTAGAGATAGCAAACATTTCATGAAGAGCCAGTCCTATCTCCCCGTACGGGCAGAAAAAAGGTACCGGTATCTTGATTAAACAACTTTAGCAGAGCCAAAAATAAAGACTGATTGACAGGAATCCGTACTCAGTGCCCTTTATGGCACGACGAAGGCCCCAGTACTACCGAGATCGTCTTTAAAAGTATACAACACCCATCGGGTCAGATCACTTCACTTCTTGTCAGAGTGAACCCAGCCTTCAACCCGGAAGAGGCCGTTTAGATATGTGTGGCCAGCAGCCAGGAGTCTGTTTGCAAAAATGGAAGCACCAGAAAGATGCAGATCCACTGGGATGTCATTAAACCTACTTCCGGGAAGCAGCAACCGCAGGGGAGATGACGGCTCATCCTGAATGGGTACAAAAGTATCTTGACCCTTCTCTGCCCTAATCCGGCCTAAAACTAGACCTGCCTGGCTAGGGGTTAAATCCTACTCAAAATGCCATTTTTGGCAAAATAAGAGAAAATAGACAATGGTAGACGGAGGTCAGTCAGTGGGACGTACAGAAAGAGACCATTATTCTCAAGAAACTAGGCCGATGTGAGGGAGAAGAGTTCTATCTCCTCCGAAACCAGTCGGTCACCAAAGAGGAATTGGGGCTTCAACTTCCTGCCATCAATATCAAGGGAAGGTGTTAACCTGCCCGGATCTAGCATACGGCAAAAATAGCTTACGCTTTGTGCCAGTATGTCATCCAGCCGCCCAATCGGCTGATCCGCGACGATTAACCTCACAAACGAGGTAACAAGATCATGTCCGATATTTGGCCCCAACGAGCAGGAGGAGAAGTCGTAAAGAATATCGCTCAGTGAGGCTGTCATGGAAACTACACGAAAAGAAAATAAAATTGAGATGAAAAATATAACTTCCTCAAGTTAACTTCAGCACAAGCATCACGCCCTCCGCGTTAGCAAGAACTTTAGCACATTTTGTAGTTGTTACTCTTTTAAAGTAACAACTATATAAATCGGTTGAACAAAATGTCAGCGCATCTACAAACTCCCATCCGAAGAACGGGTGTCTGTGCACAATCAACAAAAAAATAAACCTTCTACAAAAGTAGTATTCAGAAGAATGGTCACTCATGGGCATAAAATCAAAGTGAATAACTACGACAGGAGGTCATACGTCATCGTAAACAGCTACACCAGCAATCGAAGACTCACCAAGGTCACCTGTATCAGAGGCGGGCCCCTTTCTTTTAGTTTTCCTAGAGTTTGCCGCAGGAGCCTTCCGTGCGTTTGATTTTTTTCGTAGCCATGGCTGGAAAAGTTAGGGTTTGAAAGAAGTAGAAGTCTCTGAAAAAGGTTTCGATGAAGGAGTAGGTGAAAATAAAGAAAGCTTTTCTCTCTCCCCCAACATTCCTACTTATAGGAAGAGCCATGCCACATCAACAAAAGAAGACGACGCTTCGTTCACCCTTAACACGACGTGGGTTCAGAAAAAGGTCAGGATAAACGTTCGTATGAAATGAGGAGTTATGATCAAAACTTAAGAAAGCGACGGCTTATGGTATTTAATGCTTAAGCCCAAGCATGACGTCAGCCTGGCAGCAAACGTGATGGGTATTTTGCCTATAAAGAAATGTGTCATGCTTCTTTTCAAAGTATCCCGAGCTCGACTCAAGTTCGGGACACTTTGAAGGGGGTCTTGTAGAAGCATGAAAAAGCATAGGGTGACATAAGGCGCAGGTGGGTACTCTCGCTACCCACCCATCTTCACAAAGGCACAAATGACGAACGACGTTGGTTGGTGCTTTCGCTACCAAATAAGCTTCATAGAAGCGTAGGAGGTCAAGCACGCCAACAGAAAAGACAAACTCATAAAAAATAGATGGAAAGTTCAAGAAAAGTTCGTTTTATTAAATCATGGCTACAAGCGTCTATTGCAGATTCGTCATGATTACATAAAAGAAGACTTCCTAATTACAAGGATCTATTACAAAATACTTGTGATTATATATACTGAACTAAAAACTTCTACGGATCTATGCTAGGGTTCATCTTCACAATGTAATCATCATGAGAGGAGAGACTATGGATAGAAGATGTGAATACAGTCGCCATCAAAGTCTGCCACCATAACACCCCCTCTCAGACGCGCAGCTCTTTCTGAAGCATCTATTGGCCCGAGCGAGAATTCAGTCCACAGCATGACATGAGGCCCTTTTTTAGAAGCACATCAGCTTCTGGGCTCTTCCAGTATAACGGAAGCACGCAGTGGCCAATGAGCAGGGCAGAGCACAACCTGCGACGCTTCATGTTGGCAACCAGACCGAACTCGATTGTCAGGACCTCCAAGACCTACAAGTTGTCGCTCAGGTTGGAAATCCCTATGAGAAGCATTCCAGCACATCTCGAAGCTTATCATCAGTTCTTCTACGAAGGCACAGCTCCTTTGAACGAAGGGATCCTCAACCAAAATCTGACTTAGGCAAGGCTAACGGCCGCTCGAAGCTAAGTCTGGATCCAACATGGTATTGAAGGACAAAAAAAAGGAAGACATGACTCTTCGAAAGAAACTTACCCTTTATATAGGGCGGAAGTGGTCCAAGACATAGGCCACGGGGCCGTCGGTCAAAATTTCCACATTAATGGAACGAACCTAAGACTCAGCACAATGAACCTCATTAAATGGGTTCATTCGACTAAGTCTTAGACCATTAAAAGACCCCTTGAAATTCTCCAAGTAACGATAGCAATCAAGAGGGAGTCGTTCCTTAAAGAGCTGTTATTAATTGCTCTTAAAGAAGACGTCAAAGCTAGCTTCTTCAAACTAGAAGCGCAGCTACAATCCTGCGCCAGCGGGAGGCAGACAGGTGATGACTTCACATCATCCCAGCTTCAACGGCGTAGACCTCTACTTTGACCCAGAAGCTCAACTCCCTTCATCAAAGACTTGGGAAATACCAGTGCATCCAACACAAGTCCGTCTACAGCTCCAAAACCACAGTAACCTCGTTAGTCTGAAGCACAAACTACTCGTCGCCCTAAAGCACAGTGACTTTACCACTCGAAACACAGCCTAGTCATCGCTCAAATACACAGAGGTTTAGTCATCTTCAAAACATTGTCCACTCGTCGCCTGAAAGCACAAAGGCTATGTTGTCTCCAGGAGAACTGTCTACTCGTCGCACCAAAAGCACAGCAGCACTAAGACCTCGCTACAGGCACAGGTTGCATGGTCCCACCATATTGGTTTGTTTAAACCGCCAGTCTCAAAGATAGGATAGAGGTTGATCATACTGATAAGTGCAAATATCTTATCAATTGGTTTAGAACTCAGATAAGGTCGAAGTTTGCTCTTTTAATAAAGGTGGTATCAGGTTGGTTTGTTTAAACCGATCGCCTCCTAAAGATAAAACAAAATCCTACTCTGAGATGAAATCCAAGATCTACTCGGCTTCATCTGAACAAAGGATTCCTAGCAATAGACACACGCCACGTGTCTTCTCCTTCGGTTATTTTGATAACCACCCGAGATCTCGATAGAGGGGAATTTCGACGCCGCCACGTGTTAGCTCAGCAGAAGCCCGTACCTTACAATGACAGCAGATTCCATCATATCTTAAATCCGAGTGCACATCGCATATGTGCCCCCCTTTTTCCTATAAATAGAAAGAGTTTTTCCTTCAACAAAAAAGGAGGAGGACACACACAAAGAGAAAAGAAGTAGAAGGAAAAAAGCATATCTTCAAAGTCTTCAACTCTGGCATCCTCTTGATCGGTAGCCCTAGAGTTCCATCAAAGGTACCAAAAAGCCAAAGCAAGTCCAACTCGTCGTCAGATCATCAACGGAGTAAAGGAGCCGCTGTAGTGCTCGATCTCCATCGTCACGCTTTTTCAGAATTCTTGTACTTAGATTTTCTAGCATAGGAATCGATTGTACCTTTTTTCAAGTTCAATAAACAAAAAGTTCGTATAACCTTTTGTGATATCGAACAGCAGCTTGTTTCTTCATTCCATCATTTTTCATATTATGTTCATCCACTTGTAACTCGTTCTGAATGAGTACAGTTCTGATCTAATCAGAAACTGTTTGTAAAAATTTTATTGTTGCGCTATGAATTCATTTGTACCTTCATCGAAGTGCTTCATTTGAGTTTGTCGCTCAGAATCCTCTGGGATCTCTATTGTGCACCTTCTTCAAAGTGTTGCCAAAATTAGTTTTTTATCAAAAAATCATGCCCCGAAAATAACAATCTCAAAGCTAGATTTCAAGATGGAAAACTCTAGTGCTGCTCTCATCAATTCCAACTTTAAAAAGTTAGAGAAATTTAATGGAGAGCACTACCAAATCTAGAAGAGGAATGTTAGCCTTAATCTTCAACTTGCTGAAGTTGACCACGTACTAACTGAGGAAGAACCAAATATTCCAGAAACTGGGTTTTCAGCCGCAATTACTGCTGCTACTAAAAATTAGACCAAATAGAGAAGGAAGAATAGCTTGAAGGAATCATATTCTAAGAAGACCATTGCCAGAGAGATATGGGAGTCATTGGAAATATTGTACGAAGATGACAATAACAGGAGCAAGATATTTATTGTTGAAAAATATCACAAGTGGTTCTTTGAAGATGAGAAGACGATGCTACCTCAGGTGAAAGAATTCCTGAAGCTGTGTTAGAAATTAGAAGACGAGGGGATGCCCCTCAACGACAAGTTCGTTGTTGGAGGGATCGTCTCCAAGCTTGCCACTGGTTGGAGCAAATTCTATATAATCTCAAGGTGAAGGGGACTTCTTTCAAGCAACAGAAGACAAAGCCCCATCTGGCTTGCTTCAAATATGGCAATAAGGGTTATTTCAAGAGTGAATGCAAATCTACGCCCAAACGACCAGAGCAAGGTGAGCCTAGTAAGGTTTTCATAATTGCTAATGTAATTGCAATAATTACACAGGTCACTGCGATGGGGGCTGACTCTGACTGGTGGGTAGACACTAGTGTCACCTGCCATGTCTGCTCAAGCAAGGAATGTTTCACCGCATACATACCAACTTTTGAAGTTGCTATGGTGGCGAACCAGGTACAAGCTAAAGTGTAAGGGATCAGAACGGTGGTGTTGAAGCTGACTCCAGGGAAGTCTCTGATGCTTCAAGGTATGAAGCATGTACCTGATATCGCAAAGAATCTGATCTTTGGAGACCTACTCTGTAATGCAGGCCTAAGAATGGACATCAATGATGGCCAGATGGTAATGTCCATTAAAGGAGCATACTTCAAAAAAGCATTTTATACCGAAGGAATGTTTAAACTTCAGCTTGTAAATCAGTCTAATGTAATTAATACAATCGCTCATTCTGATTATACTCTTGAGTTGTGGCATAATAGACTAGGACATGTTCATTATAAAAGAATAAACAGAATGTCTAGTCTAGGACTTATCTCCAAATATGGGGGTAAGGTAGAGAAATGTGAAGTGTGTGCTTAGACTAAGATCACAAGAAAATTCTTTCCTCGTGTTAATCAGAGAATAGATCTTTTGGAGTTGGTATACTCTGATGTTTTTGACTTCAAACAATTCTCTACAAAGGCAGGAATGAAGTATTTCATAACCTTCATCGATGATTTCTCAAAATGCGTGTTCGTCTACCTACTGAAGGCTAAAGAAGAAGCGTTCGAGAAGTTCAAATAGTTCAGGGCCGTGGCTGAACGACAAACTGGACAACAACTAAAGATAATAAGAAGTGATCGAGGCGGAGAGTACCGGTCTCATGAATTCGTATCATTTTACAAAGAACATGGAATTATCAACAAGACTACTGCTCCGTATTCTTCTCAATCTAACGGAGTAGCAGAAAGAAAGAACAAAATATTGACAGAAATGATAAACTAAATAATGTTAACTATAGGTCTTTCAAAATGCTACTGGAGAGAAGCTGCATTGTCAGCCACTTTTATTCTGAATGGGGTTCTAACTACCACTTTTCTAAAATAAAGGTATTTTTGTTTTTTTTGGAAATTGATTATTTTAATTATTATTTAATTGATTAAATTGTGTTATTGAATAATTGGGTAAAACCGTTGAACCATATTATTTAGACGACTAGTCATGACCAAGGGAGACTTATTTAGTGAGATTAGACAAAATTAAATCCATTCCTAATTATTTAGTTAAGCTCTAATCTAATATGAAACCATTTAGATTTGATTTAACTAAACCACTAAGTTAGAAGGAGCCTTTTTTTGAAACTTTGTCATGACAACTAGAAGGGCTATTTAGACTTTTTCATGAACCAACCCTAGCCCTAATGTGGCCGACCCACGTTCATCTTCTACCTCCTCCTATTTTATTTCAAACCCTAAATTTAGGAGTTCGCCCAAATTGCTCCATCATCCATTTCTCATCCAATTTTTTCTAAATCAATTGCAAACTCCTTTCCTTGAAGAGAGGCAACCTCTATTGACTAGTTGAAAGCTTATTAGAGCAATTTGGCCATTGGAGCTTGGTGGAGATCTAAATTTAGGATTTGTTCCTTGGGAATCCATCTTCCAAGTGGTAAGAACCCTCCAAACCCTCTAATATCCCTTTTCTTAGTGTAGATGTATTCATTTAGGACTCCCTTTATGTTAGGGATGCCTTGGGTCAAATTAGAGTCCATTTGAGGTGCGTATCACGGGCGTATCGCACCTATCGAATACGCACATCAAGTGTTCAATGAAATGACTCTTAGAGCATTCAATACTCCAATTTCACATTAAACCATGGTCTACATTTTGTTTGTCTTGAGTTAACATATTTTATGAATGGCTAGTGAATTAGGATGGTTTTGGTGTGTTAAATTGGTTTGGGAATGTGAACCTATGGGTGATAGTGTACTGTTCACACTGTTCTTCATATCCAGTCTATTATTTCTATTTGCAATTCCTGTTGTTGACCTGCATCACAAGGATATCAGTCAAATCCTTTCCACTGCACATTTTAATGCCCAGTCTCCATCCTTCTTACTGTACTGCCCATCTTCATAGCATGTATGTTCTATACTCTAGATTGCAGCCAACATTATCCTTGATTTATCCCAAGATTATCACTATGTTGTCCACCACAATTGTTAATATTGGCCATTACCAAGTTCAACTCCATGAACCTATGTCCAGCTCATATAGTGTTTGCATCATATAACGCCCCAGTCCCAAAATACGTAGGATCAAGTACGTGAATATGCCAGCTGCACATATACGAAGAATACTCCAATTTATGGAATCCTCATATATGCACATAAGCTGTAAATAAAAATAATCATAGGCCAGAATAACATATCTATTCTCATCAAGGCTCAACACAGAAGATAATAAAGTCCAAATGAATAAAGCAGAGTATCAAAAGATCGCCGGGTGAACATACTCACTCCAAACAGCTATGAAAAATAGTCTCACAAGATCGGAGTCCAACCTCCACAAAATAAAAAGAAAAGAGATGTAAAATAATGTCCACTAATGTCTCAAATATGGAATAGACTAGAAATCAAAAAGGGACTGCCTCGTCATCAATATAGGATAGCTCCAATATCACTCCGTACTCCTGTGGAAAATCGTCTAAACCTGGAGAGATAACCAAGTCCTCAGGGGACATAGCAAGATACAAGAAAACACCATGCCATATAAACTGTGATAATATAATAAGAGAAAAAGGTATGCATGCAACCGGATTCCTGACCATTCTACTATGAATATGCAGTTGAGATACATTCCTTCGACGCATGAGCCCTGGCTGAATATAGGATCCGGTATAGTCCCCTTTTGGGCACCAGTGACCAAGAGCATGATGTTCAAAAAACGACAGTGGCCAACCTGAGAGGCTCATACCCGTATCTCTAGCGGAGCTTCCGGGTTACAAGGGAAGTGTAATCGAAGCTCATACGTCAGGTAATGTTCTCCCCACCCAATGCCTAGTATCATCATCTCTATGACTGACATGTACCTCTAGTAACCGCCAAGTCTTCTAGCATGCAACTCTATTGGCAGTTACCCCTATCCGTCGCACGCTCTTTACGTATCGGTGGCCAGCCGACCACGCAGAAACGTGTCATATATGTGACTCACATCACTTGATACAACAAGTGTCAAGGCCGTATGAGATATACCAATACCTCAATATCAATGGGTGGTCAATAACTAAGTCAATGCAAGAGAATAAATAAAGCAAGAAAAACGACCGATAGAGTCGCTTGCACCCAAGTGTGACTTGGATGCACAGTTAAATATCAAGAAACAATGCTGGAATAACAACTGAAAATAAGGAGTATAATAATCACAGAGTAAGGTGGCAAGGTATCTTGCCTGATGGTGCAAAGTGGCAATCCCAAGAAATCACAATGTCAGCCAAGAAACGTTACAGTCTCCAAACAACTCCGGACGCTGAAACAAACATCAAAAATGCACTCGATGTAAAAGATATACCTAGGAAATACCTGTCCAAAAATCAAATTTTGGAACAGGAGCAAAATCATAATTTTGGGTCAAAACGATGTCCGCCGTTAGACCCGCTTTACACCGAAATGCGTGCCAAAGTCTATGGTCTCGAAAGTCGTCAAACTACATGTCAATGGATTTAGTTTGAGGAGAGGAACTCAATGGTATGTCCAGTTTTGGATTCCGATGAGCCGTGCACAAAATCTCCCGTTTGAGTGGGTCGCAGGCCCGCCAAAAATAGGTTCCGATTTGACCTTCTCAGAATCGAACCAAACTTGGCACACAGGACCAGAATTTTGATCCGGACCTGTTGGCACAAGTTTCGTCTCGATTCGACGACTGTACACGAAGTTATGGACCTTCTCAGAATCGAGCCAAACTTGGCACTAATATATATATATATATATATATATATATATATTTTATATATATATATATATATATATATATATATATATATATATATATATATATATTAGGCTAATAAAATTCCTAAAAATTTACAAATAATTTCCTAAAAATCCTAGAATTTACTATATACCTTATTTAATAGAAATGTTAACAGCACACATATAATATATACACACATGTATTTATAATTACGTACATATACCAAATAAATTCTAAATAATATAGAAAAATAATTTTTAAGGCACTAAAATAATTTAGAAAATATTGGGGGTTTACACATCAGTCCATATGAAGGTAACCTGTTCAGTCCACTTCTTTAGTTCAGTTCATATAAATGAGATACACATATAGGTCCATTACCTGTCCATCCTTCAAATGAGTTCAGTCCACTCAAGCTAATGTTCTGTCACTGTCCTGCCTCTCATAGTGTATCAGTTGTAAACCTTTTCCTGTATGCATTAGCTGCATGATGAAGGGAGTATAGGCTCGAGATTGCTTAGCGAAGCAGCCCATTCTAGTTTAGGAGTTCAGTCCTCACATGATCCCTTGAGAAGTAGTCATGACTTAGTGAAGGACTCAAGTAATTGATTGTGTTAGCCATCTTGTATTCATTATTCATGCCATATTATATGATGTATCAGAGCTCATTAGTTATGTTTAGGTTTACATCTCTCTCTTAATTGTTGTTCCCTACCATTCCATATGTCAGACCTCATTCAATGTTCAACCGTGATCCTATAGTTCAAATCTTGTTTGTTATGACAAGTTAGGCTAACAAAGTTAAGCCCATCCATGTTAGTCCATACTTCTAGGTTCAAATATCCTAATATGTCCATTCATTTCAGACCTCACCCTTTAATGTGTCCTGCATATTGTCCATGTGTGGACATGGTAACAAATGTTGCCATGATGATCCATTGTAGTAACTTTCAGGTTAAACTAATTAGTATCCTTGCATGTTCAGTCCATATACTCTTGAGTATCGGCTATTGTGATTTGGTATCAGAAATGGGAGGTAAGAGAGGATCGTTATTGGTCCAATTTTTCTTAACACATGTGTTCTGCCCTCACCCTTCAATTAAGTCCATGCTGTTGATCCCTTACACATGAATGCATAACTATTTTGTCTCCATTTGATGGCTTCATGTATAATTCCACTTATTGCAAGGATGTTCACACCCTTGTATTTACCTAATGGTCCACCATCTTAATGTATATGTCCCTATCCTTATGCATCATCTCATCTGTAGACCATCTGTTAAGATCCTTGCTCGAGTATCAGTAAAATACATTATCGAATGCAACCATGCTATATTTGTCCATTTTATACTCATATAATGTCTTTATCTCCATTATCTATTGTTCATACATGATCTCGTGTTCAGATCATATGAAATATGATCAATTATATATATATACATGATGTATAAGTCCTTTTGTCATAACCCGCACCCACTATGAGGGTACGAGAAGTAACACCGCCCAGCCTATGCCGCAGTGTCGGCGGTAGAACGCTGTTCTAGGTCGTGAACTATAACTACATAACATGAAATACTCTGCAAAAGGAGGCCAACACAGAGGTACAACTCGATCACAATCTAAGGTAGAATGTAGCACGATGGAAATAGATAGAGAAATCCTCAACTGAGGTACAGTAGAATGAAATAACATAAGTCTCAACACTACCAGTCTCAACATCTCTAAAATATACAGCTCTGAAATCAAGGACAACAACTAAACATGAAAAGGAAAAACAGTCTAAGCTATCTATACTAAGCAAGCTATTGTCCTCAGCAGCTGCCTGAACCTCCCCCGGGGTCCAGGTCACAGTGTCATCTAGGAAAGCTCCAAGTAAGGGGTGCAGGGTTCCTCATCATCCTCTGTAAAAATTTTAACAGGTCCAGTCAGGACGGAAGCGAGCACAAAATATCTCACGCAGTTCATATCAAGTTAGGAAATATAAAGCATGCAATAGAGTAAAATAAAGGAAACGCTGAAAGAAGAATGTATATAAAAAACAGCAGAGATTTGATAATAGGAAATATCTATATATGATAAGTAAAAAGAACTGTAAGCAATATGTGATTTAGAGTACAATATGGTTATGTAAACGGTTTAGGACAATGCAATGGTAACTCCATTATACGTGAGTGCACAATAGACATATACAATAGTTATACAATATTGTACAATAAGATTTGATTACATAACCAATTCTACTCCCCCTCTCCAATCAATACACAAGGATGCACTCCAGTTACGTTATCTTATACAATAGTGTACAATGTTATACAATAGATGTACAATGTTATACAATAGTTGTACAATAGTCTATCCATGGGACTCATGTGATAATGAGAGTACAATATGCACAATGAGTATACAAGGATAAGGGAATTCAATAAATACAATATGTAAGTGAAACACACATCACAATATGTATTTAGTGAATACAAGGGGATAACATCTCAAAAGAAGATCCATATAGTACCAATCCGTGATAACAATCGTGTCAGCATCAAGTACAGTAATCTAGAGCAAGAATGTAAATCCAGACAAGTATGAAACGGTCAGAGAATGTACTCGCCTGATATCTGAATGTCTGAAGTAAATATACTGTCCGAGATGAGGTACCTGACTCCTAGTTAGAGCAACACAAGTCAAGATGTATACAGGACGTGATAAATGAAATCTATAATGCATCTGCATGCTATCTAGGTCAAACTAGACTAAAGTCAATACTTGGTCAACTCCAGTCAACTATAGTAGTCAAACTAGGTCAACTAGGCCACTCCTAACCCCAGCATGTCCCATTAGGCCTAACCAAGCCTAGTCTAGCAATCATACACCAATCACAAGGCTATACAAGCCAAACACAAGCCACACATCAAGGCACATTCACATTTAGCTATTTATCAACATTGTATAATGAGAGAGAAGTGTTGCATATATATCTATGTGTGTGTGTGTGAACATGGAGGTGCACAACAAGGAAAAATCAAACACTAGTTATAGATTACCCTAGAACATGGCACAAGTTAACAAGGTTACATCTATTTATATTTTAGATGCAGACTAATTATGATATATATAACATGTATCTTTACTCTACAATTTTCTATATACATCATGGCAATCATCAGAGGAGGGTTACATGGCATGGTGGTTTACATATGAAATCTAAAATTAACTAGCATTTCAATTTAAGGGGTTATGGGTTGCATTACATACAGGCATTCAATTAGGCACTCTATATTATGCTTACAATAACATATGCCTTATATATATATATATATATATATATATATATATATATATATATATATATATATATATATATATATATATATATATATACATAGAAGGATAGGAAAAGGCACATGTGCATTTGTGTTCATGTGCGTGTGTGTTGAGAGTGTCATAACAGAGTTTTAGTTTGTGTGTGTGTTGTGTAGACTGTGTGTACAGAGATTAGATAGGAACACATGTGTGTAAATACTGAAATCAGATTTTTTTGTGATATAGGGTGTGTTTAGATAGGAGGCTATGTGTTAGTGTCATATGTGGCAGTGTCAACAATGTATCACAGGTTCATGCTTAAGTGAATGTGTATGTGGTTACATGGAAACAGTATGCACATGAATTCCCAGGTTGTGTGTGTGTTTGTGTAAGCTAACAGTGTGCCTACATGGTTAAGTTCTCAGGAATTCGGTTTCACATAAGAGGAATAGACAGTCCAGTGACTATTTTAACCAATGAAAGTAAACAACAACTACATATATTTATACACAACTTAAATCCAACTACATTAACATCCAAACCCAGTTTTAATGAGTTTTATCAATCCAGCTCACAGATTTGAATAAGAAGGGAACTCTTAGGTTTCAGTTCATGGTGTGCACAGGTTCTCCTGTGTGTGCGCATGAACTATATGGAAAAACAGGATCCAACGGAACTCAGAAATTAGTGTGTCTCAGGTTTCTCAATCTAATAGTGAACAGTGTGTTTGTGTGTAGCTTTAGCTCTCAGGAAAATATGGTTTAGAATGGTGACAGGCCATAGGGTGTGGATAATTCTTAGGAAAAATTCTCCTGTGCAAACTCAAAAAACAGTGAGAATTTCACAGTTTAATACATGTATCAAACTATCATTCAAAGATCAATTTCGAAAACCAAGACTAACACCATTTATTAACCAAGGTTTCAGTAATGATATACATATGTAGATGGGTTAGTATGGCAGTGTAGTGTGTGTGTGTGTGTATTCATATGAGGGAGTGTCATGTGAGGATGTGTGTAGTTGTAGTGAACTGAAATCAGAAAAATGGAAAAAACAGTGAACCAAAACTCAGATATATGCAATGCAGTCCAGTTTTATATGCTTAGTTAGCTAATAGGCCAGTTAACATAGAGTAGGCTAGGGTAAGGGTGTGTGTGTTCATGAGATGTAAAGAGTGTGTGAGAGGGTGTTCTGATACATTGAGTAACTGTCAAGTATTTGCATTAGACTAAGCACACTAACATATCCTGCCATGTATCAGAATACACTCAAAAACCCAATCATTTCAAAACCCCTTCCTAATGAACCCCATCCTTAATCCCTGTATACAATATATACATACTAACAATCAATTTGTAAGTAAAACTCAAAAAAAAAAACAAATTGAAAATCAAACCATGAAATCGAATCTCAGTTTTCTGTTCTACAATGAAATCCCAGTTTCAGTTAAAAAGAAATCCCAGTTTCAGTCCTCCTCGTTCCATTTAATCTCTGCTTAATCATTCAAACCAAACCAACTCATAAGTAAAATTTCAAATAAAACTCAGATTTTAATGTTTACACCCTATCCTCAGTTCAGTTTTCAGTATTCTGTGATTTAAGATCGAACCTATACAATAAAACAATATATCAACAACCCAAATCAATATATCAAGTTAAAACAGACCTGAATTCCTTAGGAAAATAGATAACTAAACTAAGAAAAGAAAAAAAAAAACACAACTGATACTTGACTCCCAGGTTTCACAAGTATCAGTCACTCGATATTTCGAAACCAAAAAAAGAGATTAATACTCGAATTCAACCAAAACAGTGACAACAGACGTGTGCCCCAACTGTACGTGTCATATGGGAGTGTTCTCGTGTCCAAACAGTGGACACAAAGTGTCCAAAATGAAAAGAAACAATGTATCAGGAAACAGACTAAGTATTCCTCGTGCACGCGTGTCAATTAATCCAGGACACGACACAGACATCCATGTGTCACGTGCACGTGTCAGTAGCTAGGGTAGGTCTAGGAGAACGTGTCCAAGTACCTGAGTCATGGCCAAGTGGTGTCGTGTCCGAGATACAAGGACGTATCCGAGCGGATTTTCTGTGCGTATACAGTGTGTGCGTGACAGTGTAGGACCCGTGTGAGATCGAAAACTCCTTCGATACTCAATCAATTCACCTGAAATTTTGTGGGTGGCCCGACAGTCATGGCCCCCACGTGTACACCAATTTTGGTGTGTCGAAGTGTCGTTTACAGTGAGATAGGGAACCCGAGCAGCAGGACACAGCACGGGGGTGTCGTACAACGTGTTCGTGTCCATTTTGGATACGAAAACGACACGAAAATAATCTCAGTCTTCATGAAACATATTACACACACATAGATCTAAAATCCCATGTAATTTGATTTTCAAAAATCGAGAATAAAAACCTTTGTGACATTTCATCAAACACATGCACATACACCATGATACGTGTCCGATACGGACACCAAACTGACACGAATCGACACAAATCCAATACCTACGGCTAGGGGACACCTAAGGCTTCCTATCCATGCAAAGAAAACAAAATTTGGTGGAGGGAAATAGGGATTTTCCTATATGTACAATTTACAAGAAAAAGCCTCAAGTGGGGGGGGGGTATTCTCCTTGATGGCCAAGTGCTCCAAATTGGTTCAAACCTGAGATTTCTCTCCATGAACATGAAATAGGGCTAGATTAGGATCATATGTAAAATACTAGAGTGGAAAAGGAATTAAAATGAAGAATCTAGGGATTGGGGAAGAAATGACATTACCTCTTTCTCCAAAATGTTGAAATCTCAATAAAGAGGCAAGAACAATAAATGAAGAGATTATTTATAGGGGGAATAGCCGTAGATGGCTGGTCATAAAGTGATAGTTAGGGTTAGGGTTGAGTCTAATGTCTATGGGCCTTCTCTAGGCTAATCAAGTTCAACTTTTGATAGGCCCATTTCACTAAATCAAGTCCCACTAACTAAAATTCCTATTTAGATCCTAACTAGATATTTTCTAGCCACAACTTAAATTAACCATTCTAACTTAGCACATGGGTTAAGTCTAAGCTTCTAGGTTATGTCTATTCTAGGTTAAAGACTAACAAGACACCAAGCAATTATTTAATTAATAATAAATTCACATATATTCTAATAAATTCTAATAATCTTATTAAATTCAAATAAATTCAAAATGACCAAAATACCTTCAAGCTAAAATGATAAATGAGACACCCTAATCATATAGCTAGGCTCTAGGGCTGACTGTCTCTAGGGTTACATTAGCAAAACACCAAAATTACAAGTCATGGTTTTAAATAGTTTTTAAAAATGATTAAAAATTACCAAAAATCGTATCATGATTTAAATATCATTAATAAAAGATTAAAATTATAAAATTTCAAAATTGCCCTCATCTGGAAAACTGGGTGTTACAATCCTACCCACCTTATAAAAATTTTGTCCTCGAAATTGAGATGATCGCACCCCCTTCTAGGTCAAACATAGTCAAGGGTCAATCACTAGTCAATTTTCTGAACATCCTAGTACTTGGTCATCAGCTGGTCAACTTCTTGGTATTTTACCTATGCTAGCTACCTAAGTATTGGCAACTAAGATTTAGCAAAAAGAGACTCTATAATAGGCTAGCTCTTAACTTCCCAATCCTATCAAGTCATCCATAACTAAATACCTACAAGCTAAGCACGCCAATCCCAAATACCACATATATATGCTCAAGAACAACAATCCATCACATATATCCTAAGTATATCATCTATATATAGACCTCTTAGTCTTAGGTGAAACTACAACTATACTCAAGAACAGGCTCTGGTCATGGATACCTCACTGGAAAAAGGTAAGGAAAGTAATAACAATCATCAAGGCTGTAAGGCATACTAACATCCTATATGTAAACTGGTTGGTATTATAAATAACAGGGAAATCATCTACCATGGGTTACTATTCTAATACCAATGCTAACTATCATCTCTAGGGTACAGACACTCTACAAGTCGTCATATTATTACACTATGAAAGAACTACATATGAATAAGCTCTACAACTAAATATCCCTACTCCTAAGTTATTTATAACAACAGAAGGGTATAATCATATGCGTCTGTCCAAAATCATGTTTTTCAGAGTCTTCGTCATGCTAGTGAGCAAGGCTACGATAATCACAGAGTCCTTGACTAAGGTACATACCTCTAGGTTCATGGTATTTAAAAATTTTGCATTGTCGCATGCGACAGCGAAAACCTTAAATTCCGTACCAAAGAAATACGTCCAAAATCTGACTATATGTCCTCACTATGCCAACTAACACGACTATCGAAGATTCTAGATCCCATGATTTAGGTGACCTAGTCCATATAATTTTCTCGGAAGAAAAACAAACATAACAAAAGAGCAACATGACAAAATTAATCAATCAACAAGGAACAGATGGAATCGGATTTCAAGGTAGTTATAAAAGACAATTGCAGGAATGGAATCGAGAAGAACGAAACTTGCAGCAAGATCTCCAATGGTCTGTGCATCCTCGACTATCCTGACGATAGCTCGTCCTTGCTGGTTTCCTCTGGCCTGCTGCTGATGCTGCATGAACCGCTGCTGCTGAGAGAAATTGGAAATGACGGGAAAATGTCTCTGTACAGACGAAGGTGCATCTCCAATGTAGCAGAAACGCCAACTTGGGTTCGCACAACAGAAGCTGTAGTCTCGAGGCCCTATTGAAGAGGACGAGAGGTGGCCAGCCTCTCGATAGTATCCCCCGGACTGGAGCGATGAGATCGTATCTCCATAACCATCATGAAGACAGATTAAAACAAGAAGCAATTACTGAGAATGAAACAAAAAATCAAGGGAGGACAGTTTACATTCAAGGAAAGCCAATAGGCAGCAAATTTAGATAAAAGGAATCTTATTAAGAGTCTTTCCTAGTATGATTGAGTACCTTCAAAAAAATATCCTAATTCTACTGCAGGCTATAGTGATACTCTAGTTTGAATACCACTACATAAACTTGACCTGCATTGGCCACCACTAAAAACGTGTCACGACCCGCACCCACTGTGAAGGTACGAGAACGTAACAGCGCCCAGCCTACGCCACAGTGTTGGCAGTAGAACGTTGTTCTAGATCGTGAACTATAACTACATAACATGAAATACTCTCCAAAAGAAGGCCAACACAGAGGTACAACTCCATCACAATCTAAGGTAGAATGTAGCACGATGGAAATAGATAGAGAAATCCTCAACTGAGGTACAACGGAATGAAATAACATAAGTCTCAACACTACCAGTCTCAATACCTCTAAAATATACAACTCTGAAATCAAGGACAACAACTAAACATGAAAAAGAAAAACAGTCTAAGCTATCTATACTAAGCAAGGTATCGTCCTCAGCAGCTGCCTGAACCTCCCCAAGGGTCCAGGTCGCAAGTATCATCTAGGCAAGCTCCAAGTAGGGGGTGCAGGGTTCCTCAACAGGTCCAGTCAGGACGGGAGCGAGCACAAAACATCTCATGCAGTTCATATCAAGTTAGGAAATATAAACCATGCAATAGAGTAAAATAAAGGAAACGCTGAAAGAAGAATGTATATAAAAAACAGCAGAGATTTGATAATAGAAAATATCTATATATGATAAGTAAAAAGAACTGTAAACAATATGTGATTTAGAGTACAATATGGTTATGTAAACGGTTTAGGACAATACAATGGTAACTCCATTGTAAGTGAGTGCACAATAGACATATACAATAGTTATACAATATTGTATAATATGATTTGATTACATAACCAATTCTACTCCCCCTCCCCAATCAATACAGAAGGATCCACTCCAGTTACGTTATCTTATACAATAGTGTACAATGTTATACAATAGATGTACAATATTATACAATAGTTGTACAATGGCCTATCCATGGGACTCATGTGATAATGAGAGTATAATATGCACAATGAGTACACAAGGATAAGGGAATTCAACAAATACAATATGTAAGTGAAACGCACATCACAATATGTATTTAGGGAATACAAGGGGATAACATCTCAAAAGAAGATCCATATAGTACCAATCCGTGATAACAATCGTGTCAGCATCAAGTACAGTAATCTAGAGCAAGAATGTAAATCCAGACAAGTATGAAACGATCAGAGAATGTACTCGCATGATATCTGAATGTCTGAAGTAAATATACTATCCGAGATGAGGTACCTGACTCCTAGTTAGAGCAACACAAGTCAAGATGTATACAGGGGGTGATAAATGAAATCTACAATGCATCTGCATGCTGTCTAGGTCAAACTAGACTAAAGTCAACACTTGGTCAACTCCAATCAACTACACTAGTCAAACTAGGTCAACTAGGCCACTCCTAATCCCAGCAAGTCCCATTAGGCCTAACCAAGCCTAGTCTAGCAATCACACACCAATCACAAGGCTATACAAGCCAAACATAGGCCACATTCACATTTAGCTATTTATCAACATTGTATAATGAGAGAGAAGGGTTGCAAGTATATCTATGTGTGTGTGTGAACATGGAGGTGCACAACAAGGGGAAATCAAACACTAGTTATAGATTATCCAAGAACATGGCACAAGTTAACAAGGTTACATCTATTTATATTTTAGATGTAGACTAGTTATGATATATGTAACATGTATCTTTACGCTACAATTTTCTATATACATCATGGCAATCATCAGAGGAGGGTTACATGGCATGGTGGTTTACATATGAAATCTGAAATTAACTAGCATTTCAATTTAAGGGGTTATGGGTTGCATTACATGCAGGCATTCAATTAGGCACTCTATATTAGGCTTACAATAACATATGCCTCATATATATATATATATATATATATATATATATATATATATATAAAAGGATAGGAAAAGGCACATGTGCATTTGTGTTCATGTACGTCTGTGTTGAGAGTGTCTTAACAGAGTTTTAGTTTGTGTGTGTGTAGTGTAGACTGTGTGTACAGATATTAGATAGGAACACATGTGTGTAAATACTGAAATCAGATTTTGCGTGAAATAGGGTGTGTTTAGATAGGAGGCTATGTGTTAGTGTCATATGTGGCAGTGTCAACAGTGTATCACAGGTTCATGCTTAGGTGAATGTGTATGTGGTTACATGGGAACAGTGTGCACATGAATTCCCAGGTTGTGTATGTGTTTGTGCAAGCTAACAGTGTGCCTACATGGTTAAGTTCTCAGGAATTCAGTTTCACATAAGAGGAATAGACAGTCCAGTGACTAGTTCAACCAATGAAAGTAAACAACAACTACATATATTTATACACAACTTAAATCCAACTATATTAACATCCAAACCCAGTTTTAATGAGTTTTATCAATCCAGCTCACAGATTTGAATAAGAAGGGAACTTTTAGGTTTCAGTTCATGGTGTGCACAGGTTCTCCTCTGTGTGCGCAGGAACTATATGGAAAAACAGGATCCAACGGAACACAGAAATTAGTGTGTCTCAGGTTTCTCAATCTAACAGTGAACAATGTGTTTGTGTGTAGCTTTAGCTCTCAGGAAAATATGGTTTAGAATGGTGATAGGCCATAGGGTGTGGATAATTCTCAGGAAAAATTGTCATGTACAAACTCAAAAAATAGTAAGAATTTCACAGTTTAATACATGTATCAAACTATCTTTCAAAAATCAATTTCGAAAACCAAGACTAACACCATTTATTAGCCAAGGTTTCAGTAATGATATACAATGTAGATGGGTTAGTATGGCAGTGTAGTGTGTGTGTGTGTGTGTATTCATGTGAGGGAGTGTCATGTGAGGATGTGTGTAGTTGTAGTGAACTGAAATCAGAAAAATGGAAAAAACAGTGAACCAAAACTCAGATATATGCAATACAGTCTAGTTTTGTATGCTTAGTTAGCTAATAGGCCAATTAACATAGAGTAGGCTAGTGTAAGGGTGTGTGTGTTCATGAGATGTAAAGAGTGTGTGAGAGGGTGTTCTGATACATTGAGTAACTGTCAAGTATTTGCAATAGACTAAGCACACTAACATATCCTGCCATGTATCAGAATACACTCAAAAACCCAATCAATTCAAAACCCCTTCCTAATGAACCCCATCCTTAATCCCTGTATACAATATATACATACTAACAATCAATTTGTAAGTAAAACTCAAAAAAAACAAATTGAAAATCAAACCATGAAATCGAATCTCAGTTATTTGTTCTACAATGAAATCCCAGTTTCATTTAAAAAGAAATCCCAGTTTCAGTCCTCCACGTTCCATTTAATCTCTGTTTAATCATTCAAACCAAACCAACACATAAGTGAAATTTCAAATAAAACTCAGATTTTAATGTTTACACCCTATCCTCTGTTCAGTTTTCAGTATTCTGTGATTTAAGATCGAAACCTATACAATAAAACAATATATCAACAACCCAAATCAATATATCAAGTTAAAACATACCTGAATTCCTTAGGAAAATAGATAACTAAACTAAGGAAAGAAAAAAAACAACACAACTGATACTTGACTCCCAGGTTTCAAAAGTATCAGTCACTCGATATTTTGAAACCAAAAAAAGAGATTAATACTCGAATTCAACCAAAACAGTGACAATAGACGTGTGCCCCAACTATACGTGTTATATGTGAGTGTTTTCGTGTCCAAACAGTGGACACGAAGTGTCCAAAATGAAAAGAAATAATGTATCAGGAAACAGACTAAGTATTCCTCGTGCACGCGTGTCAATTAATCCAGGACACGACACAAACATCCATGTGTCATGTGCATGTGTCAGTAGCTAGGGTAGGTCTAGGAGAACGTGTCCAAGTACCTGATGGCCAAGTGGTGTCGTGTTCGAGATACAAGGACGTATCCGAGCGGATTTTCCGCGCGTATACAGTGTGTGCGTTACAGTGTAGGACCTGTACGAGATCGAGAACTCCCTCGATACTCAATCAATTCACCTGAAATTTTATGGGTGGCCCGACAGTCATGGCCCCCACGTGTACACCAATTTTGGTGTGTCGAAGTGTCGTTTACAGTGAGATAGGAAACCCGAGCAGCAGGACACAGCACGGGGGTGTCGTGCAGCATGTTCGTGTCCATTTTGGATACGAAAACGACACGAAAATAATCTCAGTCTTCACGAAACTTATTACACACATAGATCTAAAATCCCATGTAATTTGATTTTCAAAAATCGAGAATAAAAACCTTTGTGATATTTCATCAAACACACGCACAAACACCATGATATGTGTCCGATACGGACACCAAACAAACACGAATCGACACAAATCCAATACCTACGATTAGGGAACACCTAGGGCTTCCTACCCATGCAAAGAAAACGAAATTTGGTGGAGGGAAATAGGGATTTACCTATATGTGCAATTTGCAAGAAAAAATCTCAAATGGGAGGTGTTCTCCTTGATGGCCAAGTGCTCTAAATTGGTTCAAACCTGAGATTTCTCTCCATGAACATGAAATAGGGCTAGATTAGGATAATATGCAAAAGACTAGAGTGGAAAATGAATTAAAATGAGGAATCTAGGGATTCAGAAAGAAATGACATTACATCTTTCTCCAAAATGTTGAAATCTCGATAAAGAGGCAAGAACAATAAATGAAGAGATTATTTATAGGGGAATAGCCCTAGGTGGCTGGTCATAAAGTGATAGTTAGGGTTAGGGTTGAGTCTAATGGCTATGGGCCTTCTCTAGGCTAATCAAGTTCAACTTTTGATAGGCCCATTTCACTAAATCAAGTCTCACTAACTAAAATCCCTATTTAGATCCTAACTAGATATTTTCTAGCCACAACTTAAGTTAACCATTCTAACTTAGCCCATGGGTTAAGTCTAAGCTTCTAGGTTAGGTCCATTCTAGGTTAAAGACTAACAAGACACCAAGCAATTATTTAATTAATAATAAATTCATATATATTCCAATAAATTTTAATAATCTTATTAAATTCAAATAAATTCAAAATGACCAAAATACCCTCAAGCTAAAATGATAAATGAGACACCCTAATCACATGGCTAGGCTCTAGGGCAGACTGTCTCTAGGGTTACATTAGCAAAACACCAAAATTACAAGTCATGGTTTTAAATAGTTTTTAAAAATGATTAAAAATCACCAAAAATTATATCATGATTTAAATATCATTAATAAAAGATTAAAATTATCCTCATCTAGAAAACTGGGTGTTATACCCTTTATATGATGCTCTGTTCTATTTTGGTAATTGTTTCAGATTCCCCAAACTGGAAACATAACAGATATCCTTGTGTGTCATGACCCGCACCTGCTTATCGGTTACGAGGTGTATCCAAGCCTAGCCTACACCGCAGTGTCGGCAGTAGAATGTTGTCTAATATATATTCAAGTTACAGAGTCTATAGAACTAACAAGGTAGTCTAGATCTCATAATATGACACAATCAACTCAAATGAGACTGAATATAGAATGATAATATGTAAAATGAAGTATCAAGCTCATTGAGAATCTCAGTTACGTCCGGTGGACACAAATCCACTACAAATAGACGAAATAAAATTGTACATGAAATTGAAATAACTGAGTCAAAACTGCTAATCATTAAGCTACCCTTGTCTGAAGTGGTACCGTGGTCCAATACTTGCTCAAACATGCTCATGAGCACCTGGCTCAATACTTGGCTAAACCTGAAGAGATCATCAGGTCCTCAGAGGACTAACAAGATACATAATATACAATCCTTTCTAACAGTTATCATGCATGAAGGAAATCCAGGATATACTCAGGAAAAGACTAAACGATCACGAGACATGAATATATGAACAACTACGCATAAATGAACTTCAGGAAGAACAAGTAAACAAGAGATCAATGGAATACCAAACCCTTGTCCCGAGTGTGGACTCGCAGGTTTTAACTAATCATTAACCCTCGACCCGAATGTGGACCCGCAGGTCAGTTCAAGATAAGTCACCCTCGCCTCGTGTGTGGACTCGTAGGTGCAAACGGTCAACCCTTGCCCCGTATGTGGACTCGCAGGTTGTAAGAATCAAAATAAGGAAATAGCAGTTCAGTTTATAACGCGATCGTCCTACGATACAACTCAATCAGGTACAAGTATAAAATATGTCCAATATGGCTACAAGGCTAAGTGTAAACAAGGACTATATAATCATGAAGAAGCATATGTCAGCAATCAAATCAAAACCAATTGGATGATGAAAGAAGATACGCATATAATAAAGCTGTAAAGAAAGACAAGGTATACTTGCTTGTGGTCCTGAGCTGCTGGCACGGGTCAAGTGCTGAATCAAAGTCTCCAAACATATATTATGAATTACCATGTCAATAAGTGCTTCAAAATGTAGAGTTACCTATCTAATGGGTCTTTGAGTCTCAACCATATTTGATTTCTCTAACTAGATAGGTTGGGTTGGTTTGATAACTCTTGTTTGTATGTCACACTTATACTTATATATTTACATATATGGTTAATTCTTCATTCTCTAATTTTCCATACTTACCTGAACCTATTCCTTGTTGTACCCATAGTACTTTACCAACTGCTACAGCCTTGTATGCATATCAATATTGGCTTCTGTTCTAACCATCCTTTGTTCTTTATGCCTACTTTAATACACAACCTTCCTTATCTATATTTATCCATATATGTTATATATATCTAATACTACTCTAATCTACTAAAATCCTCTACCTTTTGGTTAGGATACATGGATACCCCACTTACTCTTCACACACTCTCATATGTGTCCAATGCTAATCACAAATGTATTCTCTCTTTCATACCCCTGTTCAGAATGGCAACTGCTACCCAAAACTGACTGTGATGTAACCCCCAATTATTTTACTGCTCTCTATTGTATGTATAAGGCTGCCTGTCCAGTTATTAGGCAGGATCATACTCACATATCTTAAAGATATAGCTTTGCACCTGGACATGAGAGTTTCCTCGACCCTCACACGTGACTGATACTTCTTAATTAACCCTACTGTACATCGATTTTGGCACAACCCAAATTGTCTACTCCAGTTGCTCTATCCTCCATTGCATAACTGTACAGGTTATATCCTGCTTGTATCTCTATTGTACTGACCTATATTTAAACTTCTGCACTGAACTCTCCCTTGCCCAGGTTGCTTTGATACCCTGACCATGACACCTACTTGGGCTGATACCAACTGATATCAATTTTCATATTTGGGTCTCTCGTTTGTCCAACACACCCAAGTATACACTGATAACTCATATGTCAAATGACTCTTAGTTCCATCTTGACACACGCCCAAACAACATACAATTACATGTTAAATTTTCTTCCCCCAAGTTTGTAGCTAATGACAATATCAGTCTAAACAGGGACCCGACTGATGTCAACCCAACTGACACCATGCTGGTATTGCTACCTTCAGTGTCCTTCCTCCTACTTACATGGCTTGTACACCTAAATCTTACATCTGCTATTGGCCTACAGGCTACACCACCTTGGAAATCATCTCTGGTTCTACTGGTGTCCCTACCAACTCACTTGTTCATCAGTACCTTAAATGGATACATTCAGGCATGATACCTGGATGTATCACCCTGGGTATATTTAAGCACCAGTTACAATGCAGCCTGTTACATTAGCTTTTTACCCTCTAAACCTCTGATACCCCTAGACCTACATTGCATCATGTGTCAACTGACACTGGTTAGGAGTTCTAATAACTCGACAACATGACACCAAAAAGTATCCCAATACTAACCACTAAATGATTGTTAGAGAACTGAATCTAAACATATAGGATTGTGTCTGAACATTAGGGACTAAAAATTTAGGATAACATGGACAGAATAGGGTACGTAGAATAGTGCACAGATATGGATTCGACTTCATTTAGTAGGTTGAACACTTATGCAACTGATACATGATGAGTTGTGGATTAAAAGGGACTAAAATGTAAAGGGCTAATACTTGGTGATGCAGGACAACATTGTGTGGGTTGAACTTTCAAACAAAGAATGATGTATCCAAGGCTTGAGCATTATGAAGATTTTGGAACTGAACTTCGAAGAGGAAAAGAAATGAACTAATTTCTTAATGGCTGAACATATAGATGTGGAATGTCACTCTATGATTAATCCCTCCTTTCCCATGTACTGATACTAAGTTAAGTTAGATTCCCCAAAGGGCTGAATCAAACACTAATGCTAACTGAGCAATAATGTTTAAGAGGGACTGAATGTTATCATAAACTCAAATGGACCGATATTTGGATATAAACAGACTGATACAAGTCCAGAGAGGACTGAACATCTACTGGGATTGAATGTTAAAGGACATGCCTATATGGAACTGAACCTTAGAAGTCATATGGACAACATATTGGACTGAACAAGGGATAACATAAACTTATACTGGTGTGGACTGATACATAAGTATGGGAGTGGATTCTATATATGGTTTTACTCATACTTGCCTATGCTTCACCTGTGTATGTTTGCTTAGTCCCCTCAACTGATTTGTGGATACCCCTAATCACCACATGTCTGTGCCTCTAATCTTTAAATGAATATATGCATCTGCCTTGTGTATATTCCTGTTTATGGATACTCAATATGTCCATCTCTGGTACAATATACATTCGATGCAAGGTCTGTTATTTAAACGTTGACCATCATGATTTGTATTCCCAGGGTGTTCATTCTACAGATATGCTCCCTATGTGTACCGTGTGGACCCTGATCACTAGCTAACTTGGCATGTATTCCAGCACCTGTATAGGGGTGAACCACCTAATACTACCTTCTCTATATTTACATAATATATTTGGGTTTGACATTCCTGTATAAAGGTGAACCACCTGTCCACAGGAGTATGATACTCACATATCCTATTTTATTGTGCAGTATCTACCACTCCTACCATAGGCACTCGTCTATATCAGTTTTTGATGTGGTATATAATGCACATTGGTACCACAGATACAGGGGTATGATCCACTACAACGGACATATACCGATACAAGGTACATGGCCTTGGTCTTATATTGGATTTCTCGGTTGCCATTGGCTTGGGATACCTACGGATTACAACTTGCTGTTCTCAACACTCATTATTATTCAATCACAGCTTCATCTATTGCCCCTAGCCATTAATACGACCACTTGTGCTACAGAAATCATTTTGATTGCATTAGTGACTCGGATGATCTAATTAACAGAGATAGGAAAATAACTGTTCAAGGAGGTTCGAAAGCTCCTAGTCCACTGATACTCGAAGTTGATCCCGACTTGAAGGAACACAGGGGAGGCAGGGAAGATTAGGTTTTTTGATCAGATCAAAATAGGGAACGATTGCTCTTTTATATATAGTAGATGATAAGTGGAAGAATGGATTTGAATTCCTATATGATTTTACCAAAAGATTTGGGATAACCAAAATTGGATGCAGTGCCAAATTCAAATACAGTGGTCTTTAAACGGCCAAAGCTATTCTTTTAAAAAACCCAAGCTTGCCTTTAAGCCCTTTGAGAATTCAGTTATTTGCAAAAGGCCCAATTATTCCTTTGTTAACTAGGATGAACAATTTCCCATAATAAAACTCTAGAATTTATTTGAAATAAAACTCACTATCCTGGGTCAGATAATTAGTATAAAAAAATTACTCTCATAATTCAGAACGGGAGTTTACATCCTACCCACCTTAAAATAATTTCGTCCTCGAAATTCAATAATGCTATGATCTACTAGAATGAATAGTTCTGGACTATTGTTATTCAAAAATTCACAAATCAATATCTACTATAGGCCCACCAATAGTACTACTACTATAGTCTACTATGAACTTCGGTCAGCTTCTCCTTATGGTGTCGTCGGGTTCTCCATGATCATGGCATAAGCTTGTCCTCCTTGGGCGGTTGGTGGGGGTGGGGCAGTCGCGTTTCTCTTCAGACAAAATCGAGATATGTGTTGGTTGGAACAACTAGTCCAACACAACCTTAACCATTTGCGGCACTCTTCTTGGATGTGGCCCCTCTTCATACAATACTGGCAGGTGGGGACATCTTGGACTTGACGTGCGGTTGCTCGTACCTGCTGAGGGTACTGCTGTGCTGCGGTCTTCTCTGGGGCATTGGATCGCTTTGTCGATCTTGATTGGCTGCTGTCTCCTTCATGTGCATCTCTGTCTCTCTTTCGCTTTCGCTTCAATTCTTTCTCCACTGCCTATGCGACCTTCAAGATTCTCTCGTAAGTTGTGGCCTGCCTGGTGGCGATGGCTATGCAAATTTTATGTGAAAGTCCTTTTCTGAATTTCTTGGCCTTGGCCGCAGGGGTCAAGGCATCTGCGAAGCGACTGAGGCGGGAGAACTCTGCGGTGTACTCGTCGATTGAGAGGTTGCCCTGTTACATGCTCTTGAACTCGTTCTCCAACTCTTCGTGAGCTGCTTCGGGATAGAACATCATCTTGAACAGCTCTTCGAACTCTTCCCAAGCCACATCTGGTACGGTAAATCAGGGCTCATCTATATACCATGTGCGGGCAATGTCGTAAAGCTGCATACTAGCTGTCTCAACCTTCTTATCTTCAAGAATTCGAGCCATCCGGAGATTGCGATCCACGTTCTCCAACTAGTCATCTGCATAGAATATCCCTTCCGTTCCTTTGAATTCCATGGGCCTAAGTTCCATGAAATTCTAGGAACTTCCGAGGCACGGTGGGGGAGCCTCCCTAGTCTGAAGAGCCTCTCTAAAAGTGTCGCTGAAGATGTTGGCTTGCGTCATTTGGGAAGCGATGAGCTGCTAGAAAATCCTAAGAAGCATAGCATTGTCCAGCGCAGGTGTTGGAGGCAAAACTGGTGCTGGGTACTAGAAGGGTGCTGGATGCTGGAAGGGTTCTGGTGGAGAAAACTGTCCCGGTGGCGGAGTCGGCGGAGGGAACTAGGGAGGTGGTGGAATATCGTCTCTATGAAATCTCGAGAATTGTAGCTGAGGTGGATTGCCCAGACGAGTAAGCTGGCCACCCTGCGTTGGTGGAGTCCCGTATGCGAAGAATTCGCCTGCAGTCGATGGGGTGTTCAAGAGAGCGTTGTTCCTATCTTGAGAATCCATTTACTGCAACAAAAGAAAACGGTAGACGGTATAAAGATTTCAAGCAGGATGTAAGTCAAAGATTCAATAGAAATCAAGGACAGAGATCAATACTATTTTCAAGACACGTGGATGAGATCCTAAGTTTCTAATCCTATATGCAGGCTCACGACGGTACAGTAATGTAACCGAAGTGATTAACGTAGACCTGCATAGGCCACCAAAAAAATTTGTCACGACCCTCACCCGCTTATCGGATACAAGGCTTGCCAAGCCCAGCCTATGCCGTAGTATCGGCAGTAGAACGCTGTCTAATATATATTCAAGTCACAGAGTCTATAGAACTAACAAGATAGTCTAGATCTCATCCACAGAAATATGACACAATCAACTCAAATAAGACTGAATATAGAATGATAATATGTAAAATGAAGTATCAAGCTCATCGAGAATCCCAGTTACGTCCGGTGGACGCAAATCCACTACCAATAGATGAAATAAAATAGTACATGAAATTGAAATAACTGAGTCAAAACTGCTAATCATCAAGGTACCCTTGTCTGCAGTGGTATCGTGGACCAATGCTGGCTCAAACCTGCTCGTGTGCACCTGTCTCAATACTCGACTAAACATGAAGAGATCATCTGTAACACCCACTTTTCTAAAATAAGTGTAATTTTGAACTTTTGTAAAAGTTTATTATTTAATAATAAGATTTATGATTTGTGAAATTTTTTAATTAATTTAATACTATTTAAAATTGGTGAATTATAATTTTGATGTGTTAGCTAGTGAACCCTAAAACTGTTGAGCCTAGAGATTAACCATGACCATGGAGACCTAACCATGTGATTAGGATGACTATTTACAACTTTTTAGGCTAAGGGTATTTTGGTCATTTTGTGACTTTTTAATTATTTTGAATTTTGATTAATTGGTAAATTATAGATTATTTTAATAATATTTAAATTGATGTATTATGATTTTGGTCATTTTTTATATTTTAATATTTTAGGAAAATTTTATATTTTTAATATTGTTTTTATTGCATTTATTTAGTCGGGTTTGAGTTTCGTCTCGTTCCGACTTATATTGTGACCCGAGTAGCTTAAACTCTAGATGGGACCCAATATTAAGTTAAGCATGGCCCACAAAACCCAACATTTAATTTAGTTAATTAAACTAATTTTTATCATGTTAGAATGGTTAAGTTAGAGACTCAAAACTAGATCATTTTGACCCCAAACTTGAACCTAGTCTAGACTTAACCATATGAGACTAGAAGGGCAATTAGGACATTTTCCATTAGCCCTAATGGACTCTTTATGACAGCCACCTTTAGGAGAGAATGATTCATTTCATTCATTACAATCTTGCCTCTTTTATTTTCCTTTTGTTCTTCCCTAATTTTAGAGAGCCTTCCCATTGATTTGACCTCCAAATCAAATCATTCCTTCACCAAACCTTTCCTCAATCATTCCTATTCTCCAAGGGAAGGGTGCTACCAAGGATTGGAAGAGGAGTGCAAGGAGGAGTGTCCACTTTGAGGGATCTTCGTATCGAAGCCGTGTCCTAAAGGATTTTATTGAGATTCCACTCCCAATAGGTAAAACTCATCATCTAAATCGATTTCCTTTGCATATAAATTAGTTTTGAATCCGTAGGATCCATCCTCATGCATGTGTCCCATTTAGATTCAAATTTGAGGCCATTTGGAGCTCTCTTGAGTATTTTAGATATGTGTCTTGTGTCCTACTTGATAGATCCCAAATTAGGACACCCCATGTGTATGTATATATGATAATAGTTTAAATAGATATTTAAATTCAATTTTAGAATGGTTAGAGAGTGGATTGATCTTAGTTAGGATGGTTAGAATGAGTTTCATTTGGATACCTATGTTTATATCCAAGTATCTTGGCCTATATGTGTTCTTTTGTCCAAAATAACTCAAATTCGTCATAATATTCATCCACGTTTTTATTAACCAAAGCAACTTAGAAATGTCATAACTTTTAGCTTAGAGCTCCGATTTATCTTCCATTTTTTTTAGAAGAACGTATCGAAGATAGCTTTCCAAATATATATTTTAATAAGCCAAATTCTTTCTGTAACTTTCTGTAGAATTATTTGAGTGTTAGTTGTACGAAAGACGAACGTGTTTCGATATTTTTGCGATTTTGGGAGCTTCCGGACACGAAAATGCGATCCGTTTGAAATTTCGAAAAGCTAACACGAAGGGCTACAACATACTTTAATCCTAGAATTTAGTAGAGGCCCAATTGGTACAGTATTGGTTTTAAGTAGAAGAGTGACTATACGATATATGCATTTTGTGTAACCTATGAGCCTATGTAGTATGGGTATTAAATGAATATAGAGTATGTAATACATGATATGTTAGATGAATGAAATGATATATATATGATATATATCCTCTTTACATTAATGTATATAATTGGTTGAATGTAATCATGTAGGAATACAATTAATATAATGTATGTAATTAATGCATACATATATGAATGAAAGAATGATATACAATGTATGCATGAAAGTATATAATGAATGCTAGATATGAATGCAAGGTATACATGTAATGATAGATATGAATGCATAATATATAAATAATATAATATAATATATAATGATAGCATGTATGGTAATATAGAATATATGATGCAAGCATGTATATGTCTACTGTTTTCTCTTTTCCTTACATTTTCCTTCCATTCCCTTTCTATTTCAGTTTTTCCTCCTTTTTTCCTCTTCTATTTTTACATGTTATATAAAATGTATATAATGTATAGATGCATTTAAGTATATAATATGCATGAATGAATGTCATATATGAATGAATGAATCAATCAAAGGTATAAGTAAAATATAATGCATTGTAATGAATGTTAACATATATAATGTATAAAAGTATGTATGTAAATGTGCATGAATGTATATATCTATGTAAATATGTAAATATGTAAATATGCATGATGTAACATATGCCTATATATATAAATATGTATGTAATGTGGATATGCATGTATGTATGAAGGTATGTATTTATATATATTATCTATTTTATATTATGCATTGTTGTGGTTCACATTGTCTTGTAATTGTGTGAGTGCTAGCCTAGTCTTGGTTAGGCCTAGTGAGACTTGTTAGACTTGTTTGGGCTAGGACTTGACCTAGTTGACCTAATTTGACTAGTGTGGTTGACTAGAGTTGACCAAGTGTTGACTTTAGTCTAGTTTGACCTAGACAGCATGCAGATGCATTGTACATTTCATTTATCATCTCTCGTATATATCTTGACTTGTGTTGCTCTAAATAGGAATCTGTGGCTTCAGTTTGGACCTCTATACCTATCAGCTATTCAGGTTATCAGGCGAGTACATTCTCTGACCGTTTCATACTTGTCTCGATTTACATTCTTGCTCTAGATTACTGTACTTGATGCTGACATGATTGTTATCACGGATTGGTACTATATGGATCTTCTTTTGAGATGTTATCCCCTTGTATTCACTAAATACATATTGTGATGTGCGTTTTACTTACATATTGTATTTATTGAATACCCTTATCCTTGTATACTCATTGTGCATATTGTACTCTCATTATCACATGAGTCCCATGGATAGACAATTGTACAACTATTGTATAACATTGTATATCTATTGTATAACATTGTACACTATTGTATAAGATAACGTAACTGGAGTGGATCCTTGTGTATTGATTGGGGAGGGGGAGTAGAATTGGTTATGTAATGAAATCCTATTGTGCAATATTGTATAACTATTGTATATGTCCATTGTGCACTAACGTACAATGGAGTTACCATTGCATTGTCCTAAACCGTTTACATAACTATATTGTACTCTAAATCAAATATTGCTTACGGTTCTTACTTATCATATATAGATATCTCCTATTATCAAATCTTTACTGTTTTTCATATACATTCTTCTTTCATCGTTTTCTGTATCTTACTCTATTGTATTCTTTATATTTTCTAACTTGATATGAACTGCGTGAGATATTTTGTGCTCGCTCCTGTCCTGACTGGACCTATTGATAAATTTTACAGATAGCTTGGAGGTTGCCTGCTAGCCTAGAGGAGACACAGTAGAGGTTGTATAGATAGTTATTTTAGTTGTCTTGAGTTGTATTTACTTTATAGATTACTGTATTAGAGATTTGAGATGTTTTCTGGGTTTATGTATCTTAGACACTTAGACTTCTATCTGCGGTATCTCTTTGTGAATTTCATATTTTATCTATCTTTTATCATGCTCTACCTTAGATGTGATTGAGACTGTATTTGCTATGTCACCTCTATTCGGAGTGTATATACTGTACAGGTACCTTTATATTGTTAGATATTTGACCTAGGACAGCGTTCTACCGTCGACACTGCGGTGTAGACAGGACGTACCCACTTCTCGTGCCCTTACTCTAGGGTGCAGGTCGTGACATCATCAGGTCCTCAGAGGACTAGCAAGATACAAAATATACAAGCCTTTCTAACAGTTTATCATACATGAAAGAAATCTAGGATATACTCAGGAAAAGACTAAACGATCACGAGACATGAATATATGAACAACTACACATAAATAAACTGCAGGAAGAGCAAGTAAACAAGAGATCAATGGAATACCAAACCCTCGCCCCGAGTGTGGACTCACAGGTTTGAACTAATCACTAACCCTCGCCCTGAATGTGGATTCATAAGTCAGATCAAGACAAGTCACCCTCCCTCCGTGTGTGGACTTGCAGGTGCAAACGGTCAACCCTCGCCCCGTATGTGGACTCGCAGGTTGTAAGAATCAAAATAATAAAATAGCAGTTCAGTTTATAATACGGTCGTCCTACGATACAACTCAATCAGGTACAAGTGTAAAACATGTCCAATATGGCTACAAGGCTAACTGTGAACAAGGACTATATAATCATGAAGAAGCACATGTCAATAATCAAATCAAAATCAACTGGATGATGAAAGAAGATAAGCATGTAATAAAGCTGTAAAGAAAGACAAGGTATACTTGCCTGTGGTCCTGAGCTGCTGGCACGGGTCAAGTGCTGAATCAGTCTCCAAACCTATATTGTGAATTACCATGTCAATAAGTGCTTCAAAAATGTAGAGTTACCTATCTAATGGGTCTTTGAGTCTCAACCATGTTTGATTTCTCTAACTAGATAGGTTGGCTTGGTTTGATAACTCTTGTTTGTATGTCATACTTATACTTATATATTTACATATATGGTTAATTCTTCATTCTCTAATTTTCCATACTTATCTGAACCTATTTCTTGCTGTACCCATGGTACTTTACCAACTGCTACAGCCTTGTATTCATATCAATACTGGCTTCCCTTCTAACCATCCTTTGCTCTTTATGCCTACTTTAATACACAAACTTCCTTATCTATATGTTACCTTTATCTAATACTACTCTAATCTACTAAAATCCTCTACCTTTCGGTTAGGATACATGGATACCCCACTTACTCTTCACACACTCTCATATGTGTCCAATAAATGTATTCTCTCTTTCATACCCCTGTTCAGAATGGCAACTGCTACCTAAATCTGACTTCGATGTAACCTCTAATTATTCTACTGCTCTCTATTGTATGTACTAGGCTGCCTGTCCTGTTATTAGGCAGGATCATACTCACATATCTTATAGATATAGCTTTGTACCTAGACATGAGAGTTTCCTTGACCCTCATACATGAATGATACTTCTTAATTACCCCTACTGCACATCGATTTTGGCACAACCCAAATTGTCTACTCCAGTTGCTCTATCCTCCATTGCATAACTGTACAGGTTACATCCTGCTTGTATCTCTATTGTACTGACCTATATTTAAACTTTTGTACTGAACTCTCCCTTGCCCAGGTTGCCTTGATACCCTATGACACCTACTTGGGCTGATACCAACTGATATCAATTTTCCTATTTGGGTCTCTCGTTTGTCCAACACACCCAGGTATATACTGATACCTCATGTGTTAAATGGCACTTAGTTCCATCTCGACACACGCCCAAACAACATACTATTACATGTTAAATTTCCTTCCCCCAAGTTTGTAGCTAATGACAATATCAGTCTAAACAAGGACCCGACTGATGTCAACCCAACTGACACCATGCTGGCATTGCTACCTTCAGTGTCCTTCCTCCTACTTACATGGCTTATACACCTAAATCTTATATCTGCTATTGGCCTACAGGCTATACCATCCTGGAAATCATCATTGGTTCTACTGGTGTCCCTACCAACTCACTTGTTCATCAGTACCTTAAACGGATACATTGAGGCTTGATACCTGGATGTATCACCCTGGGTATATTTAAGCACCAATTACAATACAGCCTGTTACATTAGCTTTTTACCCTCTAAACCTCTGATACCCTTAGACCTACATTGCACCATATTTCAACTAACACTGGTTAGGAGTTCTAATAACTCGACAACATGACACCAAAAAGCATCCCAAGACTAATCACTAAATGATTGTTAGAGAACTGAACCTAAACATATAGGATTGTGCCTGAACGTTAGGGAGTAAACATTTAGGATAACATGGACAGAACGGGGTATGTAGAATAGTGCACAGATATGGATTCGACTTCATTTAGTGGGCTGAACACTTATGCAACTGATACATGATGAGTTACGGATTAATGGGGACTGAAATATAAAGGGCTGATACTTGGTGATACAGGGCAACATTGTCTGGGTTGAACTTTCAAATAGAGAATGATCTATCCAAGGCTTGAGCAATATGAAGATTTTGGGACTGAACTTCGAAGAGGAAAAGAAATGAACTAATTTCCTAATGGCTGAACATATATATGTGGACTGTCACTCTATGATTAATCCCTTCATTCCCATGTATTGATAATAAGTTAAGTTAGATTCCCCAAAGGGCTGAATCAAACACTAATGCTAACTGGGCAATAATGTTGAAGAGGGACTGGATGTTATCCTAAACTCAAATGGACAGACATTTGGATATAAACAGACTGATACAAGTCAAGAGAGGACTGAACATCTACTGGGACTGAATGTTAAAGGACATGCCTATATGGAACTGAACCTTAGAAGTCATATGGACAACATATTGGACTGAACAAGTGATAACTTGAACTGATACTGGTGTGGACTGATACATAAGAATGGGACTGGATTCTATATATGGTTTTATTCATACTTGCCTATGCTTCACCTTTGTATGTTTGCTTAGTCCCCTCAACTGATTTGTGGATACCCCTAATCACCACATGTCTGTGCCTCTAATCTTTAGATGAATATCTGCATCTCCCATGTGTATATTCTTGTTTATGGATACTCGACATGTTTATCTCTGGCACAATATGCATTCGATGCAAGGTCTAAAATTTAAATGTTGGCCATCACGATTTGTATTCCCAGGGTGTTCATTCTACATATATGCTCCCTATGTGTACCGTGTGGACCCTGATCACTGGCTAACTTGGCATGTATTCCAGCACCTATATAGGGGTGAACCACCTACTACTATCTTCTCCATATTTAAATGATACATTAGATTTGATATTCCTTTATAGGGGTGAACCACCTGCCTATAGGAGTTTATATTGTGTATCAAACTCCCCAGTATCAACTAATGGATGTTAGCCACCAATCAAATGTTATGTCCATCACCTTTTAAGGCTCATGTTTGTAAATGGTTAGATGTGTACTTTGGTTCAGTTTTGTACTGTTCTTTTATTCCTTTTATTCTTTTAGTTATTAACCATTTAGTTTATTCCATTTGTTTAGCTCAAGTATTGTACATGTTGCATAATCATACTCAGACATTGGTATATGGGTTTTGTTCCCAGATTCATGTTACTCCATTGTGCAGACCCAAATTAGGTATCCTGTATGTTCCTTGTCCACTGACCACTTAGGCTTCACAATGGAACTCCATTTCCCACCCAGTTCAGTCTATATGGAACTTGGAGTTCAATCTTCACCATGGTCATTGTCCAAACCATCATCCCATTGTTCAGTCCCTTCTTCCTTTGGAATGAGCAGTCCAATGCCCTTGTTTAGATAAGAACATATAATCAGTTAATTGGTGGTTCAGTCCTGATATTAGTATGGGATGTGGTTAGTTCACTTTAGTGAGTTGTCCACTCGTTTTGCTCTGAACATTAAATGTCCAGTTCCTTTTTAGTTTAGTTTTTCCCTTGTTTCATTAAGTAGCAGACCACGAATGATCTGTCCCCTTGTTTGTGTTATGTCCTATAGCTTCCCTACTGTTTCTTTTGATACATTCTTTTTCAGAGCATAGCCCCACATTTTTTTCAGTTTTGAACCCTTGGCTCAGACATTCCTCTATGACCTGTATTATGATGAGATGCATTAGGTTGTATAGCTTTCTATGTATATATATATATATATATATATATATATATATATATATATATATTTTATATATATATATATATATATATATATATATATATATATATAGCAGTTAGGTCCACATTTAGTGTATATACATGAATTATATATATATGAGAGTATGTCAGTGGTAGTTAAGGGTTGGCTAATATATACGAAGTGGTAATGTGGAATATGGTTTGTACTTTTAGCCTAGTAGTAGTAAAGTCCACTTAGCCAAAAACCATAGATATTGACACTTACGACCAAGTTGACCAGTTGACCCAAATAACTAAAGATTGACTCAGTTTGACTAGAGTTGGCCCAAGCTGACTTTCTAACCTAGAAAGGCCTAGCAGTATGTAGATATCATATTTTGATCAATTGTTTAAATTAGATCACTCAGTAACCTGTAATTCTTATATTAGGTCTCTGTGACTCCAGTTCGGATACCGATACACAGTTACTGCTCAGGATATCAGGCGAGTAAATTCTCAGTTAATTTTTATTCATGATAGTATCGATATTTTCTGCTCTACACTACTTTACTTGATGCTGACACATTGTTAACAAGGACAAGTAATATATGGATCTTGTCATGAGTTGTTATTCCCGTAACTAGTGCATCGGGTATTTCATGTTTATGTACTTTATCATGTACATCGAGTACTCCTTGTATTCGTATTATATTCATGTACACTTATGTGCTCTAATGTGCTCTCATGTACTCTCATATGCTCTCATATACTCTCATGTGCTCTCATGTACTCTTATGTGCTCACATTTGCTTCTTGTATAACTAACAATCATGTATGCAATGTAATATGATCGGATCCTTGTGTATTGATTGGGGTAGGGCGGAGTAGAAGTGGTTATGTTATTAAATCCCTCTAGTGTACTCATGTATATGTCGATTATCCCCTCACGTATAATCGAGTTATCGTAGATTACTCATGTGCAACCTAAACCAATCACATAACCATCTTGTGCTCTGGAACACTTATTTTTATTACAGTTCATAGATTCTCTATTCTATTTCATGTACTTAGTTTACTTATCTATATATCTTATATTCTTGTACTTATTTTATAGCATGTCATGTATTATATTCTATTGCTAGTTCTATATTTCCTACCATGCATTATAACTGCTTTCAAAGTTATATATTCTCTCCAATCCTGACTGGATATGTTGACATAATTTTATAGAGAACTTGGAGGATCCAGCTGGCCGATAGGAAACACCAGTAGTGCTTGGAATAGATTACTAGGATGTTATCTGATTTTGTTTTCAGTTATCTTTCATGAGTTGTATATAAATATTACTTCTACTTTAGGATGTAATGATAACACTAAAACCTATTTTTTCTAAGTATTACACTTTGATATCTGTAATATTCCTGTTTTGAAATACGTATATGACCATATTATTGTTTTTGGAGGATTTTAATTTTTGGGGTATTCTTGAAATTTTTATTATTTTCTTGGAGGTAATTTTATCCTCATTATTATTATTAATAATAATTTTCTTGTTCCTAAACTACCCTCCCAAAATATCTAACCCAAACCCCTACCTAACCCCACCCCCACTCTTCTCTCTTTCTCTCTCTCCTCCCCCCTTTACTGGATCGGCCAACCACCACCCTAATTCCCTTTCCTCTCTATCTCTCTCTCTCTCTTCACTCAGCTCACCATCCCTCTCTCCCGACCACACTCACCCCCCAGCCCTCTCTCTCCTCCCTCAACTCTCCTCTCTCCCGTTCACTGGCCTCTCATCTCCCTCTCTCTCTCGCTCGCTGTCTCTCTCCCCTTCGGCCAGCTCCACCGCAGCCACGCCCCCGCCTCCATCTCCGGCGCCACCACCGCTTCCCCCTCTTCCGTTCTCCTCCGCCATGGCCGCCCCTTCTTCGCGGCCGCCGCCATCACCCTCTAGCATCGCCACCACCACTGCTTCCCTCCACCACCGTCTCCATGGCCGGTCGCCGCCACCACCTCGCTGTGGCAGCTCCCTTCGGCCGCCGCCATCACCTTCCAGCGCCGCCACCATCATCATCGTCGCCATCTCCATCCTCCCTCCACCGCCGCGAGCCCCCTGCCGCCGCCGTTGACCCCAGCTCCGACGACGACGGGCCTCCTCCGGCATTTCCCTCTCTCCCTGGACTTCCTTCTCCGGTCCGGCGGACCGACCTGGCGGAGCCGCCTCGCGTACGCCGGTGAGGTTCTCGAGCTCCCCTCTTCCTCTCTTTCTCATTTTGTGCGCTGCCTCGTTGGGCGTGCCGTCTCGAGCAGCACACTCTCGTGCAGCGAGCCCCTCGATCTGCCCACCTCGGGCAGCGTGCTGCCTCGAGCAGTGCGCTGCCTCGTGCAACGTGTTCCTCGGGCAGCGCACCCTCGGTTGGTGTGCTTCCTCGTGTTTTTGGGTCGTGTGCACCTTGGTGTACGTGTCATCTTGTTTTACGTGTACCTCGGTCTACGTGTTGCCTTGGGCAGCAGGACGCCTCGAGCCCCGCGCTGCCTCGGGTACCGTGCCATCTTGATTTGAGCGTTGTCTCGATTTTCTTGCCCAGGCCTTTGTGCCATCTCGATTTGTGTGTACGTACGAATTTGCGTGCCGCCTTGGTTTGTGTATTGTTTTGGACTTCGTACCGCATTGATTTGTGTGCATACGTCGACTTGTATGCCGCATTGATTTGCGTGCTTCTTTGAGTCTCGCTCCGTCTCGATTCGCGTGCTCGCCTCGATCTGCGTGTCGCATGATTCGTGGACCATTCTGATATTCATAATTTTCTCGATCTATGTGCACGTCTCGATTTACGTGCACGTATTTCCCGTTCATCTCGATATTCGTGCCATCTCGATTCTCGTGCGCGTCTCGATATACGTGCGCGTCTCGATTTGCGTACCCGTATCGGTCCGCGTGCCTCTGTTTCCGTGCCAGATCCCTGTGCTGCTTGTGGGACCCGCACGGTTTAGCCTCCTGCCATCCTCCGTGCTCCCTGTTATTATTTTATTATTTAATTCTGATGATTATTTATTGTGTGTTCTGAGGATCTCGATTGGCGTGCTAGCTTGGATCGCGACTGCCGAAGACTTGCTTACCTAGCCGAGCCCTCTAGGCAAGTATCCCTTGCTCATCGACGGCTCTTGCCCTCTCTTCTGGATTTTTATTTCATTTAATTAAATTGTACTTGTAATTTTGTAACCATGATTAGTGTAGCCTAGTAGTAGAACTGCCATGATGATAACTTAGGATAGCTTGGTCTGATGCCGGGATAGACCGTATCGGACAGCTCGGATGGGTCATCCACACCTCCGAGGACACGAGCACGACTCACTTGTACGGATTGTCCCTGTATGTCCCGTGTCCGACCCGCGGTCGGGTAACGGCTCTGGCTAACTCCTCCTGTGGCTGTGATTGTGCTTGGGTTAGAACTATAGACATGTGTTGTGATGCGCCCTGTGAGGCGGTTAGTTGATTATATTATGCATGTTGGCTTCGCGCCCAGTACGCATTGTAGCGCTGCTGGAGGCCGGGACTTAGTGGTCTCGGGTTCGATTGGTTTCCAATACGCATCGTAGTGCTACTGGAGGCCGAGACTTAGTGTTCTCGACTGTCGACTTGTTCCCAGTACGCATCGTAGTGCTGCTGGTAGCTGAGACTTAGTGTTCTCAGTCTGCGATTCTGCGATTCTACGGCAGGTTGTGCCGTGTGGTTTTAGTCCCAATTTGCTGGGAGCTCCCGTCCAGAATACAGAGGAGACTCTGCCGGATTCTTCCAAAATTCCCGATCGAGAATTTGGTTCGAAGGACTGGGCAGAACCATTCCTTTGGTTTGCTGGACTGGGCTCGTGCCTGTTCACCTTAGTATAGTATACCTGATCCCCTTGCCTACTAGGTAGACTCCATACTAGATTAGTCGCCTAGCTCCTGACCTGTCTTGTCCGTCGGATAGCGTAAGGAGAGCGGTTCCACTCGGGAGACGGTCTGCAACCCTGGTCCTTGTTTGGTTTAAGGGTTGTGGATTTGCTCCAGAGCGGTCTATGTAATCCTTGCCACTTCCGGCGACGTTTATTACCGGACTCTTGTCCCCTGACCCTTCATCCTAGGGGTTGTCCTAGTCTGTCAGATAGAGCTGACAGTTGTCCTATGTATTGGGAGATGTGACTTGTGGATATGACTGAGGATTGAGTATTATGGAGAGTACGATCTTGGGATATTGACTTGGTGGATCTATGTGGATTCTTGGATTTTGGTGATTTCGAATATTTTGTAGAACGAGGAGAATATCGAGGGTATTATTATATGATTTTTACTCGACTTCCCAAACGCCCAAACCTGGTACCTTTGTGTATTCCGGTAGTTGGGGAACCTGGTTTGATTGCTGTGTCTTGGTAGTTGAGGGGCTTGTTTTCTAGTGGCTTGTGATCATTGACTTGGAGGATTCTTGTGAGTCAGAGGGCCTAGCATTGTGAGGGGAATGAGCTTGGTATTTGGTGGTTGTCTTTATTGACGTGATATTCACTCCATCATGGATGGGAGACTCTTGCTAGATTGATCTGGTGGATGGATCGACTTGATGATTTGAGCTGTAGGTTCCCATGTGTACTTGAGAGATTATTATAGTGGAGATTTTGATCTTATAACCGACTTGATATCTATGTCACGATTTGGGCATGTGACTTCTTGTGACTGATAGGTTTGACCTTGTTCCTGGTATTACACGATGACCTGGACCTGTATTGATTCTTGATAGTGGCCCGTAGAGGTGCACTCCTGACTAGCACTCTGGACTTGACAGTAAACTTGGCATGTATACTCTTGATTCTTGATAGTGGCCCGTGGTGGCGCACTCCTGACTAGTACTCTTGACATGACATGTTTACTCTTGACCGCTGTTGCGACAGCCAGTCCTGACTTGCTAGACATGACCCCGTCTTGACACCGTGGTTGATTTCTCTTGATTATGCTTGTATAAGCCACCAGTCCAGTCTTGTCTTGCATCATGTCTAGGACATGGATCCCTGAGTACCACGGTCAGGGATCCATAATGAATCTGACTAGGTTAACAACTAGATTGATCAAGTAGCTCATATAGATCGAGGTATTCCGGCTATAGGCAATCCCGTTATCTGGGCGCTCATGGGATTTGTAGCCTGCCGTCGAGTAGGGCACATTTCCAGTATACTGTCCTGTGTTGTACCCCTCCAGCTAGCTATTAGGGTACATTTGTCTCCCGGGCGATGTACCCACTATATATTATACATTCGTCCTGGATAACCTGGATAGTCTGCAGGGCTTGTGGCTATAGGAATACCTCAACTGCATCTTGTTAGTAATTAGGCCTGTGATAACCCTAGTTAGCTAATAATAGCAAGCCGTAGGCATTGTGTGGCCGCTTGTCCTTCTGTGTTGTTTGGCTTGTGGCCTGCTAGCCAGCTGATATTGATTTCCAGCTGGCAATGCAGGTGTTAGTGGATGCTAGGGAGATTGTGATTGTGTTAGCTTCACTATACTTGTGGATTGTTATCGTGCGTTGGTACCGCACGATCCCTTACCTTTATTTACTGTTTTTAGATGTTATTCTTGTCATATTTTATCCGGCTGGTTTTCTTCGTCCGTCCTTGAGCCTTCCTTTCTGGTACTTGCTGCGGTTGGCCTGACCAACCCTGGATTGTTCCCAGATTGTCTGAGACCGACCCGGTGGATCTTCCAGACTTGACTTGGAGGGTGTGCTTAAATTCCAGACCATGCTGGAAACTGTGGGAAGGTATACTTGTCTACATTATTATCCTGTACTGTAGATTCCAGATTTTTATCTGAGTATTTCCTGCTTTCCATATGATTATCTCTCTTGATGTTGTTTCATTGTGACTTGCCTGGGGACATGAGATCGGATTTAGGCCATAGATTGATTGCATGCTAGGATACCCAGCAAGACTTGACAGCCGTCATCGCCGTATAGCATATTCGTACCTTATACGGTGTAGCTGGCCTACGTCCGTCCCCGTATTTCGGTACTGGGGCGTGACATGGTTTTAGTGGTGGCCCATGCAGGTCTCGTTTTGAGATTTTGTTGGGTATCACATGATTATTGATCTCAGTCCACTATTCCTTGGTATTCCCACTTGTTATACTTGTCCTTCGCTCCCTTGAACCTGTGAACTGGTCCTCATCTCCACTTCGACCTATCTTGCTTGGCCATGTCTTATTCGTGTTATCTACCTCTGATCCTTGTTTGATAGATATGATCCTATAGTTGGTCATGTCGATCACCTTATTTGATGAGATGTTATCTTATCTCCATTATTTGGGTTACATGATTATTTATCTTGGGTTCTGTACTCTCTACCAGTGTTTCGCCTTGTTTGATTTCCTGTTATCTCTTTCGTGCGTTGACTTCGTGTTGACTTAGTATCACTATCGTCCTCTTCGAGCATTGGCTGGATTGCTGCGGACTGAAGACTTCCTCTGGACTCTGAGATCGGATATTTTGACATTTGTTGAATATCCTGTGGATAATCTTGTGTCATTTCAGCTTCATTGATTCTGGATAGTTCCGTACTCATGATTATCTATTTCATATATTATTTTGATTATAGATATACTTTGTATACATTATATTTTAATGAGAATTCTTGGTTTGGAGTATTTTCCTACGGATATGGAGTATTTTTCTAGAAAAGCTATATTGTGGTTATTATTGAAGATATTTTTGGATGTGTGTTATGATTCACCTGGATTTTGGATTTTGATGGTTTTCTAGGACTCATTATATTGTTAGAGATTTTGTGATTTTAGCGATTCGGATATTTGGGTTATGGATTTGATTCGTTTTGGGTATTTGTCTAGAGAACCGGGTGACCCTAGTATACATTGACGGCGTGGTAACGAAAGTTGCAGCCGCTCGATTACAGTATTTTGGTGAATCTTTTGCAGCCATTCCGGATGGCGTGGCAAGGAATGACCATGACACATTTTTTCGGATATTAGGAACTACGGTCATCGGTTCAAGACAGATATCCTGTATTTTATGATTTATGAGGATTTTTATACAGTTGGGATTTTACGTTTTCTAACATTATTTTCGACATTCTATACTTGTTTTGATTTATGGGGTTATTTCGTGTATGCGAGGCTTTGATTTTCGAGATTCTTTCGATGTTTTGGATTTACCTTACGAGTTGATTTATTTAGCTAGACCTTGTCCCCTCTGATGTTTTCATATTGAGATTTTGTTCGTTTCTTATTGTATTACTTGATTTCTGTAAGGTGGGTAGAGTTTTCATGGCAGATATATATGTACTAGTTTTGAAAACCCTATTTTGATAAATTTGAAATTTCGAGGACGAAATTATTGTAAGGTGGGTAGGATGTAATATTCCTGTTTTGAAATACGTATATGACCGTATTATTGTTTTTGGAGGATTTTAATTTTTGGGGTATTCTTAAAATTTTTATTATTTTCTTGGAGGTAATTTTATCCTCATTATTATTATTATTAATAATTTTCTTGTTCCTAAACTACCCTCCCAAAATATCTAACCCAAACCCCTACCTAACCCCACCCCCTCTCTTCTCTCTTTCTCTCTCTCCTCCCCCCTTTACTGGATCGGCCAACCACCACCCCAATTCCCTTTCCTCTCTCTCTCTCTCTTCACTCAGCTCACCATCCCTCTCTTCCGACCACACTCACCCCCCAGCCCTCTCTCTCCTCCCTCAACTCTCCTCTCTCCTGCTCACTGGCCTCTCATCTCCCTCTCTCTCTCGCTCGCTGTCTCTCTCCCCTTCGGCCAGCTCCGCCGCAGCCACGCCTCCGCCTCCATCTCCGGCGCCACCACCGCTTCCCCCTCTTCCGTTCTCCTCCGCCATGGCCGCCCCTTCTTCGCGGCCGCCGCCATCACCCTCTAGCATCGCCACCACCACTGCTTCCCTCCACCACCGTCTCCATGGCCGGTCGCCGCCACCCCCTCGCCGTGGCAGCTCCCTTCGGCCGCCGCCATCACCTTCCAGCGCCACCACCATCATCATCGTCGCCATCTCCATCCTCCCTCCGCCGCCGCGAGCCCCCTGCCGCCGCCGTTGACCCCAGCTCCGACGACGACGGGCCTCCTCCGGCATTTCCCTCTCCCCCTGGACTTCCTTCTCCGGTCCGGCGGACCGACCTGGCCGAGCCGCCTCGCGTACGCCGGTGAGGTTCCCGAGCTCCCCTCTTCCTCTCTTTCTTATTTTGTACGCTGCCTCGTCGGGCGTGCCGTCTCAAGCAGCGCACTCTCGTGCAGCGAGTCCCTCGATCCGCGCGCCTCGGGCAGCGTACTGCCTCGAGCAGTGCGCTGCCTCGTGCAGTATGTTCCTCGGGCAGCGTACCCTCGGTTGGTACGCTTCCTCGTGTTTTTGGGTCGTATGCACCTTGGTGTACGTGTCGTCTCGTTTTGCGTATACCTCGGTCTACGTGTTGCCTTGGGCAGCGGGACGCCTCGAGCCCCGCGCTGCCTCGGGCACCGTGCCATCTTGATTGAGCGTTGTCTCGGTTTTCGTGCCCCGGCCTTTGTGCCATCTCGATTTGCGTGTACGTATAGATTTGCGTGCCGCCTTGGTTTGTTTATTGTTTTAGACTTCGCACCGCATCGATTTGCGTGCATACGTCGACTTGTATGCCGCATTGATTTGCGTGCTTCCTTGAGTCTCGCTCCGTCTCGATTCGCGTGCTCGCCTCGATCTGCGTGTCGCGTGATTCGTGGACCTATTCTGATATTCGTGATTTTTTCGATCTACATGCACGTCTCGGTTTACGTCCACATATTTCCCGTTCATCTCGATATTCGTGCCATCTCGATTCTCGTGCGCATCTCGATATACGTACGCGTCTCGATTTGCGTGCCCGTATCGGTCCGCGTGCCTCTGTTTCCGTGCCAGATCCCTGCACTGCTTGCGGGACCCGCACGGTATAGCCTCCTACCATCCTCCGTGCTCCCTGTTATTATTTTATTATTTAATTCTGATGATTATTTATTGTGTGTTCTGAGGATCTCGATTGGCGTGCTAGCTTGGATCGCGACTGCCGAAGACTTGCTTACCTAGCCGAGCCCTCTAGGCAAGTATCCCTTGCTCATCGACGGCTCTTGCCCTCTCTCCTGGACTTTTATTTCATTTAATTAAATTGTACTTGTAATTTTATAACCATGATTAGTGTAGCCTAGTAGTAGAACTGCCATGATGATAACTTAGGATAGCTTGGTCCGATGCCGAGATAGACCGTATCGGACAGCTCGGATGGGTCATCCACACCTCCGAGGACACGAGCACGACTCACTTGTACGGATTGTCCCTGTATGTCCCGTGTCCGACCCGCGGTCGGGTAACGGCTCTGGCTAACTCCTCCTGTGGCTGTGATTGTGCTTGGGTTAGAACTATAGACATGTGTTGTGATGCGCCCTGCGAGACGGTTAGTTGATTATATTATGCATGTTGGCTTGGCGCCCAGTACGCATTGTAGCGCTGCTGGAGGCCGGGACTTAGTGGTCTCGGGTTCGATTGGTTTCCAATACGTATCGTAGTGCTACTGGAGGCCGAGACTTAGTGTTCTCGGCTGTCGACTTGTTCCCAGTACGCATCGTAGTGCTGCTGGTAGCTGAGACTTAGTGTTCTCAGTCTGCGATTCTGCGATTCTGCGGCGGGTTGCGCCGAGTGGTTTTAGCCCCAATTTGCTGGGAGCTCCCGTCCAGAATACAGAGGAGACTCTGCCGGATTCTTCCAAAATTTCCGATCGGGAATTTGGTTCGAAGGACTGGGCAGAACCATTCCTTTGGTTTACTGGACTGGGCTCGTGCCTGTTCACCTTGGTATAGTATACCTGATCCCCTTGCCTACTAGGTAGACTCCATACTAGATTAGTCGCCTAGCTCCTGACCTGTCTTGTCCGTCGGATAGCGTAAGGAGAGCGGTTCCACTCGGGAGATGGTCTGCAACCCTGGTCCTTGTTTGGTTTAAGGGTTGTGGATTTGCTCCAGAGCGGTCTATGTAATCCTTGCCACTTCCGGCGGCGTTTATTACCGGACTCTTGTCTCCTGACCCTTCATCCTAGGGGTTGTCCTAGTCTGTCAGATAGAGCTGACAGTTGTCCTATGTATTGGGAGATGTGACTTGTGGATATGACTGAGGATTGAGTATTATGGAGAGTACGATCTTGGGATATTGACTTGGTGGATCTATGTGGATTCTTCGATTTTGGTGATTTTGAATATTTCGTGGAACGAGGAGAATATTGAGGGTATTATTATATGATTTTTACTCGACTTCCCAAACGCCCAAACCTGGTACCTTTGTGTATTCCGGTAGTTGGGGAACCTGGTTTGATTGCTGTGTCTTGGTAGTTGAGGGGCTTGTTTTCTAGTGGCTTGTGATAATTGACTTGGAGGATTCTTATGAGTCAGAGGGCCTAGCATTGTGAGGGGAATGAGCTTGGTATTTGGTGGTTGTCTTTATTGACGTGATATTCACTCCATCATGGATGGGAGACTCTTGCTAGATTGATCTGGTGGATGGATCGACTTGATGATTTGAGCTCTAGGTTCCCATGTGTACTTGAGAGACTATTATAGTGGAGATTTTGATCTTATAACCGACTTGATATCCATGTCACGATTTGGGCATGTGACTTCTTATGACTGATAGGTTTGACCTTGTTCCTGGTATTACACGATGACCTGGACCTGTCTTGATTCTTGATAGTGGCCCGTAGAGGTGCACTCCTGACTAGCACTCTGAACTTGACAGTAAACTTGGCATGTATACTCTTGATTCTTGATAGTGGCCCATGGTGGCGCACTCCTGACTAGTACTCTTGACATGACATGTTTACTCTTGACCGCTGTTGCAACAGCCAGTCCTGACTTGCTAGGCATGACCCCGTCTTGACACCGTGGTTGATTTCTCTTGATTATGCTTGTATAAGCCACCAGTCCAGTCTTGTCTTGCATCATGTCTAGGACATGGATCCCTGAGTACCACTGTCAGGGATCTATAATGAATCTGACTAGGTTAACAACTAGATTGATCAAGTAGCTCATATAGATCGAGGTATTCCGGCTACAGGCAATCCCGTTATCTGGGCGCTCATGGGATTTGTAGCCTGCCGTCGAGTAGGGCACATTTCCAGCACACTGTCATGTGTTGCACCCCTCCAGCTAGCTATTAGGGTACATTTGTCTCCCGGGCGATGTACCCACTATATATTATACATTCGTCCTGGATAACCTGGATAGTCTGCAGGGCTTGTGGCTATAGGAATACCTCAACTGCATCTTGTTAGTAATTAGGCCTGTGATAACCCTAGTTAGCTAATAATAGCAAGCCGTAGGCATTGTGTGGCCGCTTGTCCTTCTGTGTTGTTTGGCTTGTGGCCTGCTAGCCAGCTGATATTGATTTCCAGTTGGCAATACAGGTGTTAGTGGATGCTAGGGAGATTGTGATTGTGTTAGCTTCACTATACTTGTGGATTGTTATCGTGCGTTGGTACCGCACGATCCCTTACCTTTATTTACTGTTTTTAGATGTTATTCTTGTCATATTTTATCCGGCTGGTTTTCTTCGTCCGTCCTTGAGCCTTCCTTTCTGGTACTTGCTGCGGTTGGCCTGACCAACCCTGGATTGTTCCCAGATTGTCTGAGACCGACCCGGTGGATCTTCCAGACTTGACTTGGAGGGTGTGCTTAAATTCCAGACCATGCTGGAAACTGTGGGAAGGTATACTTGTCTACATTATTATCCTGTACTGTAGATTCCAGATTTTTATCTGAGTATTTCCTGCTTTCCATATGATTATCTCTCTTGATGTTGTTTCATTGTGACTTGCCTGGGGACATGAGATCGGATTTAGGCCATAGATTGATTGCATGCTAGGATACCCAGCAAGACTTGACAGCCGTCATCGCCGTATAGCGTATTCGTACCTTATACGGTGTAGCTGGCCTACGTCCGTCCTCGTATTTCGGTACTGGGGCGTGACAATATCTTTCTATCAAACCTATATCGTGCTGTCATTTCTTCCTTAGCTTTTAGTGATTGAGTTGTATCTTCTGACATTGTCCTCCATATGGAGAGTATATATTGACGGGTACTTCATATTGTATTTAGTCATTGTTGAAACTTAGGATAGCGTTCTACCGCCGACACTTCAGCGTAGGGTGGACGTACCCACGACATCGTGCCCTTACACTGGGTGCGGGTTGTGACATATTTTTAGTGGTGGCCCATGCAGTTCGAGATTCGTATTGATGCGATACCGTGATAGTGCAGCAACTTAGTTGTACTATTGTGAGCCTGCAATAGGATATAGGAAATAGGGTATTAGAATGAGAGGATACACAATCACAGTTAGAACATCCTGAGAGATCCTGGGATGCCCTTGAGAATCTTATTTTGAACTCCAATTCGAAATCCCTTCCTCTTGTTTCTGTTAACCCTTGCTCCTTGTTATTGAATTTGATTTTTGATGGTTCGTTGTTGATTTTGATTCTCATACCGAGATAAATTTTATGGCCTGAGTTACGGTATCTTCTGATAACATATGTTGACAAGGACAATAAGAAAGGTAAAACATCTACTTGGTTATGGAGCCTGGAGTTTATCGCAGCCATATTAGCTGGCATGGCGAAAACGTTGGGACCTAACTTCGGATGTATATATCTTAATTATGAAATTTAGAATCACTCGCAGCTATACTAGTTGGCATAGCGAGGATTCTAGACGAAGTGATTATAGAGGTGTACAACCTAGTGATGGAATCTATCGATTATTGCAGCTTTGCTTACTGGCATGGTAAAGATTCTGAGTATCATGATTTTGGACATACGCGTATGACTATCATATTGTATCATAAAAGGGTTTCTTAAAGTATCATCTCTACCATTTCGCTTCTGTTATTATAAGATTCTGTCTCATCATCAATTAGCTTAGGAGTAGGGATACTTTCAGTTCTTTCAGTCCAGTTCTTTGTAGAACTTCATTTCATTTATAGGTTTTTATAGTGTGATAGTTTGGTAGCTTGTAATGGGTCTGTGTCCTTGAAATGATAGTTTAGCGTTGGTATTAGAACAGTAACCCATTATAGATAATCCTTATGTTATTTATAATAACTACCAATTTTCATAGATATGTAGAATGATAATCTGTCTTATAGCCCTTTTGATGATTTCTTATTTCCATCTTTCCTTCCAGTATGGCACCTATGACCAGAGCCCATCGTCTGAGAGCAGCTGCAGTTTCGGACATGGTTGAAAGCGTGTTTCAACCTTCTATTGCTCGGGAGGTAGTGACCCCTCCGGCTGATCAGGGGGTACTTGCACCTTCCGCCGTTAAGGAGGTGGTAGCAGCCTCACCAGGGAGTTCCCCTACCATTTAGGAGAGGGCTGCAGTTTCGTCTGAGATCGAGAGTCTTCCTCCGCCTCCTCCTCTGCCTCCTGGTGTGGTATCCTATACCATATTTTTAGGAGGTTTGTTCCCTGATGGAACTCAGATAATTGGACTTCTCCGAGATGTGCTAGAGACACAGAGAGTTCAGATCGAGATTTTGAAGAAACACAGCCAGAGGATCCAACAGTTGTGGGACCTAGTGAATTCACCAGGAGGGGATTCTATTTCCAAGAGAGTGAGGAGTAGTATCCACCCAGAGCCTCAGGAGTACCTAGACCTTCAGCCTATGCCAACCTTTCCAGTTCGGATTCCTGCCTAGCAGAGACCAGTTGAGCGAGTGCCTACCTGTGCTTACTGAAAGAAGCTTGGGCATGTGTTGTCCGACTATAGGAGGAGGAAAAGGTTGTGCCTGTTTTGTGGGTCAGCTGCACACATGATGCGAGACGGTCCAATTGCCCCTATCTTAGTCGAAACCCTGCCTCAGGGAGGGAATTCCAATCACTATACCTAGTTTGAGGTAAAAAAATAACCTAGATTCCAGTATTTCTTTTGTGATGAGTTGATGATGCATTCCCCATTATTTGTGCTTCTTGATACCTTATTAATTGCCTCGTGCTATAGTGTGGTTAATGTAGTTAGATGAGACCCTAAATTGATGTTGCGTGCCATGACCAATAATATCATAACCATGCATGTTGTTTCCGTTAATAGGATTGAATGGTTTAGATAAAGCTTTCATTGACTATGATTGATGGGGGTATGATCTTAAGAAGTGTACGACCGATTTAAATTTCGAGGTCGAAATTTTTCTAAGGGGGTAGGATTGTAACTACCACTTTTCTAAAATGAGAGTATTTTTGACTTTTTGTGAAATTGATTATTTTAATTATTATTTAATTGATTAAATTGTGTTAATGATATAATTTGGTAAAATCGTAGAACCACATTGTTTAGATGACTAGTCATGACTAAGGGAGACTTAGTCAGTGAGATTAGACAAACTTAAATATATTCCTAATTAGTTAGTTAAGCCTCTAATCTAATATGAAACCATTTAGAATTGATTTGACTAAACCACTAAGTTAGAAGGAACATTTTTCCTTAAAAATTTGTCATGACAACTAGAAGGGCTATTTAGACTTTCCCATGAACCAACCCTAGCCCTAATGTGGTCGGCCCACATAGTCCCCTTGCCTATTAATAACACCACTTCATCTTCTTCCTCCTCCAATTTCATTTCAAACCCTAAATTTAGAAGTTTCCCCCCAAATTGCTCCTACATCTATTTCTCATCCAAATTTCCCCAAAACAATTACAAACTCTTCCCTTTGAAGGGAGGAAGCCTCTATTGACTAGTTTGGAGCTTATTGGAGCAATTTGGCCATTGGAGCTTGGTGGAGATCTAAATCTAGGATTTGTTCCTTGGGAATCCATCTCCCAAGTGGTAAGAACCCTCCAAACCCTCTAATTTCCCTTTTCTTAGTGTAGATGCATTCATTTAGGACCCCCTTTATGTTAGGCATGCCTTGGGTCAAATTTGAGTCCATTTGAGGTGCGTATCGCACCGTATCGAATATGCACATCAAGTGTTCGATGAAATGACTCTTCGAGCATTCAATGCTCCAATTTCACATTTGAACAGTGGTTCAGGTTTTGTTTGTCTTGAGTTAACATATTTTATTAATGGCTAGTGAAGTAGGATGGTTTTGGTGTGTTAAATTGGTTTGGGAATGTGAACCTGTGGGTGACGGTGTACTGTTCACACTGTTCTTCATATCCAGTCTATTATTTCCATTTGTAATTCCTGTTGTTGACCTGCATAACAAGGATATCAATCAAATCTTTCTACTGCACATTTTAATGCCCAATCTCCATCCTTCTCACTGTTCAGCCCCATCTTCATAGCATGTATGTTCTATACTGTAGATTGCAAACCACATTATCAATGATTCAGTCCAACGATTATCACTGTGTTGTCTACCACAATTGTTATTATTGGACATTACCAAGTTCAACTCCATGAACCTATGTCCAGCTCATATAGTGTTTGCATCAGTCCAAATGAAGGTAACCTGTTCAGTCCACTTCTTTAGTTCAGTTCATATAAATGAGATACACACATAGTTTTATTACCTATCCATCCTTCAAATGAGTTCAGTCCACTCAAGCTAATGTTCTGTCCCTGTCCTGCCTCTCTTAGTGCATCGGTTGTACACCTTTTCTTGTATGCATTAGCTGCATGATGAAGGGAGTATAGGCTCGAGATTGCTTAGCAGAGCAGCCCATTCCAGTTTAGGAGTTCAGTCCTCACATGATCCCTTGAGTAGTAGTCATGACTTAGTGAAGGACTCAAGTAATTGGTTGTGTTAGCCATCTTGTATTCATTATTCATGCCATATTACATGATGTATCAGAGCTCATTAGTTATGTTCAGGTTTATATCTCTCTCTTAATTTCTGTTCCCTACCATTCCATATGTCAGACCTCATTCAATGTTCAGTCTTAATCCTACAGTTCAGACCCTGTTTGCTATGGCAGGTAAGGCTACCATTGTTAAGCCCATCCCTGTTAGTCCATTATTGTAGGTTCAAATATCCTAATATGTCCATTCATTTCAGACCTCACCCATTAATGTGTCCTGCATATTGTCCCTGTGTGGATATGGTGACAAATGTGGCCATGATGATCCCTTATAGTAACTTTCAGGTTCAACTAATTAGTATCCGTGTATGTTAAGTCCATATACTCTTGAGTATCGGCCATTGTGATTTTGTATCAGTAATGGGAGGTAAAAGAGAATCGTTATTGGTCCAGTTTTCCTTAACACATATGTTCTGTCCTCACCCTTCAATTAAGTCCATGTTGATCCCTTACATATGAATGCATAACTGTTTTGTCTCCATTTGATTGCTTCATGTACAATTCCAGTTATTGCAAGGATGTTTACACCCTTGTATTTACCTAATTATCCACCATCTTAATGTATATGTCCCTATCCTTATGCATCATCTCATCTGTAAACCATCTGTTAAGATCCTTGCTCGAGTATCAGTAAGATACATTCTCGAGTGCAACCATGCTATATTTGTCTATTTCATACTCAGGTAAACTCTTTATCTTCATTATCCATTGTTCGGACATGAGCTTGTGTTCAGATCATATGAAATATGATCAGTCATATATATATATACATCATGTATAAGTCCCTTTATATAATGCTCTGTTCTATTTTGGTAATTGTTTCAGATTCCCCAAACGGGAAACATAACAGATATCCTTGTGTATCAAACTCCCAGTATCAACTAATGAATGGTTAGCCACCTCACTAATGTTCTGTCCATCTTCCTTTAAGGCTCATGTTTGTAAATGGTTAGATGTGTACTTTGGTGCAGTTTGTACTGTTCTTTTATTCCTTTTATTCTTTCAGTTATTAACCATTTAGTACATTCCATTTGTTTAGCTTAAGTATTGTCCCTATTACATAATCATTCTCAGACTTTGGTACATGGGTTTTGTTCCCAGATTCATGTTATGCCATTGTGCAGACCCTTAGGTGTCCTGCATGTTCAATATCCACTGACAACTTAGGCTTCAAAATGGAACTCCCTTTCCCACCCAGTTCAGTCTATATGGAACTTGGAGTTCAATCTTCACCATGGTCATTGTCCAAACCATCATCCCATTGTTCAGTCCCTTCTTCTTTGAAATGAACAGTCCAATGCCCTTGTTCAGAAAAGAACATATGATCAGTTAATTGGTGGTTCAGTCCAGATATTAGTATAGGATGTGGTTAGTTCACTTAGCATTCTAATTCACTTCCCATTTGATGTCGATCCTTAGTGCGATTTCCTCTGAATAGTCCATATGGTATGGATAATTTTTCCCCCCTTTGTATGCTTTGATACCTGCTTAATGTATCAGTTTTCTTTGCCTTGGTTTATCTGTCCTATCCATATTGCAATATGCAGTCCTCTAGTGAGTCGCACTTCATTCGTTTTGCTTGAACATCAAATGTCCAGTTCCTTTTTAGTTCAGTTTATCCCTTGTTTCATTAAGTAGCAGACCATGAATGACCTGTCCCCTTGTTTAGGCTCTGTCATATAGCTTCCCTACTATTTCTTTTGATACATCCTTTTCAAAGCATAGCCCCACATTTTGTTCAGTTCTGAACCCGGCTCAGACATTCCTCTATGACCAGTATTAGGATGAGAAAAAAAATATTATATTTATATATATATATTTTTTATTTTATATATATATATATATATATATATATATATATATATATATATATATATATATATATATATGTAGAGTATATATATATAATGCATGTATATATATGTAGTATATACTACATATATATATATATATATATATATATATATACTCTACATATATATATATATATATATATATATATATATATATATATATATATATATATATATATATATATATATATATATATATATATATATATATATATATATATATATATATATATATAATGCATGTATATATATGTAGTATATACTACATATATATACATGCATTATATATATATATATATATATATATATATATATATATATTAAAAAAAAAAAAAAAAAAAATATATATATATATATATGTAGCAGTTAGGTCCACATGTAGAGTATATACATGCATTATATATATATAAGAGTATGTCAGTAGTAGTTGAGGGTTGGCTAATATACACTAAGTGGTAATGTGGAATATGGTTTGTACTTTTATCCTAGCACTAAAATAGTCCACTTAGCCCAAAAACCCTAGATATTGACACTTAGGACCAAGTTGACCAGTTGACCCAAATAGCTAAAGTTTGACTCAGTTCAACTAGAGTTGACCTAAGTTGACTTTCCGACCTAGAGAGGCCTAGCAGCATGTAGATATCATATTTTGATCAATTGTTTAAATTAGATCACTCAGTAACCTGTAATTCTCATCTTAAGTCTTTGTGACTCCAGTTCGGATACCGATACACAGTTATTGCTCAGGATATCAGGAGAGTAAATTCTTTGTTAGTTTTCATTCATGGTAGTATCTATATTGCATGCTCTAGACTACTTTACTTGATGCTGACACATTGTTAACACGGACCAGTACTATATGGATCTTATCATGAGTTGTTATCCCCGTAATGGGTGCATCGTTTATTTTATGTTCACGTACTTTACCATGTACATCGAGTACTCCTTGTATTCGTATTATATTTATGTACACTCATGTGCTCTCATGTGCTCTCATGTACACTCATGCACTCTCATGTGCTCGTAATGTGCTCGTGCTCTCATGTACTCTCATGTGCTCTCATGTACTCTTATGTGCTCACATGTGCTTCATGTATAACTAACAATCATGTACGTAACGTAATGTGATCGGATCCTTGTGTATTGGAAAGAAGTCCCTTATGCGTCATGAAAAATCTCAGCTCTTTAAGGACTTCTTTATTCCTGTACTTCTTTTATAGCACGTTGTAGAGGCATGAAAAATCTCAGCTGATGATATCCCTTTGCCATAGAGCAGATGATAGAAAGGCTCAGTCCAAGTGCTAAAAAGACAAAACAGAAGATATGGAAAGAAGTCCCTTATGCGTCACGTCTACCAAAGTCTAGTATAGACACATCGAGACTACAAAAAAAGGACTAATTATGTTCGTCTATAAAGGATCTGGTACAGATTCGACGGAGCCTATAAGGGTCTACAAAGGATTTGGTCTTCGTCAAAGCGCAACCCTTCTTCTTCATGCCAGAAGATTGACCTCCATCGAGGCATATTCTGACCTTTTTATGGGCGCATCCTTCCATAAGCATATCATCCTATCGTCCAAAGCAAGAAGCTTCCTGAAGCAGTCATTGGCCCGAGCCTTCAAAGAGCGCAGCAGTTCGCGAAGCCCTTAATAGGAAAGACATAGCACAACCTGTGGCTCTTCGGGTTGGCTATCCACCCATGACCTAAGTCGTCGAGACCTCGAAGATCCCCTAGACGTCGCCCAGAGTTGAACTCCCTAAGAAGGACATTTATGTTCTTCCTAAGGGCATCAATGGCTCCTTCTACACAGAGTTCTTCTATAAGAACATGGCTCCTATGAACAAGAAAAGTCTCAACCAGCAGCCAACTTATACAAGGCCGATTACCGCTCGAAGGATGCCAAGAAGGACCGATAATGTCCCAGAGTGCATGTCACATGGCCGACGGTCAGAATTCATGCATTAATGGGATGAACCTAAGACTCAGCACGACGATTTCAGTCTTAGACTATTAGAATTTCCCATATTACGGTGGCAATTAAGAGGGAAGTCCTTAAAGAGCGGATATTTATCGCTCTTTACTCCAGAAGCCAAAGCCTTCAAGCCAGAGGTGCAGCTACTCGCCTGCGCCAACCTCAAAAGCAAGATGGTGGTAGGCTCGCCTTTCCTTTGCTTCATAAACCAGTATCTTTACTCCAGAGGCTCAGCTACCTACCTGCCCCAACCCCAGACACACAATGGGGTAATACCATTTTCTCCAAAGCCAACGCCTTCAAAGTTCAAAGGTGCTACTACTTATATGTGTCCACATGCAACGCGGAATGGTGATATATATACACCATCTCCATTCCCACGACAGAGTCATCTGCTCTGATCCAGAAGCTTAAGTCACTTCTCTACAAGAGACTTGGGAACTCCTACTGCAACCAATGCAAGTCAGACTATCGCTCCAAAAGCACAGTAACCTCGCCAACCTGAAGCACAAGCCTACTCGTCGCCTATAGCATAGTGACTCTGTTGCTCCGAAACACAGCTTCATCGTTGCTCTAAATGTACATAAGTTTTGTCATCATTCGAAGCCAAGTCTACTCGTCGCCTGAAAGCACAGAGGCTCCGTCGTCTCCAGAAGTTTGGTCTACTCGTCGCTCCAGAAGCACAGCAATACTTAGTCCTTACCAGAGAAATAGGAAGCATGTGTCCATCCCAATTGGTTTCTTTAAACTGCCTCTTGCAGAAAAGATTAGGATTAAATCATGATTGATATCATATCAGATTAATTTAAATCTTAGACGATGATCAATTAGACTCCAAATCTAGGATAAAATCCTAAGATTTACTCGGCTGTATCCGAGCAAGCAAATTGAAATGCGCCACGTGTCACCTCCTTCAGTTATGTTGATAACCACCAGAGATCTCGATTGAGGAGAATCTCGATTGAGAGGAATCTCGATGTCTGCCATATGTTAGCGCCGTAGAAGCCCGTACCGTACAATGACGAAAGATTCTTTTATATCTCAGGAACCCTAATGCACATCGCATATGTGCTCGGTTCTCTAAAAATAGAAGGAGTTCTCCTTCAACTAGAGAGCGACAACCTTCATCTAAGACGAAACAATCCACCAACCAACCAACAAAAGAATAACCTCCTCCAAGGGATCTTCTTCTCTAGACAGCCTCTTGATCGGTGATCCCAGAGTTCCATCAAAGGTGCCAGAGAGCCAGAGCAAGTTTGATTCATCGTTAGATCATCAACGGGGTAAAGGAGCCGCTGCAGTGCTCGATCTTCTTCGTCGCACTTTCCTAGAAACCTCTTCTCCCTGTACTTAGAATATCCTATTTAGGACTTCTTTCTTTGTACACAGATACCTTATACGTTCAATAAAGCAAAAAGTTCGTTCGACCTTTTGTTATATCGAACACATGGCATGTATTATATTCTATTGCTAGTTCAATATTTCCTACCATGTATTGGAACTGCTTTCAGAGTTATGTATTCCAATCCGGACTGGATATGTTGACAAAATTTTACAAAGAACTTAGAGGATCCAACTAGCCTAGAGGAAGCACCAGTAGTGCTTGGAATAGATTGCTAGGATGTTGTCTGATTTTGTTTTCAGTTATCTTTCTTGAGTTGTATATAAATATTATTTCTACTTTGGGATGTAATGATAACACTGAAACCTATTTCTTTTCTAGATTGCATTACACTTTGATATCTTTCTATCAAACCTATATCGTGATGTTATTTCTTCCTTAGCTTTTGGTGATTGAGTTGTATCTTCTAACATTGTCCTCCATATGGAGAGTATATATTGATGGGTACTTCATATTATATTTAGTCATTGTTGAAATCCAGGAAGCTTTCTACCGCCGACATTGCGGCGTAGACTGGACGTACCAACGGCATCGTACCCTCAAACTGGGTGCGGGTCGTGACAAGAATGTCGTATGCAACTTTGGACGTTACTCCTCATGAACTTTTATTGAAAGTCAGAACTAACTTGAATGTCGTTCGAGTGTGGGGGTGTTTGGCATATATGAAGCTCCCAGATCTGAAGATTCAGAAGCTCGGGACAAGGACTACGAAGATGATCTTCTTGGGTTATGCAGAGAAGAGTGATGCTCAGAGATTTCTTGATATTAAATCAAATCATATCATTGAATCTCGTGACGTAGAATATTTTGAAGATAAATTTACAAGGTACAAGAACATTGTTCTTGCGAATATTCTAGAGAATAATGAGGATGCGCAGGAAATTAAAGTTTTCAATGAGAATGTAGTCCAAGAAGAAGTTATTGTTGAAACAACTGTTGAACCAGAACACGCTGAGCCATCATCTAAAAGAGTAAGGAGGCCAAAGGACTTCATAAATAACTTTGTCACCTATCATGTGGAAGCATATCTGGTTACCTATGATGAGGCGATGAAGACCAAAGGTCTTATTTTCTGGAAAGAAGCGATAGACAATGAAATTGATTCAATCACCTCTAATAACACTTGGGTGTTGGTTGATCTTCATGAATGACCAAAATCCATCGGATATAAAGGATCTTCAAGAAGAAGATGAAAGCAGATTGAACTATTGACAAGTTCAAGGCTTCGCTAGTAGCCAAGGAGTTTTCTTAGAAGCAGGGGATCGACTACTTCGATAGGTATGCTCCAGTAACCCGGATGACCACCATAAGAATGTTATTTACTCACGCGGCAATACATAAGTTGGTGATACATCAGATGGATAAAAAAAGCTTTTCTGAGTGGCGAGCTGACCGAAGAGATTTACATGCAACAGCCAGAAGGATTTGTCGTCAATGGTCTTGAAGATAAAATATGCAAGTTGGTGAAATCCTTGTACAGTCTTAAACAGGCTCCCAAAATATGGCATGAGAAGTTTGACAATGTCATAAGGTCAAATGGCTACAAGGTCAGCAAGTTGGACAAGTATGTTTATACGAAGTTCACTGATAAAAAAGGTGTAATCGTTTGTCTGTACGTGGATGACATGCTAATCCTAGGTACTGATATGGGCTGTGTCACGGAGACGAAGAAGTTCATTCGACCAAGTTTAGTATAAAGGACTGGAGGAAGCTGATGTGATCTTGGGAAACAAGATCATCAAGACAAACACTGGACTAGCGCTGTCACAGTATCATTAAATTGAGAAGATGATCAACGCTATGGATATCAGGATCTTCCAATGATCGATACGTCTTACCGGTGTGATCTGAAGCTGAAGTCTAATTTGAGGAAAATCGTTAGGCAGCTGGAGTATGCAAGCGTCATCGGGAGTTTGATGTATGCTACTACTGTCATAAGGCTTGACATAGCTTTTGTCGTAGAAATGTTGAGTCATTTCACGAGTAACCCAAGCATTGAGCACTGTAAAGCTACGAAATGGGTAATAAGATATCTCAAGAAGACTCAAACATATACACTGCACTACAACAAAGATCCACCGGTAGTAGAAGGCTTTAGTGCTGCCAGCTAGAGCTCACAGTTGGAGAGCGAGAGATCCACATGTGGATTCATTTTCAAAATAGGTAGAGCTGCTATATCATGGAAGTCGAAGAAGCAGACTATGCTCTCTTGTTCCTCTATGAAATCTGAGTTCTTTGCACTTGATACCGCAGCGAAAAAAGCATAATAGCTTCGGAATCTCATGTATGATCTTCCAATAGTTAGAGCGTAGATACCGGCGATTCTGATATACTGTGACAACCAGACGACTACAGCGGTGGCATCAAATGACCTCTTTAATGGGAAGAAGAGAACTGTGCGGTTAAAGCACAGGGCAGTGCACGATCTCATCAAGAGAGGTGTCATTGTAGTGATTGATGTTCGGAGTCAGGGGACCTAGCAGACCTGTTCACAAAGGGCCTCAAGCCAGCACTAGCTGGTCGATGACACATCATGTAAAATGGGCTTGAAGTCATTCTAATATTGTGTTATTGTAACCCTACCATAAAGTTTTATGATATTAGTTCAAAAAGAAATCTACTAGGCCTCTAGCTTTTGGTTCAAGGGAGGACCACTAACTGGGAAAATATCAGGAACAATGGGTACATGTCCTCTGTGGCATAAAAAGGATACAAACCTATAACAACTCTTTTCTATTATATATTTTCTACGGAGAACAGATCTTGTAGTGAGGATGGCTTAAACGTCGTAATGAGTTCTTAGGCATAGTGAAAGCCTGGTGTACTTTACAGAAAGTATGGTAACATTATAAGGAGTGTAACTCCATGATACATTGGGGTGACTCCACCATAAGGTTCCTCGGTAGGGGTAATGTATTGGCTTTGCGAGCCAAGTCACAGCGGCATAATGATAAAATTAAAGAGCTATAAACAGCACTACAAAGGGGATGATGTCATCATGTTATAGTGGCACGACACAACGATGAGGTACCCAAATAGGGGTAAAGTCTCAGCCTCGCAAGCCATGTTGTTGCGGTATAACACCGCAAGGAAGTGCAAGCTTCATGCAGGGTAGTTTGGCACTACATAGAGGCTTGTGACCTCATGCTACAGTAGTAAGTCACAACGATGAGGTTCCCTGTAACCCCTCTTTCCGAAGTTTTGATAATATTTTATTTATTTATTTTATTTGAATTAAATGGGGATTTTTAAAATTTTTATAAATAATTAATTAATTAATTATTAAGGTATATGACTTTAGCTATGGTGGAGTTTTGAAGTACAAAACGGCTAGGAATCATGTCATGGATAGTGCAGTGGCGTGTTTTGACTAGTGTATTAGCCCTGGTAGGGAAGTCCGAGCCATAGTGATGTCCTAACTAGGAAAACTAGGCCAAGTTGCGACTTAACCCTTACCAAAAATTTACTTATTTATTATTTATATTATTGAGTATTAGGGAATCTGGTTGTACCGAACTAGTCCAGATTGGACCCAAAATAAGCCCAAGTCATGTAGTCATGCGGTACATCTAATGACATTCGTGTTGATATATTTTGGTATGATTGTGTTGTATTCCGTTTTAGTGATCTAATAATATTTTCTAAGTATTCTTAATTAAATGAATATCGCTATTAGTTGATACTCAATGATATTTGTATAAAATAGGTCCTTGTACAATTTTAGGATTATTAGACTACAAATTTATATATATATATATATATATATATATATATATATATATATATATATATATATATATATATATATACACCATTATTGTTTTATTGAATTTCGTTATTATTATTATTATTATTATTATTATTATTTATTGAGATTATTATTATATAATATTATATAAATATTATTATATATATATATATATATATATATATATATATATATATATATATATATATATATATATATATATATATACACAAATAGGGCCTACACTAGGAATAGATAATATTGAGATTTATATTTCTATTAAAAATATTTATTTAGATTTAGGGAGATTTAGTATATATAAAGATATGAGTATGTTTAGTTATATATATATATATATATATATATATATATATATATATATATATATATATATATATATATATATATATATATATATATATATATATATATATAAATTTTTTTTTTTTTTTTTTTTTTTTTTTTTTTTTTTTTTTTTTTGTACACGCATAGCCGAGAGAGAGACCGTATACATACATATATATATATATATATATATATATATAGACCGATCGAGACAGAAGGAAAAAAATCGACAAAACCTAACCCGAACCCCCTAGCGACCTTCCTCGGCATGCGCATGGCCACTGAGAGCCACCGCCGGTCGGCAAGAGCTGCCTCCAGCACATCAAACAAAACAGCATAGTAGTCCTCGAGCCCGACTTCGTTGTATGAATTCTCCGTCGACGTTTGTTCATTTTTCGATCTGTAACATGTTTTGGGAAGCCAGTATAACCAAGTTCAAATCCCATTAAATAGGTTTTGGGTTAGTAGAACCATCTGTCCAGTGTTTCGATCCAAAGATCTACAAAAATATATTTGAAAACAGAACAGTAGTTGGTTCAAACACTCGATTTGGAAGGCAACTTCCTGTCGATCTATAAACAGTTTTGAGAAACCAAATGATGACAGTCCCAGCCAACCTATCATAACGTATTTTACAGAAGTTAATTTTATCGACTATCCGTCGAGAAATTGGTTCCCCAATATTGCCAAAAACCTGTTTTTTAAACTGAAGAATTTATGAAAACTCTTCGATACGACATGCGTCCCGCCAATTTGGGTGACGTGGTCGCGAACCGAAAGCATCGAAAGGTGCGTAATGGTTTTGTGGACGTGTGGGCTTTGACGGAATTCAAATTGGTTGTGTGTGCGCGACAAATTTGATGCGTATCCGTTAAAATTCACCGTATCTATCTCTATACAAATTTTTTAATTACTTTGTGCACGTTCATCAGATCGAGACGAAACTTACGCCAATAGGACCGTATCATTTTTTTGGTCCTGTATGCCAAGTTCGATCCGATTCTGAGATAGTTGACCGGATCACCGTTTTGCGGGCCATATGATCCGACTTAACGGACAATTTTGTGCACGACCCGTCGGAACCCAACTTTGGACATACGATTGGGTTCATATCATCAAAACGAATCCATAGACATATAGTTTGATGAATTTAGACACCGTTTACTCTGGCACATTTTTTGGTACAAAGCGGGTCCAACGGTGGATACCGTTTTGACCGGAATTACCGTTTTGTCCCCGTGTCCAGAATTGGACTTAAGGACAGGCGATTTTAGCTAATTTGACTATTCTGAGAACATCGGTAATGTCTATTTATGCATCTGGAGACTGTTGTACGAGTTTGACTGTTGTGACACACTGAGTGGTTTGGATTATTGGTTTCACTAGCAAAGGACCACAGGCGAGTACAGTTTATTGTCTATTTTTTGATATTGACCTTTACTATATTTTATTGATTGTCCATTGGTTATGTAATTTTATATTATATTATAAATTGTTGAGTCGAGAATGAGAACTACCAAGAATGTGTGATCCGACCGTAGATATTGTTTATTTTCATGCAAGTAGACCTCATAGACATTGTTTATTTTTTGCAAGTAGACCTCGCAGATATTGTTTATTTTCTGCAAGTAGACCTCATAGACATTATTTATTTTCTGCAAGTAGACCTCGTAGACATTGTTTATTTTCTGCAAGTAGACCTCGTAGACATTATTTATTTTTCGTTCAAGTAGACCTCGTAGACCTCGCAGTGTAGAGTCACAGACTGATCACATATCAAAGGTACTTCTAACAGTTGGGAATGTATTTTAGTTTATTTACTTGACATTGATTTTCCGTCTTTTCTCACGTCTTTTTGCTGTTTATTTTTAAAACATATAATTGATGTCTAACCTCTGTTGTATAGTCAAGTTCATTTATTGAAACTACATTCAGTAAATTGTACTCGTTCCATTCCTGACTGAAAACCAATATTTTTCAGGTTGGTTGTGGCTTCACTTAGCATTGGGAGTTATGGGTGTACTTGTAGACGAAAACCTAGAGACTAGCTAGATAGATGAGTTGTAATCATTTCAATATTTGTAAAAGTTTATATTCTTCTACAAATGTAAAACTTGTGAATATTGTATATTAATTTAAATTTGTGAAAGAGCATTATTTGTGATTTTGAGCATTGTGGCTATACAGCGTTCTACCGCCGACACTGCGGCGTAGGCTGGCTTGGACACGCATTCGTATCCCGAAAAGCGGGTGCGGGTCGTGATGTCACGCCCCAGAACCAGAATACTGGAGAGCGGGGGCAGACATAGCCAGCTACGTATATTGAAATAGAATACATCTCAACTATACGGTCACGGCTGTCTAGATATGAGGGTTTACTACAAGCCAACAGTCTCTTAAGGTCAAGCCTATTGTCTCAATCTCAAGCAAGTAATATAATTACAAGATGTTTGACCACCAAATATACAATAAAAGGCGTCCCAAATATGACATATCAGCTGATCATGAAGCTAGTCGTACAAAATGCGAGGACTAGCAAGAGTTTAAGTCATACATGATCAACCCTAGGATTTGTTAATCATGTTACAGCCCGTAGGCAGACAGTAAGTAAAAGTGCATCGAGCTAACAGGTGCTCGTCGGCTAAACGCCTCAAAAGAATAAATTTACAATAGAGTGAGCGAAACAAAATAGAAAACCCACTCGTAGCCCGGGTTCCTTCTAGTCGCCACCATCGGGCTGGAAGCTTGGTAGATCCTCGGGAGCTGCTCCGAAATCTGGCAACACAAAACCAGCTGGGTCAACCCCAGAAAGAGCAAGTGCCACAAGGGGGCCACGAAATAAGAACAAAAGCCAGCAATCATCACAAGAAGATATAATATTAAAATTAAAACTTACGAAAACATGGCAGGATGATATACGACGAGATAACCATGGAACTATTCCGATAGCCAGGTTACAACCCGTAAACCAAACAAGGACCGGGGTTGTAACCTTTCATCTGAACAGAGCTTGGTTTTCCACCATTTATCGGCAAGATAATAATGTAAGTAATCAAGACAGGAAGCAATCTTGCATGGGATCAAGACATGGCTAAACAGGTTATACCTCATTCAATCAATCACGGCCAAGCAGATCCTACGGCTTACTACTTTAACTAACTAGGGTTATCACAGGCCTAATTACTAACAAGATGCAATGAGATTGTTCCACAGCCACAAGCCCTGCAGACCATCCAGGCTACCCAGGACGAAAGATTAGGGTTGAATTCAGGTGGGTACATCGCCCAGAAGACAAATGTACCCTTAGGTGACTTAGAGGGTGCAACACTCGACGGTGCGCTAGAAATGTGCCCTACTCGACGGCAGGCTACAGATCCCAAGAGCGCCCAGGTAACGGGATTGCCTGTAGCTGTGTCATCTCTTCATGACTACTGAGTTATTCTAGTTATTAACCTTAATCCATTTTAGTAGGTACTCCTGACCGTGGTACTCAGGAGTCCCATCCTAGACATGATGCGAGACTGGACAAGTGGATTTAACAAGCAAGCAAGAAGAACCACCCACGGTGTCAAGGCAGGTCAAGTTAAGTTATCAAGTCATGTCAAGTCAGGAGTGCGCCGCCACGGGCCACTATCAAGTCATGTTGGTCATGTCAGGAGTGCACCACTACGGGTCACTGTCGTGTTATGCTAGTTCTTGCCATACCAAGTCAAGTACAATGGTCATTCCAAACATAACAAGTAAAATTAAGTTCATGACAAAAGGCGTAAGGATATAAAATGGGCATGAAATATCTAATAAAATATCAATAAACAGGACCATAGAAAAGCCAAGCTTAAAGAAAGGGGTCAGGGGAGCAGCGTACGAAAAGTCACGCACGCTGAAAGAGCCGCGTACGTGAAAGTCACGCACGCTACAGAGCAGTGTGCGTGAAAAGTCACGCACGCTCAAGGGAACAGTGTGTGAAAAGTCACGCACGCTCAAGGGAGCAGCTACGTGAAAAGTCACGCACGCTCAAGGGAACAGTGTGTGAAAAGTCACGCACGCTCAAGGGAGCAGCTGCGTGAAAAGTCACGCACGCTCAAGGGAACAGTGTGCGTGAAAAGTCACGCACGCTCAAGGGAGCAGCTGCGTGAAAAGTCACGCACGCTCAAGGGAACAGTTTACGAAAAGTCACGCACGCTCAAGGGAGCAGCTGCGTGAAAAAGTCACGCACGCTCAAGGGAACAGTGTGCGTGAAAAGTCACGCACGCTCAAGGAGACACGCTTCCAACAGGAAGCGCACTCAAGCCTGCATACGCAGCGCTAAAGAGCGCACGTAGCTCAGTGTGCGTAGCTAAACAGCTCTGCACACTGCTCACTGTCTTCTCCAAACAGTAAGAACACATGGCTGAAACCAAAACTTCAAAAGTTCATAACTTGGCCATCCGAACTCCAAATCTGGATTTCCAAGGCTCCAACTGGAGTGAAACTGAAAGCTCTTCCACATGGAAACATCAAAACTCACAGAACTCCAACAAAAGTGGATCAAAACATACGAAATCCGAAAATAGCAATAACTTAGATCTAGATCAACAGAGACTCCAAATCACAAAAACCCAAGAACTAATGTTGGTCTCCATGGCCTAATCTAGCAAATGGACCAAGAAAATATGGTTCTCATAAAGTGGTAAGATGCACTTGCCTAGGGGTTGGGGAGTTGTGTAGAGGAAGGAGAAGAAGAAGAAGAAGGAAATTAATGGTGGTGGTAATGAAGAGAGAGAGTGGTAGGTAGAGTTATAAAGAGGGGGAGTTGTGGCGGGGATGAGGGGTAACATAAGCTAATGTGCTCCAATACATAAACCAAACCGAACCAACCCAATAAAACCGAGCCAAGCCAAAACCCAAAATACGAGAAATACCAAAATTCCACAAGTTAAGAAAAATAAAAATATATGCCAAAATCTAGATACGAGTATAAATACGAAATACGGGAAATACGAGAAATACGGAAATGAGGGTGACACGTGACATATTTTTGTGGTGGCCCATGCAGGTCTGTTTTCGTAAATCATGCGAACTCGTGATAGTACTTAAGTTAGTCGTACTATTACGAGCCTGCGACTAGGGAATGCTTATTTACGAGTTAGGGATAATTTAATTTAAGAGAATGACTAGGACTAGGAGTTCCTTATACAAATTTGCCGATGGGTAGGCTAGGCCATGCAATTGAGATGAGAAGTTATTAATTTTAATAGTTTGTCAGATCCCCATAGGTACACTATTACCTTTTGATATGACAATATGATCCAATGTGGATAGATTATTCACTTGGTGAGACAGGGCTTCATAGAATTAATGATCTAACCTTGATAAATTGTTCAATTCCTTCTCTTTGCCCCTTTAGATATCATCCTTATATTTTAGCTCGAATCGCATATTTAGTTCCTATTTTGCCCTAAGAATTATTATTTTTATATAATTTCTGATTATGTTATCCAAATACGAACCTCGAGTTATTTTTGATTCAAAGTTTTTCCTCAATGGTTTGAATACACATAAAATAGATACTAGAGTGTTCGTATTTCTTCTCTTCAGTTATTTCCTCCCTGTTTAATCTTTCATTGTAGGGGTTGTGACTGATAGGATAAATACTTATGCCTTATTTCATAGTCAACTTGTTTGAATCTCTAGAAGCTCAAGAATTTTTACAGATATAGTTAAAAGGAATGTCAGTTAACTCATAATGGCAGGACAACAGTGCATTGTCGTTATTTACTCGAATTATGGGAACTATGGATTCACTACAACCAGCAGCGCACTGGCAAAGCTCGACCCCTAGAGTTGAAATCAGTTTAAGAAAATATAGGTTATAGAATATTGCTAAAACTATGGCTAGTGGTCCTCTTTTGATCGTAGTTACCCTTGAGTCAATATTGGATAGAGTTAATAAATGTTCAATTTTGTATCATATTTGAGTTACGAAAACCAAGGGTTTACCACAGCCAAAGTATACGGGCGAGGCATGACCCTCGGTGAAATAACTTCAGACATGATTACAAGTTTATGATACTATAGAGGATAGGAAAATGCCATGTGTGTCCTATAAGATCCAAATTCAATACAAGTGAAAGTTCTGTATGTTGGATAGCATGTCTCCCTACCTAGCATTCAGTGGTCCTTATGATATATTGACGAGGTAATTGACTGACACTAGTAGGTTTACCTAGAATATAGAATTTATAGGTCCATAACCCATTAGTCGACCAAGGCCTTATGGATAAGATGATAGTAGGAAGACTGTATATGCAAGAACACCATGTAAGGTTTAATTCTCATAAAACTCGAACTACTTGTGCCTCCTTTCAAAAAAAAATCTTGTATACTTGTATTTGACTACATTGACCAACGCTGCTATTACAGCCTAGTTTTGCAAGCTTACTCTTTTATCGAGCTTGATTCAAGACATATGTTTATTGGGGACGCCTACTAACATATTGTCTAATCAGAAACGATGTATTACGGTCTGATCAACCTTAGTGCACTCAGTTCGCTCTCTCTTTGATTATCCTACGTGGATTGAGATATCGAGGTATCTATGATCTCATCCGCGACTGTATTAACAATTCCTCTTGAATTATACATTCGCCTTTGAATCACGTAATTGTATTCAGTGACATCTCCCTTGAACTCTTTATATTTTTTTGTCTTTCACTGATTTGGAAAGATGAAAGCTCGTAATTGGGAGAGAGATACGGAGTATCCCCATGGCTATGATAGTTGTATACACAAGTGTAGCTACCATCGGTCAGCCATGTGACTAGAACCTTGCCTTGAGTAACTCGTTCTTCTCTCGACCCTCAAACTACTATTGGGACCTTATAGCCATTTGAATTTGAGAATGATTAGGGTTTTACCCTTAGTCAAAATGGCAACCTAGGGGACTATCTACCCTAAAAAATCAAATGTTGTGAGTCTCTAAGTATTTGCTTGAAGTTTGCTTTAACTAGCAACCCTTAAGCCTTAACACAACCTTTCCTCGACCAAAGCCCACAGTTTAGACATGAGATGAATAGACAAAGGTAAGGACAATCATTCACCATGACTATGGTAGACCCTCATCCCGAGATTGGTTCCAACAAATATTATCCTAGTTATATAAATTTTATTATTAAGACCTAACTAGTATTGGAACACCACAGTCACTAGCTTAGCCAATACCATAGCTTAAATACCCTGTCATATTATGATCTATCAGTTATCAATAGCAATGCATGATCACTACAGCCCATACCACTATAACCCTTGTGACAATAGTCTGACAGCCTTGACACAAATAGAATTTCATGAATCAGTTGTTTGAAATCTTTTTATATGACGTGCCTTAGAGTTGGTTACCCCGTCGATAACTCTTGTATACTATGGACGAGTAGATCATTCTATTTTATCGACCATGTTTTATTGTACACACTCATTTCCATTTAGTGAGGAACGATCCTTGACTTAACTTATATCTACCTTATCCCATTATGCCGTGCCTTAGTCTTTATTAACAAAAGTCGAGGTACAATATCTGGACTTTGGAATTCTTCTAACCTCATTATTCATAAAACCATGTCCTAGCTTCTAAGGTGAGTAGACTGTAAGCCTTCTAAAATTTTGGGATATACGAGGATTACCGATTGATTAGAATAATTTCCATTAGGATGATGATTAGTGCCCCCATGGAATCCTACTTTTCATTTAGATCATTTTGTGTCCCAAGTCGTGTCATTAATATTCGGAGCACGAGACCAGCTGTTACCTTCCAACAAATTTTACATACAAAATCTAGACGAGTCCACCTTCATCTAGGTATATCATGTCCTAGTCAGTCCCGTCCCCTTGTACTCTATTTTTGTGGTACGACTTTCAAGTCAAAAGGACTAGCTATAACCCTTACCCTAATACCGGTATATTTTTTGACTCCAATTAGAGACTCAACCTCGACTCAAACCTTTCGATCCAATATATGGTTGTGATCTACTTGAAGCCCACTAGGCACAAGTCACTAGTGTGCCACTCAATTGTGTCTTCTCATGCTACTTAAACCCAAAGTCACTGAAGGCGCATTTTGGGCTTTAGGGACCTAGCTAACCAACCTGACTGGCAACTAGCTCAACCACTTGGGTAGAAACCTATTCTAGGTTTCCCTAACCTAGTAGAAATAGTTTTATCATTGGGATCTTATCCAGTCAATATATATTAAGATTCAGGGTTCATCCAACCAACGATTGATATCTGATTAGGAAACCCATTAAGACCCAGTAAAACCTATCCATGCATACCACCATATTTGGACTATAAAATCGAACTATTTGAAAAAGGTCCCTATATCTTTCATGTAGTCTTCACCTCTTAGAATGTGAAGTCATTGGTAACCCTTATTCCATCTACCTGGGAGTCGCGACACGATCTTGTATTGCATTTATATTCCTTGCTCGTGTGTTTTAATAACCACGGAACAGATCACAATCTTGATTTCTTAAATTCTGTTCTATTATGGAACCTGTTTAGAATTTTGAAAATAGAACTTCTGTATAGCACAGATTGCAAGCCCTTCTAAGAAACGAAGGGTTCTTTGATTTAGCAAGTGACTGGACTAGAGTAGTCCAATCTTGCAAATAAGTTAATGGTTCATAAATCTTCTCTCTGTCTGTATCATTGGATACTCTCTACCGCTATGGAAACATCATATTGCTCCCGATTATTCTTCCTTATCATCCTGTCCTTCCTATTGCAGAGCGACGAATGGTCATGCTTATTAGAATTTACCAATATTTCTTAGCTACTAGTGTAAATTTGTTGCTTGTTAAATTTTTGATAGCTTGATAGATAAGAGAGGATTATAGATGTCATATATAGTAGATATCTATTGGTAGCTATTTTAGCAATTTGATGGAAGGTTATAAAGTTTTAGCGACATGAGATTTGAGGGAGTAGTGTGACCAAAGGTGGGTAGAAACCCTCAAGGATTCGTAGTACAAAATGACCAGGAGAATAGATGATAGCTAATGGAAACCGTCTTCTATCATAGCTGATATACTCTTTCCTTAAATTTTGATGACAAAATTATTTTTAAGGTGGGTAGAATATAACCCCTCTTTCCGAGTTTTGATAATATATTATTTATTTATTTTATTTGAATTAAATGGGGATTTTTAAAAAAATTATAAATAATTACTTAATTAATTATTAAGGCAGATGACTTTAGCCATGGTGGAGTTTTAAAGTACAAGACGACTAGAAATCATGGCATGGATAGTGCAGTGGCGTGTTTTGACTAGTATATTAGCCCTGGTAGGGAAGGCCGAACCATATTGATGTCCTAACTAGGAAAACCAGGCCAAGTTGCGACTTAACCCTTACCGAAAATTTATTTATTTATTATTTATATTATTGAGTTTTAGGTAACCCTATTGTACCGAACTAGTCCAGATTGGACCCAAAACAAGCCCAAGCTATGTAGTCATGCGGTACGTCCAATGACATTCGTGTTGATGTATTTTGGTATGATTGTGTTGTATTCCGTTTTAGTGATCTAATAATATTTTCTAAGTATTCTTAATTAAATGAATATCGCTATTAGTTGATAGTCAATGATATTTGTATAAAATAGGTCCTTGTACAATTTTGGGATTATTAGACTGCACATAATGATATATATATATATATATATATATATATATATATATATATATATATATATATATATATATATATATATATATACACCATTATCGTTTTATTTTATTTCGTTATTATTATTATTATTATTTATTGAGGTTATTATTATATAATATTATTTTATTATAATTGGTTATATTATTTTTGTCAATTAAATATTATTATATATAGTCATATATATATATATATAAATATATATATATATATATATTTTAATATATATATATATATATATATATATATATATATATATATATATATATAAATGAAAGAAAAGAACTAAAAGCAAAACCAGGCCAGCCAAGCAATCCCGAGCCCAACAGGGGGAGCCAACCCGACCCCTGTATACGCACAGCCGAGAGAGAGACCGTATATATATATATATATATATATATATATATATATATATATATATATATAAATATATATATATATATATATATATATATATATATATATAGAGAGAGAGAGAGAGACCGATCGAGACAGAAGAAAAAAGAAATCGATAAAACCTAACCCTAACCCCCTGGCGACCTTCCTCGGCATGCGCGTGGCCGCTGAAAGCCACCGACCGCCGGCCAGAGCCGCCGCTAGCGCGTCAAACAGAACAGCACAATAGTCCTCGAGCCTAACTTCGTGGTATGAATTCTCTGTTGACTTTTGTTTACTTTTTGATCTGTAACATGTTTTGAGAAGCCAGTATAACGAAGTTCATATCCCATTAAATAGGTTTTGAGTTAGTAGAACCATTTGTCCAGTGTTTCAATCCAAAGATCGACAAAAATCTATTTGAAAACATAACCACAGTTGGTTCAAACACTCAATTTGGAAGGCGACTTCCTGTCGATCTATAGACAGTTTTGAGAAACCAAATGATGTCAGTCCCAGCCAACCTATAGAGCTTCATAACACATTTTGCAGAAGTCGATTTCATCGACTATCTGCTGAGAAATCGGTTCCCCAATATTGCCAAAAACCTCTTTTTAAAACTGTAGAATTTATGAAAAACTCTTCGATACGACGTGCGTCCCGCCAATTCGGGCGAGGTGGTCACGAACCAAAAGCATCGAAAGGTGCGTAATGGTTTCGTGGACGTGTGGGCTTTGACGGAATTCAAATTGGTTACGTGTGCGCGACGAATTCGAAACGTATCCGTCGAAATTCACCGTATCGACCTCTGTGCAAATTTTTTAATTACTTTGTGCACGTTCGTCAGATCGATACGAAACTTGCGTCAACAGGACCGTATCATTATTCTGGTCCTATATGCCAAGTTTGGTCCGATTCTGAGACAGTTGACCGGATCACCGTTTTGCGGGCCCCACGATCCGACTCAACGGGCAATTTTGTGCACGGCCTTTCGGAACCCAACTTTGGATATACGATTGGGTTCGTATCATCAAAACGAATCAGTAGACATATAGTTTGATGACTTTAGAGACCGTTGACTCTGTCATGCTTTTCGGTACAAAGCGGGTCCAACGGCGGACACCATTTTGACCCGAAATTACCGTTTTGCACTGTGTCCAAAATTGGACTTAAGGACAGAAGATTCTAGCTAATTTGACTATTCTGAGAATGTTGGTAATGTCTATTTCAGCATCTGAAGACTGTTGTACGAGTTTTACTGTTGTGGCACACTGAGTGGTTTGGATTATTGGTTTCACCAGCAAAGGACTACAAGCGAGTACAGTTTATTGTCTATTTTTCAATATTGATCTTCATTATATTTCATTGATTGGCCATTGGTTATGTGATTTTATATTCTATTATAAATTGTTGAGTCGAGAATGAGATGTACCAATGATGTGTGATCCGACCGTAGACATTGTTTATTTTCATGCAAGTAGACCTCGTAGACATTATTTATTTTCTGTAAGTATACCTCGTAGACATTGTTTATTTTCTATAAATAGACCTCGTAGACATTGTTTATTTTCTGCAAGTAGACCTCGTAGACATTGTTTATTTTTTGCAAGTAGACCTCGTAGACCTCGCGGTGTAGTGTCCCAGACTGATCACATATGAAAGGTACTTCTAATAGTTGGGAATGTATTTTAGTTTATTTACTTGCCATTGATTTTTTGTCTTTTCTCACGTCTTTTTTATATTTATTTTTAAAACTTATAATTGATGTCTAACCACTGTTGTATAGTCAAGTTCATTTATTGAAACTGTATTCAGTGAATTGTACTCGTTCAATTCTTGACTGGAAATCAACATTTTTCAGGTTAGATGTGGCTTCACTTAGCATTGGAAGTTACAGGTGTACTTGCAGACAGAAACCTAGAGATTAGCTAGATAGATGAGTTGTAATCATTTCATTATTTATAAGAGTTTATATTCTTCTGCAAATGTAAAACTTGTGAATATTTTTAATTAATTTAATTTTGTGAATGAGCATTATTTATGATTTTGAACATTGTGGCTATACGTATTCTACCAACGACACGGCGGCGTAGGTTGGCTTGGACACGCATTCATATCCCGGAAAGTGGGTGCGAGTCGTGACATTCCCGGGTAGGGGTAATGCCTCGTCTTTAAGCATGTCATAGCGACGTAGTACCGCAAGAAAGTGCAAGGTTTCATGCCATGTATCTTTAATAAAGAACTCACCTATAGTATATGGAGAGAGATATCAGGCCGTCACTTGAGGGTAAACTTGTAGACGCCTAAAATAATACACTGAAACCAGGCTGCACAGGGCCTTTAATGTGCCGCCAGAAGCACATGTGACTACATTGTATGAGTGAAGAGAATTGCAGCTATGATACATAATTCAAGCCTTAGTCCATTCTTGTATATAGTCTGTTGTTTGACCCAAGCTGGAAGATTCAAGTCATCGGTGACATCTATCCTAATGCATGAAGGACAGTCACTGTGGGGAATACTCAAACCCATATAAAGAGATATATGGGGGATTGTTTTTGTTTTAGCCTTTAGCACTAGAAACATAGTCCCACATTACCTAGGCCAAATGGTTGTTATCTCTTTATATAAGCCTTGCTTGTTGAGACACTACCAGAATAAGTCATTTTAGCGACGTATTTAGTAACGCTTTAGCGACATAACTATAATACGTCCCAAAACATTACTATTAGCGACTTTCAGCGACGTATTGCGACTACTTTTTGTATTAAAAAAATATACGTCGAGGATAAATCGGTGAACGTCGCTAATTTGACTAGTAATAGCGACGTGTACCGACGTATATGGTATGACGTCGCTAATAGCAAATAATAGCGACATTTACCGACGTCGCATAATGACGTCGCTAAGTTAAAAATATAGGGATTTGAGTTTTCATTCTCCCCCCATTATTTCGAAACCCCTCTTCGAAACCCCGACCACCGAAACCCCTCTCCCCCAGCCCTTGGCGACTCTGGCCCTCGGCATTCCCCTCCCCCCTCGGTGACCCTTCCCCCTCGGCCCCCGACCCTCCTCCCTTGGCTCGGCGACCCTGATCCCACCACCGACCCCCTCGGCGTCCTCGCGACCCCTCGCCGACCCGCTCCCTTCCGTCTCCATCTCCCCTCCGTCTCCAACTCCCTACCAGCGACCCCCTCCCCCCTCGACGACTCGCTCCTCCCCGACTAGGTAAACCATAACCCTCTTTCGGACACGACACTTTAACACAGGACACGACTGGATTTTGTTGCATTAATTTCAGTTATAATTAGTTAATTATGTTGAATATACTGTAATTATAGTGTGGGCTGTATCTTGTTATTTGGGTTGAATTTGATATATAATTTGGACATGGGGAGGCTCGGGTTCATAGTGATGCCCTTTGTTGCTTACTGTTTTGCTTGTTTAGCATGTGCAGTCAGTTGGATTTGATATGTAATTTTGACTAGATATCACAGCCTACGACCCCCTAAGTGCACAGTGGCTCAATCCTGCTATAGGTTTCAGCCGAGTCTAGTAGATGCATGTCCTGCATCCTCACTTGAGTCACAACCTGTACCCCCTCTGTTTTGCTTACATTACTGATACCCTCGTGTATCAGAGATGCATATCCTACCCTTAGCTTAGACATTAGTCAATTCTTTACCTATGTTTCAGTTCAGTTATGTAACTAATGGATAGGCTAATGAACAATCCCTTTCTGAGTTTGGCCATTGCTAGTATCAGATGTTATGGTAACACTTGGTATCGGTGGTTAGATGTTGTTCAGTCCTAACTTGCTTTAGTAGTGTTTTGGCTCTATCCCAACTTCATTATGTTTCAATCCATTTTATATTAGCCACCCTAGATGGTAGCAGTCGACTGATACCCTAAAAACTTTAGTATCAGAGCCTTGAATGTTGGCATCAGATGGATTAACTTCACATTGTCCTTCATTTCCTGTACTATCAGACTAGATGTGGTTCTGTCCCAATGTTGATTAGGATCATGAGCATACATTCAATCTTTTCTAGATTATCGTGACCATTTTAAAGTAATGACTTTACTTGATGTTGTTCTATCCAATACACTTTTGGATCTAAATCCTTAATATATGTTGTTCAGTCATTTAGATAGTATATGGGCTAATGTACAAATCTTTAGTTACTTACCTATTCACATTGTGTACTGATCATTTTTTTGTACCAGCTATACTTCTCATTACCTTTAGTTCAGATTGGTATGTATGATATCCTCAAGATGTCCGATTCAACTTTGTGTCATTCGATTTAGATATCCAGACATAGGGACTAACACATGAACTATTTTCTATCAGGGTAACATACTATACTTATCTCAATATAACAATATTAGTCCCTATGTGATAAAGAGGATAGATACATTCATATGCATGTGTTTCAACGATGTGATTGTATCTATCTTACAAAATTATCCTCAAATGGATATGGAGCTGAATTACTATCTGCAAAATTATTTGTGGATGTACAACTGTTATCCTGATGACATGTGCGGTGTGCAGGATAAATTCATAGAGGGTGTACACCAGTTCCTGTAGTTTGCCAAGGCGTTCCCTCATTACATGGACGGTACCAAAATTAAGTGTCCGTGTGTGAGATGTCGCAACTTGAAATATCATCCAAAAGTGGATGTCACGTATCATTTATACTCGAAGCGTTTCACGCCGAATTACTATCAGTGGAGCGAGCACGGAGAACTTGTGTCTTTAGCATCGGAGTACGAGCCTTATGTGGATGTCCACAATAATGCTCCTTACGACGATGGGTTGGTGAACATCGTTTTCGACGCGGTCGGGCTTAGTTTCGATCCGGATGATCATGATGCACCTGAGGAGGCACCGAACCCCGATGCTGCACAGTTCATGGAGTTGCTGGAGAATGCAAGGACTCCATTATATCCTGGTTGTGAGGATCATTCACCGTTGGAGGTGGTTACAAGATTGTTGAGCATCAAGTCCGATTTTAACATGTCGCAAGATTGCTACAACCGTCTTATGGAGTTGCTTAAAGAAATATTGCCTGAGGGTACGAAGTTGCCTAAAGACTTGTACCGGTCTAAGAGGATGGTTAGATCGCTCTGGATGGGATACGAAAAAATCGATGCCTGTCGCAACGGGTACATGTTGTGCTACAAAGACGACAAGGATGAAGATGCCTGCAAATTTTGTGGTGTCGATCGCTACAAGGCATGTGGTAGAGGAAAGTCTGTCGGTGCCAGGAAGCCTACCTCTTCAATGCACTACTTGCCGTTTACGCCGCGGTTGCAGCGGTTGTTTATGGTGAAGGAAACTGCAGAAAATATGAGTTGGCATAAGCGGGAACATACCGAAGGAGTGTTGGATCACCCATCTGATGGAGAAGCATGGAAGCACTTTGATCGAGAGTATCCAGATTTTGCTTCTGATCCGCGTAATGTCAGATTAGGTCTCTGCTCCGACGATTTTACCCCATTCGGACTTTCGGGATCCTAGTATTCGTGTTGGCCTGTGATCGTCACCCCGTACAATCTACCGCATTGGATGTGCATGAAGACTCCGTATATGTTTTTTACCGTTATTATCCCAGGTCTGAACAATTCGAAAAGGAATAACGATGTGTATTTACAACCGTTGATTGATGAGTTGAATCAGCTGTGGGAAGTAGGTTCCAACACGTACGATGTATCTAAAAAAACAAAATTTTCAGATGCGGGCAGCACTTATGTGGACCATCAACGACTTTTCAGCCTATGGAATATTATCTAAATGGAGCACGCATGGTCGTCTTTCATGTCTGTATTGCATGGACAACACTAAGGCTTTCCGTTTGAAACACGGAGGCAAACCGTACTTCTTTGATTGTCATCGACAATTTCTGTCGAAGGATCATCCGTACCTGAGGAACAGGAATACTTTTCGTGCTGGTGTTGTGGAGAAGGCTAATCCTCCGCCAAGGTGGCCCGGATACACGATATGGAAAGAGGTAAACGATTTACCAAGAGCTATTGAGCAGCCTGCTACGGACTACAAGTGTGACGGATTTGGTCGCACTCATAACTGGACGAAGAGGAGTATATTCTGGGATCTTCCATATTGGAGCACCAATCTGATTAGACATAACCTTGATGTCATGTATATCGAGAAGAATGTGTTTGACAATATAATTAATACTGTAATGGACGTAAAGGGGAAGACGAAAGACAATCCAAAGGCTAGATTGGACTTGGAAGAAATATGTAGACGTCCTGTATTGCATTTGATATAGGACGGGAATGGAAAGTTGAAGCAGCCTAAGGCAATTTTCTCACTGGAGAAGGAAGATAAAGTGAGGCTTTGTAGGTGGATTCAAGGTCTGAAAATTCCAGATGGGTATGTTTCGAACTTGAGAAGATGCATCGACCTCAAGAAGAACAAACTGACAGGTATGAAGAGCCATGATTGTCACGTATTCATGGAGCGGTTAATTATGATTGCATTTCAAAAATTCTTACCGCAGGCAGTTTGGGATCCATTGACGGAGCTTAGCATATTCTTCGGGGACCTTTGTTCTAAGAAATTGCTCGTTGATCGTCTAGAAAAGCAAGAGAAGGACATTACGGTAACATTGTGCAAGCTAGAGAGGGTGTTCCCTTCTGGATTCTTCGACTCTATGAAGCATTTACCGATTTATCTTTCCTACGAGGCACGTGTTGGTGGACCCGTCGAATATTGATGGATGTACCCGTTCGAGCGACATTTGAATCACCTAAAAAGAAAGGTAAAAAATAAGGCTCGGGTTGAGAGTTCTATTTATGAAGCCTATATTCTCGAGGAGATTACAAATTTCTGCTCCTCCTATTTCAAACCTCATATTGCTACGAATAGAACGAGGGCTCCAAGAAATGACGATGAATATCAAGAATTTAATGATGGAATACTGAAAGTATTCAATGCGTCCGGAAAGCATTCCAGGAAAATGAAGAAGAGATATTTGAATGACGAAGAGCTAAGGGCTACTCAGTTGTATGTATTACTCAATTACGACGAGGATGAAGTAGAGAAGCTAGAGGGGTAAGTAACTCAGGATGATGAGTTTACGTCATCTCAATGTAATAGTATAAGCTAATATTATTGTACTAATCGGTGGTTGCTTCGTTATTTTCCAGCACATATAATGATGAGTTGAGGCTGGTTAGACCCTACCTAACAGACGAAGCATTAGAACACGAAATGAGACGTCATTTTCCTTCTTGGTTGAACAAATATGTAAGTAGCTCGGTAATTACTGGCCTCTTCTAATGCAACTGCGCAATAAATAACTTATTATCGCTTCTTTGATATTCAGGTCGATCGTCTAATTTCACCCGAGATTGAATTAATTAGAACTCTTGCCAAGGGACCAATTACTTTTGTTAAAATATGGCCAAGTTACTGTATCAATGGCTTTCGGTTCAAGTCGACAAATGCTCCGATCAGAGACAACTTCCTGGATCTTGATTCTACGAAAAACAGTTGTTTGTGTATCAAGTCTTCGAACTATAAAGACGTCGATCCAGGAAATAATTTCTTTGGCATCTTGCGAGAGATTGTGGAGTTGTCATATAATAATGGTAGAGAACCTGCAAAGATCATGTTGTTCAAGTGTGAATGGTTCGATCCGATTGAAAATCAAGGTTGGAAAATTGACAAGCATGGTCTTCTGGATATAAACTACAAGCGTAGATATCAAGGCTACGAACCGTTTGTCATAGCAACTCAGGCTCAGCTCTTGTACTTTTATCCGAGAAGGGGAGCAACGAAGTCTGACTGGTGGGCAGTATGCAAGACTAAAGCTAGAGATAATTTTGATGTTGACGAAAAAACTTACCAGGAGGACAAGCTACCTCTTGTAACCAATATTGTCGATGTGGACTCCACGAAAGTTACGCATTATACGACACATAATGTAGAAGATGTAGAATTATCCGAAGAGGAAGACGAAGCCGACGAAGGCGAAGATGAAAGTAAAGATGAGGAGGAAGAGGAAGATGAGGTCGAGGAAGATGAACAAGATGATTATTCTGAAGATGATTGAGAGAGATATACTTATCTGAACTTAGATGTTTCTTCTAGAATATATTATCTGGACTTAGATGTTTATTGTAGAATGTATCATCATATGTTGTCTTGGTCATTATCTTGTCTTTGTTGAACTTTCATATTTCTAGTCTCTATTATTTGTTGTAATTTCATATTTCTAGTCTCTATTATTTGTTGTACTTTCAAATTTCTAGTCTCTATTATTTGTTGTATTATCATATGCTATTATCAGGTATGGCAGGTCGTCGTGGAGCATTCCGAGGGGGATGACGAGGTCATGATCCTCTGGTACTTCCTACAGGTACTGCTAGAGGACAAAGTTTTCCTTCGGTACCTCATACTGGTACCGGCTCTGGATCCTCGTCACCGGTTACTCCTCCATATCGGACAGTAGCTGGGCCTGCTGGGATGACATCACGTGGCATATCTCCTGGGACGAGTAGTTCCAGGCCTGTTGAGAGTGCTCGCCCGTCTAGCGTTCCTGCTGCTGATACGACGATGGAGACGGATGAGCAGATGGCGGAGGCTGCGGCGACGGCCGAGGCGGCGGCGCTGACGGCCGACCAGCATCATGCAGATGATGCGTGCGCACCTCCGGAGGAGAGGAGGACGGAGATCTGGGCCGACGGTACAAAGTAGGTGTTTTGGTTTATAATTTTTTTCTTTCTTTTTTTATCATAAAGTAACTTTTTTTATGAATATAATATGTTTGTATAGATATCGTCTCCCAGAGGTACATAGACGTCTAGGCCACATGCTGAGGCATAATTATGGTGGTGCTTGGATTAACTACTCTGATGCTCCGGACGAGAGGAAGGCCTTCTATTTTGCGCGCTTCAAGGTTAAAATATATTTGCTTTTAACATGAATCATATAATTTTTGCATATTATATATAACTAATAAATATTTGGTTTGCGCTCTTCTAGGATATTTTTTTCTATCCACCGTACCGGACCGAGCTTATCGAGGGGATGTTTTCTGCCGTCGCTGCCAAGCTGATCCGCGATGCTATTAATGATCAGAAGGATCGTGATCGTGCCGGAAAGCCGATCCAAGGTTGGATCACCCCTGATCAGTGGAATACGATGAAGGCTCGATTCGACGAGCCAAGGTACAAGGAGAAATCGGAGAAGCCCAAGGCGGCTAGGCAACATTCCTCGAAGTGGTACGGTGGGTCGATTCCGATGACAGAATATTTTCGTCGTCTGGTATGAGTTCCTCTTTTAGAAATATTATTTTAATACAAAACCAATAAATTATTACTAAGATAATATATTTAATCACAGGTAAGGAAGGTCGGTAACGTCGACATCGTGACCGTCTTCCTGGCCACCTATCGGAAGGGCGAAGACCTTATTAACGAGAGGGCCGAACAGACCTATGTAAGTATTATAATACGTTATCTTAATATAATACTTCGTATCAATTTTAATATAACTTAGTAAATATGATGCAAATAAATATTCATGTAGAGTTAGTAATAATAAGTATATTAATTAGAAATTAGAAATTAGAAATTATAGAGTACTATCCATACTTTCTAGGCCGAGTATCAGAGGCTGCGGGAACGGGCGGCTGCGGGAACGGGCGGCTGCTAGTGCACCTGATGCAGGAGAGGCCGGTACTTCCTCGTAGCCTACTCAAGCTCCGTCGACGGACGAGCTATGGATTGCCGTCGCTGGTAGACTCTGTAGGGGTACGTACTACGGTACGAGATCTGATGGCGCCCTAGTTGCGACCCAGTCCTCTAGGGTATCTCCTACTAGTGTGCATGGTCCACAGCCGTCCCAGGAGTCTGCCCGAGTCCACCAGATGATGGAGTCTCTCCGTGACGACCTGCTACGACGGATCGAGGAGCAGTCTCAGCACCCTACAGACAATCCTGTGCTGCTAGCACGATTGGATGCGCTTGACCGCGGCATTATGGACCTCATGGAGACGACTGAGAGGACAGAGCGCACCGTTGGAGGGTTAGAGCGCACGGTGACGGAGCTGCAGACAGGACAGGTAACTATGGCCGAGAGGCTGAGATTGGCGCAGGATTCGATGGTCCAGAGCAGTGATAGAATGTTATCTATCATGGATTCATACCACCAGCGACTTACAGCGTTGGAGCGTGCTGGTCCTCCGGGTGCGCCTTCATTGTCGTCGACTCCGTCGCCTCCACTGTCTTCTTCTTCGACACCGACTCCACCGACGTCACTGCCTGCTCCATCGGTATCGATTTCAGTTGAGGAGTATGAGTTGTTCTTATTCTATCGTCGCGGCGGTGCCCCTCCTGCACCAGATTCCTAGTAGTCCTAGTTAGGACTGTTTGTTTGTGTTTGTTTCATTCTTTGTTTATGACTTGGATATTTGTTGGTTGTGTACATTTGGATGTTTGGATCCTATTCTATTTGTTGGTTGTGTGTAGACTTTGGTTATTTGGTTGTAGACTTTGGTTATTTGGTTGTAGACTTGGTTATTTGGATACTTGTTGTTGTGTGATTGTCGTAGACTTGGTTATTTGGATACTTGTTGTTGTGTGATTGTTGTAGACTTGGTTATAGGGACTAAAACCTGTGTACAGTGAGAAATGGACATTCTGAGAACTGGACATTCTGTAATTGTTGTAGAAATGGACATTCTGAGAAATGGACATTCTGAGAAATGGACATTCTGTATTTTATTTTTTATTTTTTTTACAGATTTAGCGACGTTTATCGACGTCCACCGACGTACGTTTGCGTCGACAAATGTCGATAAATCTGCAATATTTTCCAGTGTACCGACGTTTACCGATGTCCTTATACGTCGAAAAATGTCGGTAAACATCGGTGCACGTCGGTAATCATCCCAGGAATTACTGACATTTACTGACAATTTAAACGACGATAAACGTCAGTAAATTCCCAGGATTTTACCGATGTGTAGCGACTTTTAACATGTCGCTAAACCATCGACGATATGACGGTAATCGTCGGTAAATTTACCGACGCGTAGCGACGTTAAACACGTCGCTAATCCATCGACGACACGACGGTAGACGTCGGTAATATACCGACGTATATATACGTCGGTAAACGTCGGTACTTACGACGTTTGGCGATGTTTTGAAGATCAGCGACTTATATTTCCGCGACAAGCCAAAAACGTCGGTTATTTCGTCGCTAAATATTTTTAGCGACAAAATTTGTCGTTTTAGCGACGTCTTTAGGCGTCGCTAAAATGACTTATTCTGGTAGTGAGAGATGCACATGTGGTTGTGGAGAGGCACATGGGTGCCATGTGGGGGGTGTTTCTCAAGTAGAAAAAAGGCTAAATCAACAATGAAGCATTAATGCTTTTTGTAATGCTCTTGGAAATTATTCCTTTGGAGCTAAGCCCCGACTCGGACTCAGACTCCGGCTCATAGGCTCATGAGGCGTAATGTTGCATTTTGTTAGCATACTTTGGACTTAGCACGACAGCATCGTCGCTAGGCGTATAGTGCGCTTAAGTTGCGCTCGTTGCACGAGCCTCTACACAACCGTTCGTGCGCCTATTCGTGCTGCCCGATCACGCGGCCAGATAGCGCGCCAGTTGGCATGACCAGATGGCGCGGCCTGATCGTGTGGTCAGATGGCGTACCAATTTGTACGACCAGATGGCGCTGCCCGATGGCGCGGCATTTTGTGTGGCAGTTTGCGTACGGTGCGCGTGATGCATATGGTGCGCAAGCGGGCGCGGGCGTAGTTGGAGTAATCGGTGCAGGTCACGCAGATGGCGCGTGCTACGTGCCAATTAGCACAGTCGTGTTTGTGCACGATTTAAACGGTTATATAACGTTCTGGGACAGTTTTTCCTACGTCCCAAACTTTTTGTATACCGGGCGGCTACTGCGCGCGCCTATATATGTTTCTCTCCTCTTTCTCTCAATATACAGTTCATAATTTTCGTACAAAATTTCTCCAGAGTTAAAAGCAGAAAAGAGAGAAACAGAGCAAGTCTGCGCCATCCGAGGAGTCAGTAGAGAAGAGTGTTCCAAAGTTCTTCGTCGAACTTGCTGGTTCCTGGAATCTTATCATGTGGGGCGAATCAAGCTTTGAGCATCGGTGATCATTCACTCCAGCAGGCTGTTTCTTCATTCCGTCCTTTTTCATATTCTGCTCATCCACTTGCATCTCGTTATGAACGAGTACAGTTCTAATCTAATCAGAAACTGTTTGTGAAATTTTCATAGATGTTGCTATTAACTTATTTGTACCTTCTTCGAAGTGCTATATTTGAGTTTGAATCTCAGAATCCTCCGGTATATCTGTCGTGCACCTTCTTCAAAGTGTTCCCAAAATCAGTTTTCCATCAAAAAATCACGCCCGGAAATAAAAATTCTTAATACAATCTGGTGGATGTGTGAACACCGACAAAGAATCAAATTCGAAGAAAAAACAATAATGATCTAAAGTATGTGTAACAGCATTAGAAGTTCTCAAAGTAAAAGAAAAGAGAAACTCTGTGTTAGAACTACATGTATCATGATTTTCGTCCATTAAGTGTATAATCTTCAATGGAATTAGCAAATCTTTGTTCTTCACGAGATTGATCTTGATTTCCGAATCTCCTTCAAATACCACCCCTCTAAATCCTTTCGATAAACTGAATTGTAAACCCAATTGAAGGGCTCGCCCTTTAGCCTCCAAAGGAGATCCGTCCCAACTAGCTGAGGCAACCCCGTCTTAAAATAAACCGTGCTCATTATGAACCATTACAACATAACTCATAATCTAGTTGACAAATGTCCCGTCAAATTTGCATTTCAAAATGTCCGAATAAGGAGGAGACCAAGCATGTCGAATATTAGGCATGATCATCGAAAGAGTAGACAGAGGGATAAAGGATGAAGAATATACTTCTGAAATGAGTTATGAGCATCTCCAAGATATTGGTAATATAAGCTAGAGAGTTACAAGTTTTAAATAAAGAAACATCCTATGTTATATGTTATGTTCATATGCATGACAAGTTTCTTTTCGGTTTCCTCATTTTCTATTTAACTTACACCTTTAATAAACATGTAACTCATGCAAATACATATGCTATATAAGAGCATCATCATGTATCCATTTTCATCAAGCAAAATCAATAAACATTATTCCACTTCCATATTTTGAGTATCCTCTTCTAGTGTTTTAGAAACAAGAGAACACATTCCTCTTGTGCTTTCACATCTCCTAAAGAAGTTTATCTCCATCAAAGTGGTATCAAAGCCAGAGAGGTGTGTCATGGCTTCCAACAACAACAACAACATATTGCAGCCCCAACTACCTCGCTTCACCGACAAGAATTACAACCAATGGAGTATTCAAATGAAGGTCCTCTACCAATCTCAAGATCTTTGGGATATTGTAGAGAACGGAGTTCCTGAACCCGCCGATGTGGCTAGTCTCAATGCACAACAACTTCAAGAATTGTAGGAAGCTCGCAAGAAGGATAAGAAAGCATTGTTTTTCATATATCAAGTGGTGGATGAGGTTATCTTTGAAAGGATATCGACGGTGACTTCGGCAAAGGAAGCATGGGACACACTTCATTCTTCATACAAGGGAGATGACAAGGTGAAAATGGTAAGGCTACAAACTCTTCGTAGCAAATTTGATACACTAAAGATGAAAGATGTAGAATCCATTGAAGATTATTCCAATCGGGTTATTTCAATTGTTAACCAATTGAAAGTGAATGGTGAGAAAGTTGAAGATCAAAGAATTGTTGAGAAGATTCTACGAAGCTTGACTCGAAAATTCGAGTCTACCGTTGTAGCCATTGAAGAATCCAAAGATTTGTCTACACTTTCAATAGAGAGTTTATTGGGTTCACTTCAGTCCCATGAACTCCGTATGAAACAATATGATTCCACTCCTCTAGAGCAAGCTTTCCAAACACATATGTCTTTCGGAGGCGGTTCGAGAGGAAGAAGAGGTGGTCCACGAGGTCATGGAAGAGGAAGACACAATGGCGGCAGATACATCGAAGCTGAGAAAAAGGAAGATGTTGATTCTTTAAATTGGAGGAAAACAAGAGGAAGAGGAAGAGCTGCAAGTAGAGGCCAAGGTAGAAGTCATGAAGAATTTTATCAAGTTCAATGTTACAATTGTGGAAAATATGGCCATTATCAAACAGATTGTTGGTCCAAGAAGACCAATAATAAAGAAGGAAGCTCAACTTTCATGCATGAAGAAGAAAAGAAAAGTGAGAACGACACTCTCTTTCTCGCTTGCAATGTTGAAGAAGTTACACATGACGAAGTATGGTACATCGACAGCGGCTGTAGCTACCATATGACTGGAAACAAAAAGGTGTTCATGGAGCTTGATGAATCAATTACAAGTGAAGTTCGAACTGGGGATGACAAGAGACTCTCAGTGAAAGGCAAAGGTGATATTCTTATCCAATCAAAGAAAGGAGTAAAGCGCATCTCTAGCGTTTTCTATGTTCCCGGACTCGAGCACAATCTTCTGAGTGTTGGCCAGCTTCTATTGAAGGGATTCCAACTTTATTTTAAAGAAGATCTGTGTGAGATAAAAGATAAGAATGGTGCTCTTATCACGAAGGTAAAGATGACACTAAGCAAGATATTTCCTTTGAAGCTTCATTCTCAAATTGACTCATGCATGCATACTATCCAAGACAACTCGTGGCTATGGCATTTTAGATTTGGACATCTGAGTTTTAAAACTCTTTCACTCATGGCTAGCAATAATATTGTTGAGGGCATGCTGAAGGTTGATATTCAAGAGAAAGTATGTGACGGATGTGCACTTGGCAAGCATCACAGAAATTCTTTTCCAATTGGAAAATCGTGGAGAGCATCACAACCACTTGAGCTTATACATTCAGATCTTTGTGGTCCAATGCAAACTACTTCAATTGGAGGTAATCGTTATTTTCGTATCTTTATTGATGACTATAGTAGAAAGACATGGGTTTTCTTCCTTAAAGAAAAATCAGAAGTATATGGATATTTCAAAAACTTTAAGGCGTTGGTGGAAAAGGAAAGTGGCTTCCCATTGAAGACTTTGCGTACCGATCGCGGAGGTGAATATGTTGGGCATGATTTTCAAAATTATTTGAAGGAAAATAGAATTCACCATCAGCTTACTGCTCGATATACTCCTCAGCAGAATGGGATCGCAGAGAGGAAGAACAGAACAATTGTGGACTTAGCTCGAAGCATGTTGAAGGCAAAAGGTATTCCTAATGACTTCTGGGCTGAATCTGTTGCATGTGTTATCTATCTTTTGAACCGTGCATCATCTAAAAGTTTGCAAGACAAGACTCCTCAAGAAGCTTGGAGTGGTCATAAGCCAAGTGTGGCTCATTTAAGAGTTTTTGGTAGCATTGCTTATTCTCATATTCCAGACGAGAGAAGGAAGAAGTTGGATGACAAATCTGAAAAATGTATCTTCTTGGGATATAGCGAGCACTCAAAGGTGTACAAGCTATTTAATCCAATTACTAAGAAGCTTGTCATAAGTAGGGATGTGAAATTTGATGAAGAAGCAACCTAGAATTTGGCTGAAAATGACACAAAAGGCAAAGTAGTCCATGTGGAAGAAGAAAAAGGAGAACAAATTCAGCATGATGATGAGGTAAACACTCTACCTCTTTCTTCCTCATTCCTCTCCATCTTCATCTTCTCCGTCTTCGAGTTCGCATCATCCTCCAAAGAAGACAAGGAGCATACAAGAGCTATATGAAGCAATAAAAAATTTGGAAGAAGATTTGGCTAATTTTGCCTTATTTGCCGATGTTGATCTAATTACTTTTGAAGATGCTTCAAAAGAAAAGAAGTGGAAGTATGCTATGGATCAAGAAATTGATTCTATTCAAAGAAATAAAACTTAGAAGCTTGTGAGCCTTCCAAGTGGGAAAGAAGCTATTGATGTGAAGTGGGTGTACAAGACCAAGCTGAATTCTAAAGGTGAAGCTGAAAAACACAAGGCTCGTCTAGTTGTGAAAGGTTACAAACAAAAATTTGGTATTGATTACCAAGATGTGTTTGCCCCAGTTGCTCGTCTTGAAACCATACAAATTGTTTTAGCTCTATCGGCTCAAAGAGGATGGAAGGTTCATCAAATGGATGTCAAGTCGGCATTCTTGAATGGTTTTCTTGAAGAAGAAGTCTATGTGCACCAGCCACCTGGTTATGTAGTAGAGGGTGAAGAAGAGAAGGTATGTCATTTGAAGAAGGCACTATATGGGCTCAAGCAGGCTCCGAAAGCGTGGTATAGTCGCATCGACAACTATTTTTGAAGACTGGTTTCAGAAGATGTCCCTTTGAGCATACACTTTATATCAAAGAAGGCGATCAAGGTGAATTCTTGATAGTTTGCTTGTATGTGGATGACCTAATTTTCACTAGCAATACTACAAGCATATGTAAAGAATTTAAGAAGGCATTGATGCATGAATTCGAGATGACTGACATGGGTTTGCTTCATTTCTTTCTTGGAATTGAAGTCAAGCAAGAAGAAGATGGAATTTTTATTTCACAAAAGAAGTATGCCAATGATATTTTGAAGAAATTCCAAATGAAGGACGCCATCCCACTTAGCACTCCAATGGAAGTTGGTTTGAAGTTATGCAAATCTGAAAATGGAGAAGATGCTGATGCAATTCTCTATCGTAGTCTTGTTGGTAGTCTTATGTACTTGACTGCAATAAGATCGGATCTTATGTTCGTTGTGAGCATGCTTAGTCGATTCATGGAATCACCAAAAAAGAGCCATTGGAATGCAGGAAAAAGGGTACTAAGGTATCTTTGTGGAACCATCAATGAAGGCATACATTACAAAAGTGTTGAAGATTCAAGGTTGATTGGCTATTGTGATAGTGACTGGACAGGAAGTGTTGATGATTCTAGAAGTACTTCTGGCTATTTTTCATATTGGTTCTGGTGCAGTCTCATGGGCATCCAAGAAACAAAAGGTCGTTGCTCTTTCAACAGCTGAAGCAGAATATATGCTTTGGCATTAGCATCTTGTCAATCATTATGGATTAGATGGATCTTGGGTGAGCTCAAACATGAACAAATTGAAGGTACAATACTGTTTTGTGATAATTCTTCAGCCATTTCTCTTACCAAGAATCCTATTTTCCATGGAAAAAGTAAGCACATCAGGATCAAGTACCATTTCATTCGTGATCTGGTTAAAAATGGTGAGATTCATGTCAGACATTGCAGAACAAAAGATCAAGTTGCTGATATATACAAAAGCCTTGAAGTATGATATTTTCCAGAAGATGAAAGAAGAACTAGGCATGGTGAAGATCTAGCTTAAGGGAGGCTGTTGGTAATATAAGCTAGAGAGTTACAAGTTTTAAATAAAGAAACATCCTATGTTATATGTTATGTTCATATGTATGACAAGTTTCTTTTCGGTTTCCTCATTTTCTATTTAACTTACACCTTTAAAAACATGTAACTCATGCAAATACATATGCTATATAAGAGCATCATCTTGTATCCATTTTCATCAAGCAAAATCAATAAACATTATTCTACTTCCATATTTTGAGTATCCTTTCTAGTGTTTTAGAAACAAGAGACACATTCCTCTTTTGCTTTCACATCTCCTAAAGAAGTTTATCTCCATCACAAGATTCTTGTAATATTTAAGTCTTTTCCTGCAAAAACCACAAAGTTCCAAGCCTTCCAAATCGCCCATAAAAATGGCTTGCATAACTGAAAGATATAGGGTCGTGATGCTCAATCGGAGAGACAAGAACATCAGAAAGTTTGTCAGATTCAATCACAGGTGGTTGGCTTAATGGAGTAGCAAACCAAATATGTCTAGAAATCTACCTCCTGAGGAACAAATGAACCATAGTTTCATATTCTTGACCACAGAGGGGACAGGAACCATCAGATGATGAGAAGAATCACAAATGTTAGCCTTAACCGCGATCATCCCAGTTAATGCGCACCAAATGAATATTTGAATTTTTTGAGATAAAGATTTGATCTTCCATAACATATTCCAATTGAAGGATTGTGTTATGTAAGATGTAGAAGGCAGACTACTAACTATGAGTTTATAAGCTAACTGAGTAGAAATACTTGTAGGAGTGTATTTCCATATCCATTAGTCCTCCAATGCTATTGAACTTGTTCTGATTTTTTTATGATAGAATTTGTTTCTTCATTTGGAAATAATGAATGAATGAATTCATAGTTCCATATCTGCATTCCAGGTATAAAAATAACTTTGATAAGTGAAATGTTCGATCTATTCTCCTTTCGTCCTTCACCATATGATATGGGATTGATGCAACCGAGGGATCATCCCAAATTTTAATTGTTGTATCATCACCTATGGATAGATGACCACAGATTTGATGATGTCACTACAAGATAAAATGGTAGCCTAAATAATGGAACATGAGGATTACTTCTTTTCTTTCTATAATTAGGTACAAGATAGATATTATTATTAAAGAAAATTTGAGTGGCATTCCACTTTTTTATCCTAATTCAAAGTAGGGGTGTGCATCGGTCGGTGGTCGACCTATTTGGTCTCAACCGAAGTCGAACCAAAGTTAATCGATTTAAAAATAAACAAAACCGAACGAAACCAACCAAATGGTCGGTTCGGTTTTAAAACCGACCGACTTGGTTCGGTTTGGATCGGTTCGACTTGGTCGGTTTTGATCACATAAAAAATGGACGGTATGTTTTTTCTTTTGTGAAACCTTAGTAAACTTCCACTTTGCAAAGTAAATACAATTCAGCAGCTTCAATTCAACTTGCACTTTACAGGTGGAGAAAAATGACAATTATACATAAAAAAATTATATACATTCAACCAAAAGTCCTTTCATGTGCACATGAGCAATTAGAAAAGAATAAGAGACGCCAGCACTCCTCTTTGAGACTAGAGAGAGAGAGAGAGATGGAGAGCTCTTTCAACTTTAACTTGATAAATGGCTGTGATGTGAATAAATGAACTAAACCTGTATAATACAACCCAATGAACCCAAACCCAACTGGCCAACCCTAATTATTTAATAAGGATTTGGTTCGATTCGGTTCGGTTTAGACGGTGTTTGGCAAAATCAAACCGTGAACCGAACCGAATCGGTGGGTTTTGAAAAAATTGAAGCCAAACCAAACCAACCGAACCATCGGTTCGGTTTGGTTTGGTTCGATTTGGTCGGTTTAACTTAATTGTGCACAGTCCTAATTCAAGGTACAGCCTATACAATTACAATAATGTAAGGTACCCCCCTACTTTTGACGGAAACTGTCCTCCACTGACGATCAATTGTTTTGACCAAATTTTTTTGACAAAAATATCCTTGTCTTCTTCTCCGTGTCCCTCCTTTCTCCCTTGGTTGCACCCCTCCCCACAGTCGGCGTGACTACTCTCCCCCCAACCCCTACCCCTCTCTCCTCCTACGCCATTCCTATCCTTTGTAAATACTTATTAGGTAAACAATGTAATGTAATAATGTGTTCATTTTTATGATTATATCTGAGATTGTCAATTATAGTTAGAAAGAAATAATGACCAAGTGCCTTCCTCGAGTTACCACAGCATCATCAACACAGTTTGTTTAAAACAGTTATGCCGGAATGCAATGTCAAAATTTTAAAAGCTAAACTCTATAATACTCATAATTGCCAGAAGACCCGATTTATTAGCTTACAGGAACCAACAACAAGCACATAAACTTGGATCTTCGACATCAATACACGAAGTAAATCATAAATAACAAATGAACCCAGATTTCTCACCCGGTGATCATGGTCCCAACCGCCTCGTTTGTGAGGATCTCGACTAGCAGCAAGGAGGGGGTGGAAGGCGGTGGAGAGCAGCGACAAGAGGGGGTGGGCAGCAACAGCGGCAACGAAAGTGGTACGACAACAGCGGCGGCGGGGGGTGGGTGGTGGGTGGAACTTGAGAGGGGGACCGCCGGCAACAAGGAGGGGGGGGGGGCGGTGAGGAGGCGGCCTGCCAGCGGTCGGGGACTGGGGTTTGGGCACGGGGGCAGAGGAAAGGGAAGAAGACGAGGGTATTTTTGTCAAAAAATTTTGGTCAAAACAGTTGACAGTCAGTGGAGGACGGTTTCTGTTAAAAGTGGGGGGGGGGTACCTTACTTTATTGTAATTGTGTGGGATGCACCTTGAATTAGGATAAAAAAAAGTAGGGTGCCACTCAAATTTTCTCTTACTATATATATTATATATTATATATATATATATTATATATTATATATATATTGTTGAGAACTAATAAGGGATTTAGTCCCACATTGGAAAATATAATATGAAGAGGAGCTAGACTCCCTATAAGTAGTGGAGTAGTCCATCATAAAAAACACACAACAATTATTCTCTACATGGTATCAGAGCCATAACCTCAAAAAAAATTTTCAACCCGCCCAAAGCCAACCCCCCCAAGCAGACGCCCCCCCTCCGCCCCTCCCAAGCCGATGCTGTCACGCCCCGACCCGGGAAATCGCTCGTCCTCGCTAGATTTAACCCGAATCATCGTCCTCGCTGGGGCGTGATGCCGCACGAGCCTGGAGTTGCGCTCGTACAAGGCAAGATAACAGGTTCGCATGGAACTATCTCATATCTATAACATAAACAGCGGAAGGAAACAAAGTAAAACATAAGAATCTCTTTTATTGATTATGAAATGAGGTTATAAAGGCTCTGAATAGCCCAACATAAAATGCCAATTGGCTACAACGCTCATGATCTCTCTTAGCTCACAAAGGATTATATTGTTCCATACATTATGTCTCTGTATAGCCACCAAGTAGCCTTCGGCCGAACATCTCTATGTCGCAAGTCCGAACGCATATACGGTAGCTCCTCTTGAACGCCAAGGACTCTATGCCTTGGCACGTCCAAGCCAAGCCCTGCCCCGAGCCGATCATAACCTGAACCTGCACATAAACTAGTGGGGGTTTAGTGCTTTTGTCCTCGCTTCGCACTGATCAAGACCCGCTCGCACCCAAACCAAACACTAAATCATTTTAGTGAACATGTATCTTAATTTGTGATCTTTCTATTTAGCCTTAGGGTCTGTTTCATGGCAATACTCATGCATAGCAACATATCTTAAATGTGTTCTATACCGTGTTCCTGCAGCAGATACAGTTAGTCATAATAAGAACATAACATAGTGTTCGTGCTCATCTCGTCCCATATAGCCCAGCCTGCACGGGTTAGAACTTAACATAAGCAAACATACGATTCATATCAACCGACCAATCATAAACGTAAACATATGCATAATAGGTGGCAGGCCTTGCGCCTGCACCCAGCTCTCATCTCAGCCCACCGGCCCTATCTATATGAAGGTCACGGTGTTTCGCACCGTAATAGACTTGGCATCTCTTATGTGTAAGCCTACAATCGCTTCGATACTGGTTGCTAGCCCAGTATCCGAAGGATCCCAAACTTACGAATATTATAGCTTATCACAGCACTGGACGGTCGTAATCTGTCCAAATGTTGTGCACCATAAATACCACACATAATTCCCTCCTAGGCCGAACGGTCCCGGCGCCCCGGCGTAACCGTTCGAGGGAAGCCGCACCCGTGCACGGGCCATCCGAGTCCATTGACCATGCAATACGTTCCATATCATACAATCCATAACATACCAACCAATCTCGTATTCCATAAACATAGTCTCGCACATAAACGGTTTCCCGTGCCATAAACGGTTTCCCGTGCCATAAACATAATCCACCATTCATATGGGGAGCTCCGTCGGCGTTATGCCCCAACACATCCATATTGATGCACGACGCCCAACGGCTTAGTCATCTCATACTCGTATTTACGCGTTCCGTACATAATGTTATTCGTATAGCCTACCTCCGTATTTACTTAGTCATTTCGTAGCTTAAGTGCACAAAGGCACGCTCAGCACCATAATCAATATTCTACGCCTAGAGTTCAATGTTCTCAGAGCCGTACACATGATGCACATCTCATTATCATCTTTCAATGTTCTACCATCATTGCCCTACTGCGACTCGTGCACTCGATGCACGTCGCTTCAATTGTTTGATTGTTTAATGTTCTATCTTAGTGTTCGATACATACTTAGACCTTTCGTCGCCGAGCCACGCTCGCTTATTTGATAACATCTTACGCATACATGATACATTTTATTAGACGTGAAGGAATAGGGAGAGAGAGTCAAGAACCCGCCCACCTTAAGCCGATACGCCTTGTCGTTTCGCCGATTTGAAGCGTCTCACTTCCATAACTCGATCGCATAGCTAACTCCCAGACTTAGCCATTCCTTTGGACTACACAGTTGATTTGGCCTATCGTGCCTATGCCACAATCCGTTGCAAGTCCACGATTTGGTTTTGCGGACACTTCATTGCATAAGGCAAAATGCCGACCTCTTATCGTCCAGCGTAAAAGCATAGCCTGCACACCAGATCAACTAGAATCAGCACTTACTTGAACGGGACTAATCTTTTGCATCGATTCGATTCATAGATTCCAATCGACTCAAAGCTTACCTTTGGCCAACGTAACACTTGCATCGATTCGCATCGATACTTCATCGGGTCAACGCAAACTCTTCGAGTCAACGACTCATCGTAATGCGCCGATGCGGAGCGGGACATTACATAATATACCACTCAAAATCAGGTTCGTCCTCGAACCGAAACCAACACTTAATCCAAGTGCCTCGCATAGATCGCTTCACGATCTCGTGCTACTATCGTTGGAATCATACAACTTAGTTTGGATCATACACATATTTTAGGCGTCCTACCAATATATGCATTTCAGCCAAGATCAGTTGTAGGATATCGAGACAACTAACAAGATCAACTAAAATCCTCAAGCATCCAACGGTCCGTACTCGACTTAGTCATATTTTAGCGTCTATTCCCAAAATACTCTTCGTATGCATCATCCCATAACATACGATCATCTTCCAACATCTTGCACATAACTTAATTCGACCATATCTTCGATCTCGTAAGTTTTTCGCCGGCCACCTAACACTCGCATTGCATCGAGTCATTGCGCATCCGATCACAACAATTCTCTGCAATGCCTATCCGCCTATCCGTTTCCTATCTCTCGCATAACTCAATTCTTTCACCCAATCATTCATAACATTTAGCCTTAACAACATGGACTATGTCAACATGTCACAAATTCT